>OY720441.1:208704714-209242792 GCA_963082915.1 Dolichopus griseipennis
TACTTTCATCATAACAGCGGCATTATGTTTTAAGTTATGGTGTTTTTAAGAGATTAGGGGGCACGCAGAATATAGTACAAAACACCTATGTGCCAAATTTGAAGCTTCTACATTTTTTTAAGCTGCTATCTTTATTAATTCTAAAGATATGCTTTAAGAACTTCGGAAATGTGTGGCTGGTCCCCGACCCACTACTCCGATGGTCCCAAATATCACGGAAACTAGGGAAATAGAAAGAGACACTAGATACCAAATTTGAAGGTTCTATCTTCATTGGTTTCCGAATTATGCTCGTTTGGCCTAAATTCGATGAAAAAGTTCTAACTTTCGAACCCATTGTCCAATCCTCACCATACGCAATAACCGCTGTAGAGTCATTACCAATAACCTACAGCACAAATTTCATGAATATAGTGTCATTAGTTGTTGAGTTATCGTGCTGTTTTATATATGTTCGTTAGCCCTTAGACCGATTAAAAGTTCCAGAATCTGCACCCATGGGCTGATTTCGCCCATTTGCAGTCCGCGCTGTACTTTGAATACTAGTTAACCCTTGAACACAATTGTAACGTTCTATCTTGATTTTGAGTTACTATTTTTAGTAATTTCGATTATAAGCTTTTCAACTTTGGGAGGTCTAAGAGGAGTACTGAACCACTCAATACTTGATCCCAATTTAGAAGCGCACGCAAGAAATAGTAAAAAAAACATCCTTGTGCCAAATTTGAAGCTTCTACATTTTTTTAAGTTGCTATCTTTATTAATTTTAAAGATATGCTTTAAGAACTTCGGAAATGTGTGGCTGGTCCCCGACCCACTATTCCAATGGGACCCAAATTTCAAGGACACTAAGGAAACGGGAAGGGACACCCTGAAAGCAAATTTGGAGGTTCTGTCTTCATTGATTTCGGAATTATGCTCGTTTGGCCTAAATTCGATGAAATTCGAAAAAGTTCTAGGTTCCGAACCCATGGTCCAATCTCGACTGTACGCAATTCCCGCCGTAGTTTTGTTACAAATATATATATACTTTTCCATATTTAGCTCGGTTCCTCTAGGTGGTTACAAATACCATACCAAAGTTAATATACCCATTTACCTATTTCATAGGTGTAGGGCATAAAAAAATTTAATTTGTTATACTTATGTAACAAAAAAAAAAAAAAAGGATTTTAATACTAATATTAATAAATAAATGAATAAAAAAACTATTTATACGCAGAATCTTAACAAAATAGCTGAAAAAAGATATATATTAAGCGACAATGTAAAATCTTATGCTTGAAGACAGTATGCTTTAAAGGAAATGTAATGTAAATAATATTACTTTTTTAATATGTATTTGATATGTAATATGATTGTTTTTATTAATTATGATTGTTTAATTATTTATATATGTAATTATTCTTACCAGCTATGTATATATTAATTTCAAGGAAAATAAACTCTATGAACACAAAAAATAATAATTTTGTATTTAAATAACCAAACTAGTTTAAGCTTGCTATTATTTGTTTCAAAACTTTTTTTGTTAATTCTACAATTAAATAAAAAGTTTACTTTTAACTTGAACTTGATCATGTTGTCTGTTTGTATTTCATGATTAAAGCTTATATTATTAATAAAATATGAATAGTTTATTTGTTTAATATTTTTAAATGTTTTTTAGTTAACTTTATAACCAAACAAAAAACTTCCAACGGTTTTTTAAACTTTTCAACTTTAAAATGACAATTGGCACCTTCATTTTCAAACATAATGTCTTTACTTTGAATTCAAAACTAGCTTTAAAAATTTTTTATAATTTTTCAAATAAATATTAAATTAAGTTTCAGCTTTAGTAATTTTGTTTTTAAAACAAACTAGGTTAAGCTTTTTATTATTTGTTTCAAAACTTTTTAGTCAAATTCACAAATAAATAAAAAATTTCCATGGCTTTTTTAAACCTTTCAACTGAATTTTCAAACGTAACGGACGAGCTTTATTAGCTTTGAATTCAAACCCAAACTTTAATTTTTCATATAAATATTAAATTAAGTTTAAGCTTTTCAGCTAAGCTTTCAAACGAAACAGACGAGCTTTATTAGCTTTGAATTTAGAGCTTTCTATCTAGAAAACCCATATCTATACTACTAATAACAATTAATAAGCTTTAATTTCTAGAAAAAATTTAAATACCTATTTATTTTTTTTTTTTATACCATACACTTATAGAATAGGTAAAGGGGTATATTAGCTTTGGTATGGTGTTTGTAACCACCTAAAGGAAGTGAGCTGGATATGGAAAAGTATATATATTTGTGATCAGCGTGACCTCCTTAGTCGATATAGCCATGTCCGTCCGTCCGTGCGTCCGTAGGCACGATAACTCAAAAAATAATGGAGCTATCTTGATGAAATTTGAACTGTAGGTTACTAGGACTTAAACAACGGCTGGGATTTCAAATGGGCGAAATCGGCCCATGGGTTCGGATTCTGGACTTTTTAATCGGTCTAAGGGCTAACGAACATATATAAAAAATTACGATAACTCAACAACTAATGACGCTATCTTCATAAAATTTGTGGTGTAGGGTACTGGTAATAAAACTACGGCGGTGATTGCGTACGGTGAGTAATGTACAACGGGTTCGGAACTTAGAACTTTTTGATCGAGTTTAGGCCAAACGAGCATAATTTCTAAACCAATGAAGATAGAACCTCCAAACTTGGTATCAGGGTGTCTCTTTCTATTTCCTTAGTGTCCTTGAAATTTGGGACCAATTGGAGTAGTCGGTTGGGGACCTGCCACACAGTTGCGAACACCTTAAAGTATATTTTCGAAATTAATAAAGAAAGTAAATTCAAACAAATTTAGAAATTTCAAATTTGGTTCATGGGTGCTCTTTACTGTTTCCTGCACGTTCTCCTAATTTTGGATTAATCAGAGTGGTGGTTCAGTCTCCCTCTTAGACCTCCCAAGGTTTAAAAGCTTATCATTGAAATTAAAAAAAATAATAACTTAAAATTAAGATAGAACGTTCCAATTGTGTACAAGGGTTAACTTATATTGCATGTATGGCGCATATGGTCGAAATCGTACCATGGTTTCGGGTTCTGGAACCTTTAAAAGTTCAAAGGCTAACTAACATATATCTTAAAAGCAGTATAACTCAAAAAATAATGCCGATATTTTGATGAAATTTAAACTCTAGGTTATTAATAATGAAAGTATCATGGAAATTGGTTCTGGTCAAGTTCGGACAATGAATTCGAATTTTAGAAGCTTTTGATCATTCTGAGGCGAGTATAATTTCGAAGCAAAAGAATATATTTCCTATTTCTTATGTATCCCCGAAATTTAGACTTAATTGTAGTATTGGTTCAGATGCCTCCTAACGAATCCCAAAACTAAAAAGCTTATCTTCGAAATTCAAGAAGATAGAAAGTTTAAATTTGATACACGAGGGTTCTTTCCTATTTCCGTTTTTTTGTAACACTGTTATATTTTTGAAAGGTTAAGAATTTTACCATAAAACATATTTTGTATATTATTTTATAAATTACAAACAAAATTTTTTTTTAATAAACGGTTAAATTCCTTTTTTTTAATGTTAATCATATCATATATTTTATTGAATTATTACCAAAGGTGATATATAATAAAGACATTGTGTACAATACTTAAGCTATATTCAAAGGTACTTGCTGCATTTATGTAAAATTTATATATATATTTAAATGAATTATATGAAAAGTTCTAAAATTGTAATTGTACTTTAGAAACATATTTAAAGCATATTTTGCGGTTATAAGCTTTTCTATTAGGTACATAAACTAACAGTTTAAAATAATTGCAATTTTGGAAAAATTTGGATTATTAAATATATTATGCTTTGATTAGCTTTTATCACAAAATTTAATAATATAAATTTTTTCACTTTAATAATTGAATTGATGCCGAAACCATGCCCCGATTTCGACATTGTGTAATCCCTGCCATACCTTTAAAACTAGTTAACCTTTGTACACAAATCGGAATGCCTTTTACGGTTTCTACTCCTTTTTGCATTAGCAGATTTACTACTTACTGTAAATAAAAAATTTTATGATAGTCCTCATTTTGTTTCATTAAAATAAAGAATAAAGTAGGTATACTGGGTCGGTAAGTATCATGTAGTTATACTGGGAGATTCGACTATAGGTTCGTGACCTAGAACTTTTTGATCGAATTTAGGCCAAACGAGCATAATTCCGAAACAGATCCAAATTTGGTATCAAGGTGTCCATTCCTATTTCTCTATTGTCCTTGATTTTTGGTCTTGATTTTTGAGTCGTGGGTCGGGGACCAGCCACACATTTCCGAAGACCTTAAAGCATTTATTTTTTTATTTTATTCATTCATTATTTTATCTTAACTAAATACGATGTTAAAGAAAATTCCTTAAAAATAAAATTATGGTATTGGAATTAATATTTAATTAAGAGCAAATAGAAGGACATTATATTTCCCAAAAGGCAAGTACCGAATGATCCTGAGCTTACAAACTAATTTTTTATATTAAATTCAACTTATACAATTCATTACATTGTGGGGTAATAACAACTGAACAATTAGGATAAATAACTAAATAAAAATTAAAATGAAAAAAGTCTTAAATAATAATTAATTAAAAAGTTGGCTTATTAAAAGTAGTTATACAACTAAACTTATTCAACTAATTAAAAGTAAATTTATAATTAAACATAAAAATCCATAGTAATCAATAATAAGAATAATACAAAAATCAATTCAAAAGTAATATAAGAAAAAAGCAATTAATTAAATTTACAATAAAATTCTTCAATTTAAAAAATTTAATAACTCACCTTATTATGTTCAACATATCTTCAATATATTCATAATTGAATGATAGCATCCAGGCTTTGAGTTTTGAAGAGAATTGAGAATAAATTCTAGATAATCTGAGATCGCACGGCAATTCATTATAAATTCTAGGTGCGATTATATTGTGAAAATGACAAGTCAGCATTTTAGAAAAACTGGGAATATTAACTAAATTTTTATTGTTAACTCTGAGGTTGTATAAGTTAGTATATCTCATATTTAAGTAACCTGATTTTAGGAAAAATATTTTAAGCGTTTTGAAAAGAAATAAGCTTCTACCCGGAAGTATTTTTAAACTAGAGAATAACGGGTAACAAGATACACGACATTTTTTTTGCATATAATACGAATTGCATGTTTTTGAGAGGTCAAAAGAGGGTGTATCTTATTAAAATAAGCACCGCCCCAACAAACTATACCATACTGCAATTTGGACTGAAAAAGTGCGTAATAGACCTTTGTAGTTATTTTATATGTACTGTATTTGCTAACATAGTAAAGTTGCCTTATCACCTTATTAAAGTATTTTTTAAGATATTCAGAGTGTTCAGCCCAAGATAGTTTAGAGTCAAAAATGAGACCCAAATATTTAAAAGATTCAACACTTTCAATTATGAAGCAGTTATTATCGCAGTGATTACTACCGTTTAGGTTAGAAGTTATAAAATTATTATTTAAACGAAATTTGCAGCAGTTTGGAGAATGGTATGTAAAGTGAAAGTTAAAGGTTTGATTTCGAGTGCCAAACGACATGAATTTAGTTTTAGAACTCATTACCAGCTTGTGTTTAGCAAGCCAGTGCCTTAAAATATTTAGATCATGATTAACAAAAACAACCAAATTAAAATTATTTTTACATGCATAAGTAAAAGCTGTATCATCAGCAAAAGTGGTTGCAAGGCCTTTAAAAGGCTGTATAAATAAAGAATTTACATAAATAAGAAAAAGGATGGGTCCAAGGACAGATCCTTGAGGGACACCACATAAAATGTTACCAATAGTGCTATGTGTGTCCTCTATTCGTACTATTTGTTTCCTATTAATAAGATATGATTTGAGCCATGAAAAGATAAAGCCTCGGAAACCAGCATTCTGCAGTTAAGGTAAAAGTATCTCGTGGTCAACCAAATCAAAAGCTTTAGTAACGTCAATGAATAAAGCTGCACAAATTTTACTAGAATTTAATCCCCCAACAATTTCATCACAAAATTTAAGCAATGCATCTTCAGTGGACTTACCCCTTTGAAATTCGAATTGATTAATATTAAAAAATTTATTTTTGGTTAAAAATTTAACAATCCTATTTTTCATTACTTTTTCAAACACTTTGGAAAACGAAGATAAAAGGGAGATCGGTCTATAATTATTATTATCGATTGGGCTACATTTCTTAAAAAGTGGAATCACTATAGCTGTTTTTAACTTATCAGGGAATACTCCTTTATAAATGCTAAAATTAAAAATATATGATAAGATGTCAACAATTTGGTAAGATATTTATACCCGTATGACTATATAGTCCAAGGGTATAATAAATTTGCCATTACGTTTGTGACGCAGAGAAGGAGGGGGGGTAGATATAGACTCAAGTGTATGGATCGGATCAGAATCGAAAAATAAATCGATTTAGCTATGTATGTCCGTCCGTCCGTCCGTCCGTCCGTCCGTCAGTCCGTCCGTCCGTCATCACGATAACTCAAAAAGTAAAGGAGCTAGGATTATGAAATTTTCACAAATTCGTTTTTATGCAAAAAACGGAATCGAGTTTGAAATTCAGCCATTTTGGTCCACGGGTTCGAGTACCTGCCATACAACTTCTAATTTTATATGAGCATTACTCTATACCTATGGAAGTTGCGTGTCTGAAATTTTGCCAAAAGTAGTTTAGTATAATGGCCAAAGTTACTGCAAATTTTGGTTGGTCTACTGCAGAGGGTTCGAGTAGCTGCCATACAACTCCTTCTTTTATATGAGCTTTACACTACACCTGATAAAGCTGGGTGTCTGAAATTTTGCAAAAAATAGTTTAGTGTAATGGCCAAAGTTACCGCAAAATTTAGTTGGTCTACTGCAAAGGGTTCGAGTAGCTGCCATACAACTCCTTCTTTTATAAGAGGATTACACTACACCAAATGAAGCTGGGTGTCTGAAATTTTGCCAAAAATAGTTTAGTGTAATGGCCAAAGTTACTGCAAAATTTGGTTGGTCTACTGCAAAGGGTTCGAGTAGCTGCCATACAACTCCTTCTTTTATATGAGCATTACTCTACACCTAATAAAGCTGAATGTTTGAAATTTTGCCAAAAGTAATTAACCGGATGATATAATGTATATGTTACGGTCATACGGGTATCCCAGAGTTGACACAGTCTACTCTACTACACTCTTCCTCGTTTTTTAATAGCATTACTAGAAACACTAGAAACAGCATATTTCGACATTGAATTTTTCAATTTAGAAATTTCAATAAAGATTTCATAACTAGTAATAGGTTCAAAAAGGAAACTATTGGTAGAAGATGGCTCATCTATTAAAGTACCATCTGATATATATGAAACTGAATTTAAATTAGAAAGTTGTTGTGGTATATTAATAAAAAAATTGTTAAATTGATCAGCAATAATTTTTGGCTCAGTTATTATTTTATCATTTATATTCAATGTTATACTTTTATCAGATTTGTTTTTGTTTAAAAAGTTATTTATTAGATTCCACTCTTTTTTTGAGTTTCCTTTATAATAATCAAATTTTGTTAGATAATACTTTTCCTTACAAATTAAAATGTCTTTACTAATTACACTACACAATTTATTGTAATATTTGCATAGACGTACATTATTAGGATATTTTTTAAAAGATGCGTGCAAGTCATATATCCTCTTCCAATATAACTAAAATAGCCAAAATAACAACTAAAGTCACCACATGAAATATTCTATTTTTAATGATACAATTAAAAATAAACATTACAAACGAATATTTAACAAACATCATCGTGTGAAACATTTCGTTTGATGTAATTCTAATACTTCCCGTTTTTCTTTCTTTTTATTATTTTAATATAACACACAAAGTGTGACTAAAATTAGCCGTACTTCAAAACTCAAATTTCTTAAATAAAAAAAAAAAAATTAAATATCCAAAAAGAAAAAAATTTAAACGTTTTTTTTCTTTATACCTAGACTATCATATTACAAAGAATAAATTATATTTTTTTTTTTGACTTATTATATTAAGTTGTTGTTTGTTTTACTTTGGCTTGTTGCGCAACACTTATATTGTAATAAAATTTTGTATTGTTGCGTAACTAATTATTTCATGGGAAAGAAAGTATTGAATATTTATAAATCCAAAAATAATCCTTATCAGCAAATTGATTTCCTTTAAAATAAATAAATTTGTCAATTGTAATGGTTTTTTAGAATTTAAGTTTTTTATATATTTTTTGTAGAAATTAGGAAAAATTGAAGCGTTGGTTCAATTTTCCTTTCTTTAGAAATTTCAGTCTTAAGTTTCATTTTAAATTGAAAAGTCAGTTTCCAATCTTTGTAAAACGTATATTTGAAATAAAATTAAAAGAAAGAATTGTTAAACAAGTTAATTTTAAAAAATAAATTTTTACATAAAACATAAAAAAAATAATATAAAATTTTTTTTATTTTATTAATTAATTTTAAAAATAACAAAAGTTGCAATTTATTTCGTTTATTAGTTTTTTTTGACTAAGATATTAGTTATCCATGGTTTTAACTTCTTGTATTTGTTATAAAAAGAAGTTGAAGTACAAGAGCTTAAGTTAATATGATGTAGCAAAAAAGATAAGAAATTTTCAAAAGCCTCCGATGGAGTACCAGCTGAAATTACTGGGGACCAAATTCCAGTAATTAAATTTTCATTTAAAATATTAAAATTAATCCTATCAAAGTTGTTGCTAATACATTTAGTTTTTGCTAACGGTAACACATTTTTGAACATTAATCCAGTCATACAATGATCTGATAACTTTAAATCAAGTACAAAAGGTTCTAATAGTTGTGTAGAATTGATTTGTGTTCTAACAAATATATGGTCAGTACACGTAGCACTATTTTCCGTAATGCGAGTAGGCGTATTAATGAGTGAAGCGAAACCTAACGAAGACATTAGAAACATGAAATCGTGTATATCTTTTGAACATTTTAATATGTCTGCATTAAAATCACCTAAAATAATACAATTACTATCCTTTATTTTAGATATAAAATTTGAAAATTTGCTCTATAAATTCTTAGAATGCAATATTTAATTTTATCAATAACACATACCACCTTTATAATATCAGCACTTGATAGATTATAATGAGTAATTTCACATGGAATTTCATTGTTAACAAATACACAAATACCACCAGAGTTATATGAATTATTACAAGTAGCATAAAACTCAAAGTCGGGAATACTATAATCAACAATCTCATCATCAACAATCCAAATTTCAGATAAGAAAATTATGTCAGAAATATTATCAATAGAAACTAAATGACAATAAAGTGAGTTAAAATTCTTCCTAATACTTCTTATATTTTGGTGAATAATATTAAACATAAAATTAGAATTAATCATTGATATTATTATAAAAAGAACAAAATGAAACAAAAAATAAAAATTTTATATATTTGTAGTATAAAGAAGAGCGGTTTATGTAATGTTTAGTTAATTTATAATATATAATATAATTACAACAACTACAATTAAATTTGTTTTTTAAATCTTCAAGAGATTGAATTTTTATAACACTATCGCCTTCTTTTTTCCGCACATGAATAGTAGAATTCTTAATCCATAAAAACTTTATATTTTTTTCTTTTTTTGCCTCCATAGCTTTATTAAACAATGATCACATAATATTAGTCAGTGCATCATTTATGTAGATGTTGTTAGTGTATATATCACCAAAGATTTGTGCATTTAAATTTTTTGTGTATTTTTTTAGCTTTGTCTATTTTTTGCCTAATAGAATATGATTTAAAATTTACATGTATAACTGAGCTAGCATCATTTCTCTGAGAGTTTTTATCATCACTCCCAGAGAGAATGTTAGCATAAGTATTTTTTATTGGTTTTTTTATAAAACATTTCTTAATATATTCTTCAGTTACCGTTTCACCGATAAAAGAGAAGAATTTAATTACTTTGTCTTTTACATTTGTGTTATTTACGTTGGGAATTCCAACAATATTCACAGCATTTTTTAATTCTTTTTGCTCAAATTTATTTAACCGGAATTCCAATTGATCTATTTTTAGCACATTTTCAAAGAATTTTGTAAAAATGTGCCTATATAGCTTCACTCTGTCCGTCCGTCTGTCCGTCTGTCCGTCTGTCCGTCTGTCCGTCTGTCTGTCTGTCCGTATGTTTACAAAAACTTTTACATCGTTTGAAATAGAGAAAAGAAGTTTTAACTACTAGTAGGTATTACAAAAAAATTAATTTCGTAGAAGAATTTTTTTCTGTAGCCCCACCTGTTACGGGGCTACAGCCCCCCAAAGTTGGAAAAAGCCCTATATTTAATTTGTTATAACAAGAGTTCTGTTAGATATATTTTCAATGTGAAAACGGAAAACGATAGCTGGTTTCATAAGCTTTATAAATATTTAAAAGGCAAATGTTTAGGGTTGCCATACGGTACTAAAATTTAACATTACACAAAACTCAATTTTTACAAAATTTTTGGCTACACATATCTTCTAAACGGTTCAAGCTAGGGTCTTGAAATTTTGGGAGAAGTTAGATACTCAGAAACTAGTAGGAGACGGTTAACAAAATTTTTTTGTCAAGCCCCATGTTTAGGAGCTATAAGGGCTCGAAAATTGAAATTTTGCAATTTTTAAACACCTGTAACTTGAATATCTGTCCAAATTCTTTTTTAGTGATATACAAAATTCAAAGCTCTATAATTATATTTAAACATGTGTCAAAGATTTTTCTTAATTTTGAAGGGTGACGAAGCTACAGCTCCTGCAAATTTCAAAAAAGCCCTATATTTCAATTGATATAACAAGAGTTCTGTTAGGTTTATTTTCAATCGAAAAACGGTAGAAGAGAGCTGCTTTTATAGGCTTTACAAAGATATGTCGCTTAAATGTATAGGGTTGCCATACGGTACTAAAATTTACCATTATATAAAACACAATTTTTGCAAAATTTTTGGTCCCATATATGTCCTAAACGGTTTAAGATAGGATCCTGAAATTTTGGGAGAAGTTAGATCCTCAAATATTAGTAGGAGTCGGTTAACAAAATTTTTTTGTCAAGCCCCCTGTTTAGGAGCTATAAGGGCTCGAAAATTTAAATTTTGCTATTTTTAAGCACCTGTAACTTGAATACCTGTCCAATATTTTTTTTATTGATATACAAAATTTAAAGGCCCAACATTATATTTTAACATATGTTAAAGGTTTTTCTTAAATTTAAAAGCCGTTCCTTAAATTGAAGAAAGTGTCTCTCAGTTTTACCCATTTTTGCTTAGATTGTATAATTTTTGTGGAATTCACAATTTAATTCCTAGAACCTAAAAAAAATGGTGTGGCGGAGGGGGGGGGGGTTAGCTGAAGTTAGATCCTTGAGAAACTTGGAAACCTTCCCCATTAAAGGGTAAATTTAAAATAAAAACTTTACTGTTAGCAGTAAATTTTATAATTAAGCAATTTAATAAATTACAAAAATTGCAAGACATTTTTATAGTTCTTTTTTAAAAAAATATAGGAATAATTAAGTAGATTAACGTTATAACTATATTATTAAAATAAATGTATTTATATTTAAATTTATATTCAAAATTTATATTCAAAACTTTACAATTTCAAAATTCAATATGTGTATATACCTCACAATATCACATAGGGAACTGATATAAAATTAATAAGGATAACAATTGAAACAAATGTAGAAGCTTCAAATTTGGCACAAGGATGTTCTTTACTATTTGTGTGGCCCCCTATATTGGGATCAATTGGAGCGGTGGTTCAGAACCCCTCTTAGACCTACCACGGTTTAAAAGCTTATAATCGAAATTACTAAAAATAATAACTTAAAATTAAGATAGAACGTTCCAATTGTGTACAAGGGTTCACTAGTATTTAAAATACAGCGCGGACTGCATATGGGCGAAATCGTACCATGGTTTCGAGTTCTGGAACCTTTGAAAAGTTCAAGGGCTAACAAACATATATCTTAAAAATAGCACAACTCCAAAAAAGATGCCGCTATTTTGATGAAATTTAAACTGTAGGTTACTAGAAATAAAAGTATCATGAGAATTGGTTCTGGTCGAGTTTGGTCAATGAGTTCGGATTATAGAAGCTTTTGATCGATTTGAAAAATTTGAATTATTAAATATATTGTGCTTTGATTAGCTTTTTATCACAAAATTTTATAATTCAAATTTTTTAACTTTTGTAATTGAATCGAAATATATATATTTTCATTTATTTCCAGTTTTTTTGTTTTTTAATATTTTTAAATAGATAAATTAGTAAGAATTTGTAATATTTTTGAATAGATAAAGTAATTAGAAAATGGTTTTTAGTACTTAGTTAATTTGGTTAGCCATGTCTTAAGATCAAACTTATAAAATCTTTTATGGTTTTAAAATGACCTATTAACTTCCCATTAAATTTGAACCAAATAGGTGTAGGGTATTTCTAAGTCGGTTGCACGATTGACTGTTTCTTTACTTGTTTTTTAACATTTAGCTACTCTGAATTTATTCTTTATGTTTATTAACTTGATATAAACAAAATATATAGTTTTGAAATAAAACATCGCAGAAAATTTGATATTTAACAAAACATGTAAATTACTTACAATCTAAAGTGCACATATATTCAAAATACATATATAGATATAAAATGTTTACATAATGTCATATCATTTAAAAATTTGTTATGTGAAATTCACTCTTTCATTAATCTTTCCATCTGTTATAAATTATTTTTTAATAAATACTTTAGTTTTTTTACAAAAGAATCTAAATTTGAACTCTTTTTCAAATCAAATGGTTGTCTGTTATAAAGCCGTATAGCTGACGAAAGGCAGAAATTACGTAATAATTCAGTTTTTGATTTAGCATGATTTAGGTGGTTCAACTTCGAGTATTGTAATTGTGGACACTACTTCTTTTAGAAATTAGAATAGTTTTTTTATAAATTCCTTTTTCTTATTTGAAAATTAGTTAAGCTTTTTCCAGAACAATGATTTCAGATTACTTCAGGTAACACCCGCTTGTTTAAAAATTTCATTTTATATATTCGGCTAGTAAATTCGCATACTGGATAAAGGTTATACAATGTAAGACCTAGCACTTACCCTTGAGGAATTCCAATATTTATTAAAATTTGATTACTTAGTTCTCCATTAATTTTTGTAATAGTTTTCCTATTTTTGAGATAAGAGTTAAGTGGATCCTGAGCTGCTCCTCGTATACCAATTTCGTACGATCTATCCAGTACGATACTTTATTTTACCGTGTCAAAACGTTTTTTTTTAGATCAACCAATTCAGAACATACATAGCTTCCTTCATCCAACTTATTTATAATTGAATTAGTAGATTCCAAAACTGCAGAGTCCGTTTAAAGTCACATCAAAGCCTACGGACTCTTGTATGAAATCTTGTAGTCTGAAACTTACAATTTTTTTTAAACACTTTTCCTATGCAACCTGTAAGAGAAATTGCTTTAGCTTTAGATCTGCGTTTTGTATATTATCGGCCCCTGGTGTACTTTTTTTAACTGCATCATGATTTAATATACTTCTGTTTCATCCGTTAGTTGAAGAAAAATAATTTGACTAGTCAATATGTTTTTTTATTGTATACTCTTCGTTATCAATAATTTTGTCCGCTAATTTGTTTCCAATTTCACTGAAGTGCTCATTGAAACAATTTCAAAACTAAAAACCCATTAGATTCATTTCCTTTACGAATTTATTCGATTCACATGACTTTTTTAAAATACAATTGTTAAGTACATTCCACATTCTTTGGGCAGACGCAGTCAATTGTATTCTATAATGAAATAATTTTGTTTTGCTTTGGTTATATCATAAGTTACCTTATTTCTTGCACTTTTGAATTTTGGTCGAATTTCAAGGCAATGGGTACATTTTTTCAACTTTTTAAATAATCTATTCCTCTTTATGCTCGTACATACATATATGGATCGGGTATATTAAAATTACTACTCCGTTATCAAGGGTACATATCGAATCAGCGAAAAGTGAATCAATCTTGCTATATGTGTCCGTCCGTCCGTCAGCATGATAACTCAATAATTAAAAGAGCTAGAGTACTTTGACAAAGTCATTTTTACAAAATTTCTAGGTTCTCTATTGTTTTTGATTCAAATCGGACCAAGGCTTCGGGGAGCTGCCATACAACTTTTTTGCACCAACATGAATTTCTCAAAAACTAAATATACTAAATATGAAGATCAAAATTACACACGGTTTGTTCTATAATGAATCGAGCACTTATATGAAATTTCAAAATTTTACGGCCCCATTTTCGGCGGGCTGCCATACAATTTCTTTACACCAATATGAATTTCTTCCAAACTAACTCTACTAGGAGGATGAAAATTACACATGGTTAGTTATATAATGAATAGAGCACTTGTATGAAGTTTCAAAATGTTACGGTCCTATTTTCGGGCAGCTGCATACAAAGTTTTCAATTCAATAACTGTGAATCTAATGCAGCTACGAGGTTAAAATTAAAATTGAGCAGGTAAAGTAATAAGGCAAGTTACTTGGCAAATTTGGACATCACTCGGACCAACTTTTAGGGTGGGGCCTACTTTTTTTTTTTTTTATGATTTGTGTTTTGCTATTTTTTTTTTTATTTAGAAATTATGAGTAATGAAATGAAACTTATTTCTTTTTTTATTTTTTTTAAAAAAAAATTATAGAATAATGGTTAATTTTTTTTTAACTATTTTACTTTTCTAAATTTTTTTTGTAACATATATACAGGGTGTCCCGGGAATAATGAGCCATAGAACAGCAGATGATAGGGGAGTTCAAAACGACCAGAAAATTGTATGGGAAGGGGGGGTCTATCTCCAACCCATACGGAGTTAAAAGGCCTTAAAGATTCGATTTTTAAAAAAAATTATATTTTTTCACTAAATTTTTTGATGTTTTGTTTTTACCCATAAAAGCAAAAATCTAGTAGCTAAAAAAAAAATTTAACGTGCACATTAAAGCCTGTTGAATTCTTTTTCTAATTCATAAAAAGTAATGCATATTGCTTTTCGAAATTGGAAGTTATAATGATTTAAAGGTTAAAATTATGAGCATTTTTTTAGGCATAAATTGCTTTGAACCCTATTGCTCAAAAAATTGAGCAATTACCAACCATTTTTTTTTTCTAAAAAAAATATTTGTTTCTCTACGAACATTTTGAAACTCAAATTTTATTCTTATCTCAAAAATCATAAAAGTTATAACCAAATAAAGTTTCAATAAAATACTTTTTTCCTTTAAATAAATTTCTTCAAATCATTATTTGCATTAAAAATAAACAAAATATAAAAACCAGTTTTGTTTTCAATTACAATTAACAATAATTACAAAAAATTTTCAAAGTAATCTCCTTCGTTCTGGATACAAATATTAATCCTTTTTCTTATTTCTAACTTTAGGTTAACGGACGTTGAAAGTTCTTGTCGCACTATTAATACTGCTTGATTTATTCGAGTCAGTAAATGCTCTCTCGACCTTATTTCTTCATCATGAACCAAGTTTTTCATACGACCCCATAAATAAAAATCTAGTGGAGTTATATCCGGGGATCTTGGTGGCCATCTTATAGGTCCATTTCTGCCAATCCACCTATTGGGAAAATGCTGATCCAACCATTGCTTAACATTTATAGAGTAATGTGGTGGAGCACCATCATGCTGAAAATACATATAGGTTCTATTCAGAAGAGGAATATCATCCATTAAATTTCCCAATTCTTGGTTTAAAAAATTTAGGTAAATGTTACTATTTAAACTAGTTTCGAAAATAAATGGGCCAACAAGATAATTGCCTATGATACCAGCCCACACATTAACGCTAAATTTATATTGCGAACTGTTTGTTCTAGTGCTATGTGGATTTTCTCGTGCCCAGGTATGTTCATTATGAAAATTAAAACATCCGTCTCTCGTAAACTGCGATTCATCAGTCCATAAAATTTGGGTTATAAATCCCATATGACTTACATCTTTGTGTTGAATCCAACGACAAAAATTTAGCCTAACAATTTTATCTCCAGCAAGTAGTTCCTGTACTGGCTGAAAATGATATGGATGGAATTTGTTTTTATTAAGAATTCTCCAAACTGTCATCCTCGGAATATTTAACCTAGACGAGATACGACGTACACTGATATTTGGAGAATTTCGTACCAAACTAAGAACATTATCTTGACTAGTCAATTCTTGAGTTGGCTCTCGCTCTCTTCTATGTCTTACTGTTCCGGTTTCTCGAAGCCTATTAAATGTATTTTGAAATATCCGTCGAGAAGGAGCGCGACGATTTGGAAATCTTCTAGAATATTCCTCTGCAGATCTTCTAGAATTTCCATCGCAAAATCCGTAGATATAAAGTATATCAGCATATTCTTCAAAAGAAAAATTACTCATTTTGAAATAATGTCAATAAAACTTAAAAGTTTATTGTAATAACAACTGCACACAAACTGAATATTAATGCAAAGTTTTAATCATTTAATTAAATGCATGGTATATTTGACAAAAAAAAAAATTCAAGTTGTTTTGTTTTTAAAAATACATATTCTATTTCTAAGTCGTTTTTGCAAGATAAGATAACTGCATTTTTGGGAGATTGTTTTTTGTTATCATTTTCAATTATTGTTATTGTTTTTATTTGGTTATATTATAACTTTTAATTTTTTGTAATTATTGTTAATTGTAATTGAAAACAAAACTGGTTTTTATATTTTGTTTATTTTTAATGCAAATAATGATTTGAAGAAATTTATTTAAAGGAAAAAAGTATTTTATTGAAACTTTATTTGGTTATAACTTTTATGATTTTTGAGATAAGAATAAAATTTGAGTTTCAAAATGTTCGTAGAGAAACAAATATTTTTTTTAGAAAAAAAAAATGGTATGGTAATTGCTCAATTTTTTGAGCAATAGGGTTCAAAGCAATTTATGCCTAAAAAAATGCTCATAATTTTAACCTTTAAATCATTATAACTTCCAATTTCGAAGAGCAATATGCATTACTTTTTATGAATTAGAAAAAAAAATTCAACAGGCTTTAATGTGCACGTTAAATTTTTTTTTTAGCTACTAGATTTTTGCTTTTATGAGTAAAAACAAAACATCAAAAAATTTAGTGAAAAAATATAATTTTTTTTAAAAATCGGATCTTTAAGACCTTTTAACTCCGTATGGGTTGGAGATAGACCCCCCCTTCCCATACAATTTTTTGGTCGTTTTGAACTCCCCTATCATCTGCTGTTCTATGGCACGTTATTCCCGGGACACCCTGTATAATCGCTTAAGGGAAATAAATAACGGTTTATTTTATTGTATGCATCAAAGTGGGTATGCATGGGTATCAAAAGTTGACAAGGACAACTATAATTTTCCTAGTTTTTATCATATTTAACAAATTTATTTGTCATCCACGAGTTATCTTTCCTGACTCTTATTTGCTTTTTAACACATTTTAAAAAATTTTTGTAAAAATGAGTTAACAAATTTTACGGATAGGTATTGCAAAAAAATTATTTTCGTAGACGAACTTTTTTCTGTTGCCCAACCCGTTACGGAGATCCAAAGTTGGAAAAAGCCTTATTTTTAAACTGCTATAACAAGATTTCTGTTAAGTGTATTTTCAATCTTAAAACGGCACAAAATTGCTGGTTTTATAAACCTTATAAATTTTTAAAAGGCAAATGTTTAGGATTGTCATACGGTACTAAAATTTACCATTATACAAAACTCAATTTTTGCTAAATTTTTGCCACACATTTCTTCTAAACGGTTCAAGCTAGGGTCTTGAAATTAATTAAATTTATAAATTAATTATAAATTAAACACCTATAACTTGAATAATGTAACCTAATCAAATGTAATGTAGCCTGATCAAATTTTTTTTAAAGATTTTTCTTAAATTTGAAAGGGTTTCTTTAAATTGAAGAAATTGTCTCTTAGTTTTAGCCATTTTTGCTTAGATAATAAAATTATAGGTTAAGCTTAAAATTTTAGTGGAGTTCACAATTGAAATCCTAGAACCTAAAAAAATGGAAATGTGTTAACAGAAAGGGGGTGGGCAAATCCATCATAAGTTCTCCAGTGAAGGTTTTTTTTCATCACTTGTTTATTGTAGAGTTAATCTTAGCTCTTTGTAATATATCAATGCGATCATCGACACAATCACTATTATTTGTCATAAGAAGGTTTCTAACAATACCTTCAAATATATGATAATTTGTGGTAAAAATATCCTTTTTGTATTTATTGTCAATATGACTCCTAAAGTAAGCTAAATAACGAATATTTATTTTTTGGATACTCCTGTAAATTCATGATAACTAAAGTACAATTTACTAAGTTCATTACAGCTATGCGGTAAGCCTTCTTAATGGATAAGTATTTTCAAACTTGTTTGTGTAATACATTCATAACAAATGTGACTTTGATTATGGAAGTATGACAAAAACATTCTCACATTGTTATAAATTCTATGATCTCGTAATCTAGAAAAGGCATATGTATTCTCACCATCCCCATAGATCTTTTTGATAATTTTTAATACCATTATTATTAGGCTTATTGGTTTTACAATTTTTAATTTTACTAAACGACATAATTTTCAGAAATATATTATTTTTTCCAGTAGTTATATATTTTTATTTTGACCTTATATCACTGTTGAAGATTTGCTTATTTCAACATTTTTTGTTTCAACGTTCTTGTTATACCCTACACCTATAGAATAGGTAAAAGGGTATATTAACTTTGGTATGGTGTTTGTAACCACCTAAAGGAAGCGAGCTAGATATGGAAAAGTATATATATTTGTGATCAGCGTGACCTCCTGAGTCGATATAGCCATGTCCGTCCGTCCGTAGGCACGATAACTCAAAAAAAAAATGGAGCTATCTTGATGAAATTTTAACTGTAGGTTACTAGGACTGAAAGTACGGCGGGGATTGCATATGGGCGAAATCGGCCCATAGGATCGGATTCTAGACCTTTTAAACGGTTTCAGGGCTAACGAACATAATATGTAAAAAATCACGATAACTCAACAACTAATGACGCTATCTTCATCAAATTTGTGCTGTAAGTTACTAGTAATGAAACTTCTTTGGGTATTGCGTAAGTTCGGGATTGGACCATGCGTTCGGAACCTAGAACTTTTTGATCGAATTTAGGCCAAACGAGCATAATTCCGAAACTAATGAAGACAGAACCTCCAAATTTGGTATCAGGGTGTCCCTTCTTATTTCCTAAGTGTCTTTGAAATTTTGGCCCCATTGGAGTTGGGGGTCGGGGACCAGCCACACATTTCAGAAAACCTTAAAGCATATCTTTAAAATTAATAAAGATTACAACTTGAAAAAATGTAGAAGCTTCAAATTTAGTGTTCTTTACAATCTCTTGCTTGCCACCCTAATTTGGGATCAATTGGAGTGATGGGTCAGTACCCCTCTTAGACCTCCCAAGTTTTAAAAGCTTATACTCGAAATTACTAAAAATAGTAACTTAAAATTAAGATAGAACGTTCAAATTTTGTACAAGGGTTAACTAGTACTTAAAGTACAGCACGGACTGTATAAAACCGAAATCAGCCCAAGGGTTCGGATTCTGGACCTTTGAATCGGTTACAGGGCTAACGAACATATGTAAAAAATCACGATAACTCAACAACTAATGACACTATCTTCATGAAATTTGTGCTAATAAGGTTATTGGTAATGAAACTACGGCGGCAATTGCGCACGGTGCGGATTGTACAATGGGTTCTGAACTTAGAACTTTTTGATCGAATTTAGGCCAAACTAGCATAATTCCGTAACCAATGAAGATAGAACCTCCAAATTTGGTATCAGAGTGTCACTTTCGATTTCCTTAGTCTCCTTGAAGTTTGAGCCTAATTGTAGTAGTGGATGGGGACCAGCCACTCAGTTCCGAGGACCTTAAAGCATATTTTCGAAATTAATAAAGATAATAACTTGAAACAAAAGTAGAAGCTTCAAATTTGGCACATGGGTGTTCTTTATTATTTCCTGCGTGTCCCTGTAATTTTGGATCAATTGGAGTGGTGGTTCAGTACCTCTTTTCAGTACCTCTTTTCATCATCGAAATTAATAAAACAAGTAACTTAAAATTAAGATAACTCGTTCTAATAGTGTACAAGAGTTAACTTGTACTGAAACTATGACGGGGACTGCATATGGGCGAAATCGTACCATGGTTTCGAGTTCTGAAACCCTTGAAAAGCTCAAGGGCTAACAAACATAATGCCGCTATTTTGATGAAATTTAAACTCTAAGTTACTAGTAATGAAAGTACCATGGGAATTGGTTCTGGTCGAGTTTAATTTCGAAGCCAAAGAATATATTTCCTATTTCCTATGTGTCTCCCAAATTTTGGCTTAATTGTAGTGGTTCAGCTATGTTCACAGGTACTTGCTGCATTTATGTAAAATTAATTTTTATATTTAAATGAATTATATGAAAAGGTGTAAATTTGTATATGTATTTTAGAAATACATTTATTGCATATTTTGCGTTTATAAGCTTTTCTAATAGGTACATAAACAAGCCATTTAAAAAAATTGCAATTTTGAAAAATTTTAATTATTAAATATATTAGCTTTTTATCACAAAATTTAGTAATTCAAATTTTTTCATTTAGTAATTGAATTAGAATAAATATATTTTCATTTATTTCAATTTTTTTTGTTTTAATATTTTTAAATAGATAAATTAGTAAGAATTTGTAATATTTTTTAATAGATAGTGTAATTAGAAAATGTTTTTAGTATTATAAAATTAATTTGGTTAGCTATGTCTTACGAACAAATTAATAACAGCTCTTATGGTGTTAAAACGACTTATGGATATGTCCTTAAATTTGAACCAAATGGGTGTAGGGTATTTCTAAGTCGGTTGCACCGACTGACTGTTTCTTTACTTGTTTTTTATTTCTTTTAGATTTAACATATCAGTATCATTATTATTATTCTTATTATTATTAGTATTAATATTATTACTACCATCGAAAATGCAATACTACTACTACTGACTACTACTGAAAATACAATATCATCAATATTTGTATTTTCAGTAGTAGTCATATCAGTGCTCATGCTTTCTACGACAATCCAGCACAACCATTAGATATTGTAGCAAATTATTTGTTTTCTTTCACTTAATTTTTTTAGGAATACTGGGCACTATTTGCTAAACGTTTTATATTTTATATTGAGACCTGGTTCATAATAATAATAATATTAATAATAATAATAATCTGGATAAATTAATAAACTCTTTCGCTATGAGCTCGAAGGTTCACAGAAGTCCGCCTAAAAAAGGTGAAAAAATAACGAAACCGAAGTTGGCAATAAAGAAAAAATATTGTTTGATGAAGGCAATTTAAAGAAAACCTACGAGGATAATAATAAAATTCAAAGTCCAGAAATCTGAAGAAAAAGAAATCCGAAGAAACTTAAAACAAATAAATTCCCAGATGTTAACACATCTTTGGAACCACTATTTAAACCCCAAGAGGAAGAATTAAAAGGAAACGATACGGAACGGAATGAACTTTCTATGATCAAAATTTCATCTACTAAATAAGATCTTAATGTTGTTGCAGTATATTGTCCACAAAAATGCAATATAAAGAAAAATATCTTTAAAGAACTAGGAGGTAATTACATTGCCAAACATACAGATTGGGGTTCTAGAACAACCTCAACTAGAGGTAAAGAGCTAAGAAAAGCTTTTCAAGTGTTAGGTTGTTGCTATTATTCGACTGGCAAACCAACTTACGGGCCCACAGACACCAACAAAACTCCAGATCTAATTGACTTCTTTATAACCTAAAGAATTTCAAGCAACTTTATAAATTTAGAACATAATCATGACTTGGATTCTGATCACTTTGCTGTCATACTAGAGTTGAATGAAAAACTAACTAGAAAACAAAATAAGCCCACAATGACAAAACGACCACAGACTGGTTAAAGACCACAAACTGGTTAAGCTTTAAGCATGAAATCACAAATAATATTAATTTAAACATAAATTTACAATCAACAAATAAAGAAATAGTCAGTCGGTGCAACCGACTTAGAAATACCCTACACCTATTTGGTTCAAATTTAATGAGATATCCATAAGTCATTTTAACACCATAAAAGCTATTATTAATTTGATCGTAAGACATAGCTAACCAAATTAACTTTATAATACTAAAAACATTTTCTAATTACACTATCTATTAAAAAATATTACAAATTCTTACTAATTTATGTATTTAAAAATATTAAAAAACCAAAAAACTTGAAATAAATAAAAATATATTTATTCCAATTCAATTACAAGATGAAAAAATTCTAATTATTAAATTTTGTGATAAAAAGCTAATCAAAGCATAATATATTTAATAATCCAAATTTTTCAAAATTGCAATTATTTTAAATGGTTAGTTTATATACCTAATAGAAATAGCTTATAAACGCAAAATATGCAATAAATGCATTTCTAAAATACAATTACAAACTAAGACCTTTTCATATAATTCATTTAAATATAAAAATAAATTTTACATAAATGCAGCAAGTACCTTTGAACATAGCTGAACCACTACAATTAAGTCTAAATTTCGGGGACACATAGGAAATATATTCTTGGGCTTCGAAATTATACTCGTTCGGCCTCAAATTGATCAAAAGCTTCTAGAATACGAACTCATTGACCTAATTCGACCAGAACCAATTTCCATGGCACTTTCATTACTAGTAACCTAGAGTTTAAATTTTACAAAACAACGGCATTATTTTTTGAGTTATGGTGTTTTTAATATATATACTTTTCAAAGGTTCCAGAACCCGAAACCATAATTCGATTTCGCCATATGCAATCCCCGTCATTCTTTCAATGCTAGTTAACCCTTGTACACAATTGGAACGTTCTATCTTCGATCAAAATGTTCTAATTTCCGAACCCATTGTCCAATCCTCACCGTACGCAATCGCCGCCTTAGTTTCATTACCAATAACTTACAGCACAAATTTCATGAAGATAGCGTCATTAGTTGTTGAGTTATCGCGATTTTTTATATATGTTCGTTAGCCCTGAAACCGATTAAAAGGTCCAGAATCCGAACCCTTGGGTTGATTTCGCCCTTATGCAGTCTGCGCTGTGCTTTAAGTACTAGTTAACCCTTGTACACAATTTGAACATTCTATCTTAATTTTTAGTTACTATTTTTAGTAATTTCGATTATAAGCTTTTAAATCTTGGGAGGTCTAAGAGGGGTACTGAACTCCAAATGATCCCAAATTAGGAGGACACGCAAGAGATAGTAAAGAACACCCTTGTGCCAAATTTGAAGCTTCTATATTTTTTCAATTGCTATTTTTATTATTTTTAAAGATATGCTTTAAGGTCTTCAGAAATGGGTGGCTGGTCCCCGCCCAAATTTCAAAGACACTAAGGAAATAGGAAGAGACACCCTGATACGAAATTTGGAGGTTCTATCTTCATTTGTTTCGGAATTATCCTCGTTTGGCCTAAATTCAATCAAAAAGTTCTAGGTTCCGAACCCATGGTTCAATCCCGAATTTACACAATCCCCGAAGTAGTTTCATTACTAGTAATCAAATTTGATGAAGATAACGTCATTAGTTGTTGAGTTATCGTGATTTTTTATATATGTTCCGTTAGCCCTTCGATCGATTAAAAACAATAATTGATCACTTTGTTACGGATTTAATTAACAATCACTACTCGTTCTACATTCTAAATAATACGCTATCTGACCACAAACAACTTTTTTTGAGTGTGGACCAAAAACCTGAGAAAGAGAAATTTTTGAGGTTTAAAACGATTTTAAATTATAGTGCTATAGAAAAAGACGAACTCTGGGGTAGTCTAAGTTCTTCAATGAACTTTAATGATATAGTAAAAAATCTTAACCGTTTAATTACTAAGAATACGGAAAAAAAAGCTGTAAAAAATAAAAAAAAAAAGCATGATTGGATAACAGATGAAATAATTGAAAAAATAAAAACTCGCGATTCTTATTATAAATTCAAAAAAAAATATAGCAATAATCCGCGTGTAGAACAATTATATAAGGAATCAAAAAAGGAAGTTCAACGTTTAATCTCTCAGGCCAAAATGAAATACTGTTCACAAGAAATAGCAAAACATTACGACAATAGTAAAAAATTATGGGATCTGTACAAGAGAGTTATGTTTAATAAAAATGTTTCAAATTGTAACTCTAACATTAAATTAATAGAGTATAAAAATCAAATATTTAATAATGATAGAGACATCGCGGAATGTATGAATGCGTTTTTCATTAATGTTACTGATGAACTCAATTGCCCGTCCGATCCTATTGATTACGAATACTTAAACAATTTCACGCGTACTTTCGTTTCTGAATTTTACTTAGCACCAACAAATGCAACAGAAATCAAAATAGTTATCGACAGTTTGAAACCCTCAGCAGCGACTGGCTATGACAATATATCAGCAGCAGTTGTAACGCCAATTTTTAAAAACAATAATGTAACTAATCCAAGCAATTATAGACCAATATCAGTCCTTAGTGCGTTCTCAAAAATTTTTGAAATTATTGTAAAACATCGCCTAAATACTTTTATGATAAATAATGATTTTTTAAATAAAGAACAATACGGCTTCGAGAAATACTCAAACACAACTGCTGCTTGCCTAAGTCTAACAGATTTTATTTCTAAGAACTCTGACGAAGGTAATTATGTCGCCTGTGTTTTTCTTGATTTTCAAAAGGCCTTTGACTGCGTAGATAACGAGATCCTCTTATTTAAACTTAGAAAAATGAATTTCAACCCAAACCAAATAGCTTTTTTCAAATCCTATTTATTCAACAGACAACAAAAAGTGTAAATAAACAATAGCTTAAGTCAACCAAAACCTACTAAAAAAGGAGTTCCACAGGGATCAATTCTCGGCCCAGATCTATTTAAAATCTATATTAATGACATATGTTTTTTGAACTTAAAGGGTCATATACAGCTTTATGCAGACGACGCGGTTTTAAAATATTGCTCAAAAGATGAGGATGAATTGAGAAATAATATTAAACATGATTTTAAATTAGTTGAAGAATGGTTAAGGAAACATCGTCTGTTACTAAATATAAAAAAAAGTAAAATAATGTTATTTGAAAACAAACAATTTTCAAATATTAACTTTAGTTTCAACAATGAAATTATTGAAACCGTTCAACATTTTAATTATTTAGGTTTAATAATAGATAACAAATTAAAATGGTGCAACCATATAGACAACATAATAAAGAAGATTATACCCTTTGTTTTTATTTTGAGGCGAATGCGTAAATATTTCAACTACGATACGTTATATATTATTTATTCCTCCTACATACTATCAAATATTACTTACTTAAACCCAATCTGGAGCAATGCTCAACAATCTTCGCTAAATAAATTAGTCATAATTCATAAAAAAGTAATTAAAATTATACATAATTATCCAGTTAGGTACCCAACTAATTTACTATACAATGATAAGTATTTTAGCTTTTCGTCAATCCGCAAATACGAGTTATATATAACAGCGTTCAAAATTGTGAACAATCACATTAAGCATAATTTCATATTACATAGAAGTGTTGATGTTCATTCACATAACACAAGAAATAAATCGAATTTTTATCTTAGTCTCTTCAGAACGAATCATCAAAAAAATAATTGTTTGTATAACTGTTTGAAATTGTATAATGAATTGCCAAACGAGTTGAAAAATGTAGATAGTTTAGGAAAATTTAAAAGAGAAGTAAAGAAATTCATCTTTACTAATAGTTGAAATTTTGATTTTCTGTTTTTTTTTTATAATATACTTTTGAAATAATAATATTATTATGCTTTTTATTAAACGTAAGTTAATTGCTAACACGATGTTAATCTTTACGATATTTTTAATTAATTATAATTGTTTTTAATAATAAATATATAAACATAAATGCTAATAAATAAATTTAAAATAGACACTTATTTTTAAAAATAAATCATAAAGCCACATAGCTACGGCTACGGCTTGTAAACTTAATTATAATTCATAATTATGTTATAAGTATGTATTTAAAATATTTGAATTAATAAAGAAAAAAAAAAAAAAAAAAAAAGGTCCAGAATCCGAACCCATGGGCCGATTTTGCCCATATGTAATCCCCGACGTACTTTCAGTCCTAGTAACCTACAGTTGAAATTTCATCAAGATAGCTCCATTATTTTTTGAGTTATCGTGCCTACGGACAGACGGATGGAAGGACATGGCTATATCGACTCAGGAGGTCACGCTGATCACAAATATATATACTTTTCCATATCTAGCTCGCTTCCTTTAGGTGGTTACAAACACCATACCAAAGTTAATATACCCTTTTACCTATTCTATAGATGTAGGGTATAAAAAAACAATTAGATTTGGAACTAGAAGACTAATAATTATATTAATAATTCAAAAAGCTGCTTGGAATAACACAAAAATAATTAAGTATAGGTCACCAGCAAATAATTATCCTAGGGTATAACTGATTTAATAAAACGAAAAAGAAGGGCTAGATGTAATATCGTGGCAACAATCATGTTACCCTGCTGATAAGAATATTTTAAAGAGATTATCACAATCTCTTAAAAGAAAAATTCAGATCCTAAAATCAGTATCATATGAAGATTATATAAAAAGCTTATCGGCAACAAAATAATCAAATTACTCGTTGTGGATGGCAACGAAGAGTGTAAAACAGCCGATAAAGCACGCCGCGCCGCTCATGAAAACAAACGGCACTTGGGCAAAGGAAAATAAAGATAAAGCCAAATTATTTACAGATCATTTAGAAAACATGTTCAAACCACACGATATAAATTCAGATCTTTGTTTAGTGGAGGATATTACTATAGAAGAGAACAATATTAATCCATTTACACAAGAAGAAATCAGTGAAGAAATAAAAACTTTAAAGTTAAGAAAAGCCCCAAGGGTTAATCTTAATACAGCTCAGATTTAAAAAGAGCTTCCACAAAAAGCTATAAAATTTTTAAGAAAACTTATAAATGCTGCAGGAAAACTGAGTTATGTTCCAACCGCCTGGAAAGTAGCAGATGTTATTATGATAGCAAAGTCAGAGAAGCCATTAAAAGAGGCAAAATCTTATAGGTCAATATCTCTGCTACCAATTATGTCAGCACCTTTAAAAAACTGTTGTTAAAAAGCTGAAACCAATTATAGAAAATAAAAATTTAATAACAAACCATCAATTCGAATTTAGATCCAAGCATGCAATAATTGACCAAGTTCATGGAATAACAATATTATAAAATACGCTTTTGAATAAAAAGATATATGCTTTAAAATATTTCTAGACGTAGCACAAGCATTTGACAAAGTTTGGCAAGAAGGATTAATATTTAAATTAGGGAGATTAGCTTTACAATGTGTAGAGGTACTCAAATCGTACTTGTCTGATAGATTATTTAGAATTAAACAAATAAAAGGAGGTGTGCCTCAAGGCAGTATTACAGGTCCTATTTTGCTTTTCCTTTATACAAGTGATCTCCCAGAAGTAGAAAACGTAACTGGAACAACATTTGCTGACGATACTGCTATATTGGCAGTAGGATCGAATTTTGACGAAGCTACAGGAAAATTACAGAAAGCAAGTGAAAAAATATGTTTTTGGACTAACAAATGGAAAATAAAATTAAATGTTATGTTAATTTTAGTAATAGAAATATAAGAAATAAACCTAAAATAAATTTAAATGGTGTATTTGCATCAATCGAAAACTCAGCAAAATACCCAGGAATGGTACTGGATGTCAAGCTAAGGTGGAATGAACATGTTAATAAGAAAAACCTGGAACTTGAAAATAAATATAGAAAAAATTACTGGCTCCTAGGCCGTAAGTCTAAATCAAATATATATAACAGAGTGTTAATTTACAACCAAGTAATCAAACCTCTCTGGTTATATGGCATTCAACTTTAAGATTGGGCCAAGCAAACTCCTGAGCAGTTTGCTTTTATCTTTCGAAGATTCTCACCAATCCACGTAAAAAAAAAAAAAATAAATAAAAAGACCTTTAATTATATCACGATTTTCCTTTGTTTCCGTTTCAATTACAATAATTCCATTATTTATATTTTCAAAATTTTAATTACTTTTTTGTTATTTCAGTTTTTTGTTTATTTTTAACAAAGGCAAATTTTTTTTCATTTTTATTTTTATAATATCAGCCCATACACCGATTGACCAACATTCTCTTTTTATTTCATTTATATATTAGATAATCTTAATATGTTATATTTTAAAATAAAATTAGTAATTACCTTCTTAGCCTTTTAAAAATATAAGTATTAAACAACAAAGCAAATAGGAAAGAACACTTGTATGGCAAATTTCACATTTCTATGGTTATTATTTTCGAAGCAGCATATCTTCTAGCATAGCTGATAGATCTTTGTAAGAGTTTGGGAGGCACCTGAACCATGAACCAATTAATCCCCAATGCTAGGAACGTAATAGAAACAAAACGTAACGCTCATGTATCAAATTTAAAGTTTCTATCTTTATTAATTTTGAAGATGTTGCTTGTTAGATCTACGGAGGTTCGTGGAAGATCCCCGAACCACCACTCCAATTGATCCCACATTTCAGGAACATAGGAAAAGAAAATCCTTCTACAAAATTTGTAGGTTTTATGTTTACTTTAAGTTACTATCTTTATAAATATCGACGATAAGCATTTTAATGTTTGGAGTTTTTAGGAAGTACCTCGACCAACACTCAAATTAAGGCTTAATTTCGAGGATACGAAGGAAATAAGAAAGAACACCACTATACCAAATTTAAAGCTTCTATATTTATTTCAAGTTGATGTCTTTATTAATTTCGAAGAATGCTTTAAGGTCTTTAGAGTTGTGTGGGTAACCACTACTTCATTTGGTGACAAATATGAAGGACACTAAGGAAATAAAAGAGATACCCTTCTATAAAATTTGGAGTTCTATCTTCATTGGTTTCGAAATTAAGATCGTTTGGCCTCATTTCAATAAAAACTTCTTGGATCCGAACCCCTGGTCTGATCTCGACCTTACGCAATCACCACCGTAATTTCATTACTAGTAACCTACAGTACAAGTTTCATCAAGATATCGCCATTAATTGTTGAGTTATCGTGATTTTATGTATATGTTCGTTAGCCCATATACTGATCCAAAGTTCCAGAATGCGAACTCATGGGTCGATCTCGTCCATATGCAATCCCCGCGTTCCTTTTAGTATTTGTAGCCTACATTTAAAATTTCATCAAGATAGCTTCATTAGTTTCTTAGTTATCGTGCCTACGGAAGGACTCATACCCTTTTAAATAATTTATAGGTGTAGGGTATGAAGACTATATACAAGTAATGAAATAACAGTAAGTCTATGCAACCGTCTTTTTAACACTTTGACCTGGCAAATTGAATTAAAAACTGCACAAAACCCCATTTCAGTAACATTGAGGAAACCAGACAGAACTACTTTGTACAAAATTTGAGTTTGTATCTTTATTAATTGAGATATAAAGAGTTTGTCTACATTAAAACTTGCATTACCTTGGCTCTTTTGTGTTCCTGAAACCAAGAATTAATTTAACGACTCCTTTTCGAACCACTCCTTTGATTGCTCTCAAATTTGAGGAACATAAAGAATACAGGACCGAACGCGCTTTTAAAAAATTTCAAGTTACTATCTTTATAAATTTTAAAGATAAGCTCTAAGTGTTGGGAGGTGTGTTGGAAGTCTATTAACCACCACACCAATTGATTCTTAATTTCGAGGAAAAAAAAAATTTAAGATAATGAAAATTTTAATGTCAACAAAATTTACAATTATTCTGTAAGAGATAATTTACATAAGATCCAATATCAGTGCGTGGAGATCCTCTTATTTTAGAGTGAAAAATTTCTCTTAAATTTCATTAAAATCGTAGTTCCTCATTTGAATGTGACATGCTTAATGTAACAAAATCGGTGCTTTTTACCTCGGTATTTCCTTCAGTCTAAAAAACAGCATTAGTCTGAACAATACCTAAAACAAAAGTTCAATTGAATTGTCAGATTACGGCCGTATTTCCAGTTAAACCTAGCTAAAGCATGTAAAATAGTAATGAAAAGGAAAATTCTAAAATTTATTGCAGATGATTCAAGGGTTAAGTTATGTTCTCCTCAATCTGCTTTGAGAACTTGCCATAATACTACAACTGCTACTAGATACCCTTCTTTTTAGTATATATATCAATGACCTACCTGTGTGAGTAAACCATTACGTTGTTGACATTTTTGCTGATGATGCCCAAGATACTTTCTTTTTTCAAAGCTGAAAATGTTAATTATGATAGTTATTTTGGTGAATGAAAATATTAAAGCGGGACCGCTTTGGTCTACAGAAAATTATTTAGGGTCAAACACTTTAAAGGAGGGACCACATTTCTTTATATGTGAATAGGTTAATAAGAGTTAGTTTAGGAAAGATTTTTAATTACAGAATTCTACTTTCGTCTTTTATTATACCCGTATGACTATAAGTCCAGAGGGTATACTAAATTTGCTATTACGTTTGGACACAGAGAAGGAGAGGGGGTAGATATAAACTTCAAGGTATGGATCGGATCAGAATCGAAAAGTAAATCGAATTAGCTATGTATGTCTGTCCGTCCGTCCATACCCACGAGAACTTAAAAAATATTGGAGTTAGGATTTTGAGTTTTCACAAATTAGTTTTTATGCAATAACCGTCATCGCTATTACATAAAGCTGTATGTTTGAAATTATGCCAAAAGTAATTAACTGGATAATATAATGTTTATAATTCGGTAATACGGGTATCCCAGAGTTGACACAGTCTACTCTACTACACTTTTCCTCTACTCTACTACAGAAACCCAGCTTCAATAGGTATAGAGTAATGCCCATATAAGTGAAGAAGTTGTATGGCAGCTACTCGAACCCACTGCAGTAGACCAACCAAATTTTGCGGAAACAAAACTTTTGGCAAAGTTTCAGAAACGCAGCTGTAATAGGTACAGAGTAGTACTCATATAAAAAAAAATAAGTTGTAATGCTCTGTAATGCGTATAACAACTAGATATGTGAAAACTAGATAATACGCGTTTCTGCTCTTCTCAAATGGTTTCGAATTGAAGTTTATATTATGAAAAAAATTAACAGAAAAATTACACTTTCTAAATTGTTCCGCAATTAGTTATAGGAAAAAAAAAAAAATAGTCAATAAAAATAAAAAGTAGATTATAAATATTCTATACCTGTATGCTTTAAATTAATTGAGAAGTTCATAAGTCATTTTTAAACCATAAAAATTATCTTTGGTAAAGCATAGCTATCCAAATTAACTTAATAATATTAAAAAGATTTTCTAATTATGTTATCAATTGAAAAATATTAAAAATTCTTATTAATTTATTATTTAAAAATATTAAACGAGGAAGAATGTAGTAGGTAGACTGTGTCAACTGTATCCCAGAGTTGGGACCTTATGACCGTTATATAAACATTATATCATTATTATTAAAAATATTATTAACAATAGTAGTAACGTAATAGTGAAATATATTAGCTCCTTTATTTTTTGAGTTATCATGCGGACGGACGGACACACGAACAGACACACGAACGGATGGACAGGCGCACGGACATGCATGGCTAAAACGATTTATTTTCGGATCCTGATCCGCTCCATAAACTTGAGTCTATGTCTACTTTGCATTTTTTTGGAAAAAGGTTTTAAAATACTATGTCTATGTATTTCATTCATGTATTTCTTCTCTTTTGGACTTAAAATCAGCCTGTAAAATTTATAGAAAACTTCATGGTATGTCGTGGCAAACGGGTTAATCGAACTCAACTAAAATATTTTGCAGCCTCTCTTTTTGACTTAAAACCAACCTGTAAAATTGGACACAAATCAAACAAAAAAGTTTTCGAAAACCCGCCGGACCGGCATGGGTTAATACATTCCAACCATCTTTAATTAACTAATTCCGTTAGTTAAGAGAAACATTTGTGCAAAATTTCAAGTCAATCGGCAATCGGGCAGTTTCAACGGGCTAACCGAACTCAACAAAAATTTGTGTCAGCCACTCTTGCAAAACCACTCTGTAAAATTGAACACACCGGAAACATAAAAGTTTTTGGAAGTCCGCCTGGCCAAAATGGGTTAATTCATTCCAACCAAACTTATACAATTAATTCCGATTGCTAAGAGGAACATGTGCAAATTTTGAAGTCAATCGGTCAAACCGTTTTAACTTGACATAAAAAAAAACGAAAAAGCTTAAAACGGCTCTGGAGCCGCAACCTATTGACTTATAATACTGTGACATAGCCTATGTCACCACCCGGGCTCTCAGAATTATTAAGTAAGCGACCAGTGGTTTCACGTGAATCCTGCACAAACAAACAAACAAACGAATTTTCTTCTTTGTATATTAGATTAAAAAAGTTTTTTAATTTTAGTTTTAATTCTAATTTTGTTCTGGATTTTAATTTTAATATTAATTCTGATTTTAATTTTGTTTCTAATTTGATTTGAATTTTTATTTTTAATTTTGATTTTAATCTTAATTTTAATTTTTAACTTTAAATTTATTTTCATCTTCATTTCCATTTACGTTTTTTGTTGTAGTAATATATTAAATTTTACCGTTTGTCTTATATAATATCTAAGTACAATTTTTACAAGGGAAAAACTTGTTTGTAGAGATATGTGCAAAAATGAAATAAATAAATAAATTATAAATAGGAAGATACACCATTGTACCAAATTTGAAGGTTCTATTGTATTTGGTTTCGAAATTATTCTCGTATGGCCTCAATTCGATCAAAAGCTTCTAAAATTCCAACCAGTGGGCCGATCTCGCTCATTTTTAATCGCCGCGATACTTTTATCAATGGTAGATTGCAGTTTAAATGTATCGAGATACTGTCATTACTTTTGGAGTTTTCATGTTTTCGGATATATTCTAGTTTGCCGTTGAATGGATCAGAAGCTTCCAGAACCTGAACCCACGCCCAATCTCGTTATTTTGAATTACCGCCCGAATTTTTTTGTGAAGAAACGTACAGTATAAGGTTCAGTAGTAAAGCATCATTATTTTTCGAGTTATCGCGCTTGTGGACAAACGGACACCTCTTAACCGTAAGGAGGTTACGTTGAGCAAAAATATATATTACATATGTTATGTGTAATAATTTTAGTTACAAAAATTTTTTATTGTTTTTAATAAAAATTTCAAATGATGTTAAATTTAAAGTGACCTTCCAAATAAAATGTTTTAAAATATGCTGTTTAAATTATCTGGGTACTCTAATTCTACGTACCTTTTTTTAAAAACAAATTTTATACACAAACAATTTAATACATTTTATGAATTATTATTTTAGGTAGAAGTGAACCATTGGTGGGTATAAGTGACTCTTGCGCAGGCTGCCGTAAACCAATTTTGGATAAGTTTTTATTAAATGTTCTTGAAAGGGGTTGGCACATGAATTGCGTACGTTGTTGTGAATGCCTTCAACTATTAACTGACAAATGTTTTAGCAGGGAAGCTAAATTATACTGTAAAAATGACTTCTTTAGGTAAGTAAAATTGTTGGTTCACTTTTTATTAATCTAATTAATGTATATAAATATATATAAAAAAACGTAAATTACAATAACAAATATTTCAAGTAGATAAGCTTAAGATTATTTAGGTAAAGATTATTTATAATTTTTTAAAGCGCACTGAAATTTTATCCTCAAGTAGTTTTTGGCTCAACTATTTCTAATATATTTTTTACTTTAATAAGCTACACAGTGAATTATATTTTGGATATTATATTAAAATACCACAACTACGAGTATGCGCTTTTATCTGATCGATAGCTCAGTGGTAAAGTGGCGTCTTTTCAATCGAAAAGTATTTACTTCAAACCCTAGCCAGATCATGTCTAATAAAAAATATATAGTGTTTATTACAATAATTTAATAATATGTCCCAATGGCAAATCGGCAAATGTTTAATATTATCAGGCAATATTTACTATTGTCTAGTACTACAAATAAATAATTAAATAAATACTAAGCGTTTTTATTGGATTTTTTTTTCTTCATATTACAATGATATTTTTTTTTATTGAATAACGGTCACGCGGTTCAATTACTTTTCGGTTGTAACTCGCAGTTCAATCAAACTATTATAGGCGTCGACTTATGTATATATTTCTTTTTTTTTTTTAAGTTCAACAATGAACAAGGAGATTGTAATTTTATTTTTTTTTTTTTTTTTGTTTTTTTTTCTTTATCTTAACAAGTGAACGAGAATTAAAATTCTGTTGAAAAAAAAATTTTTAAAAAAAGTTATGTTCGAAATGAAAGCAATAGATTTTGTTTATACAGTAGTTTTCATTTATAACAACTCGGTTTTAACAGTATTATGTGAACAGCCACAGAATGGTAAAAAACAAAACAAATGTATATATAATTTCTTTTTATTTGTTTCGGTTTATTAAAACTTCGAATATAGCAATAATTCGGTTATACCGACATGTTTTTAACGAAATCGATTAAAATTATTCGGATATACCGACCAAATACTAATTATAGTATTATGTATGCCTATTAATATATTTATATAGGTACATACGTAGGATATTTTATTCAATCAATTGTTATGTAAAATAAAAATATGCTTCATTTGATATATGGATTGATGCATATCAATTTTAATTATAATAAATGTTATACTTTTTGCCAAAGATTAAATTTTACCTAAAAATGTAAGTTGTTTATTACATTCATATTTATTTTATTTAAACTTATTATATCTAAAATGTTGCTTGCTTTGAATATAAAAAAAAAATCATAACGCATCAAAAATACAGATAAAAATTTCATTAGAAAAAAAAGCATTATACAATTGCTTGAGGCTGACACATCAAATAAAATTCAAGCAAATGAGTGATTCTAGCAAATTCTACAATGTTATAAGCGAAAGGTGCTGTATTTTGTTTTTGTTTTGGTAAAGAAAAATATTTTGTTAATCGTACATTGTTGTAGCTTTTTTTTAAGTTTTTTGTAAAATAAAAACCCGGCTTTTGTAATATATTCTGTAGTTGTTATTACGTTTGAGAGAAATGATATTAAAAACATATTTGCAAAATATTAAAAAAAAAAAAAATTATCTTACTTAAAAAAAATTAAATTAAATAAAGCGTACCGCGTATTGTTTCTGTCAAAAAAATTTAGAAATAAGTAGGTACATGAATTTACATGAGAGCATCCAACACACGCGTAACCCGATGTACTGTATCTCGGATTTTTAAAATTTACAAATTGACAAAATGTATAAAAATATTATTATTGGTTTATCTCATATTTAAAAAAAATTTTCCTTTTTAAAATAATTTTTTATTAACAAATATCTTATTTCAAAACAATTTAAAATACATATAATATGAAAATTTTTGTACTAAATTAAAACATTCAAATAAATATTTTTCGATAAATTAAATATTGTCCGCGCGTATCGATTTATGGATAATGGATATGTAGACAGACGTATTGACGTACTGCCGTATAAAAATTGTACGTCGTATGTTTTGGTTTAGGTTAATCCCTAATATTTGAAAAGTTTATTTTACATTCTAAACATCGATAATGTTTTTTTACAAATAAAAAACTATTTTTATCCTTTTAGTGATAAAGTGAAAAAAGCTGATATAAATATAAAGAATATTTTTGTAAATAGAAGGTTTTATTGGTTATCAAATAAAAATATGATTTAACAAACTCTCTCTATTCAAGTGAAAATCTATTTATTATAAAAAATTTTATTTAAAGCCATCAGCCGGAAATTATTTAATTACCTACCTCTCATCTACTCATTTAGAAGAGCTGGTATAGCTGACATTAGTTGAGAGTAGAAAAGAGTTTACTCCTCATAAAGAAATGCAAGCAACAAAATTTGTTTGTTTTAAGAAACTTATGAGTCGTCAATAAAAAACTTAGGAAAAATTAAATAAAAAGAGGACGATTAAAGTTGCGCTTCTCAACTTTACGATAACCGTGCAGACCCACTAATCGTTATTTATTTCACTTATGCTATTATACATAATTACAAAAAAAAAACATACAAAAAAGTAAAATAGTTAAAAAAATTTAACGCATTATCCCACAATTTTTGCTTAAAAAAAAAAAAAAAACAAAAAAAAAAATTAAATATTAATTCATTATACCATAATCTTGCTTCACAAAAAAAAAAAAAAAAACAAATGGCTCACTCTAAAAGTTGGTCCAAGTGATGTCTAACTTTGCCAACTAAATTGCCATATTACTTTAACTGCCCAGTTTTAATTTTAACCTCGTAGCTTCATTAGATGCACAGTTATCGAATTGACCACTTTGTATCGCAGCTGCCCGAAAACGGGGCCGTAACATTTTGAAACTCCATATAAGTGCTCGATTCATTATATAACTAATAGTGAGTAATTTATAATTACTTTTGACGAAATATTGGTTTAAATAAGTTGTGTGGCAGCTCCCCGAAGCTTTGGGCTGGTTTTAACCAAAAAGAATAGGGAACCTCAAAAATGTCCAAAAAATGTTTTGTGTGAATTTCAAAACTCTAGCTCTTATATTTCAATTCTATCTCTTTTAATAAATTTTTAATTCACGAATATATTAAACCTAAGCAAAATAAGCATTATATAATCATGTTGATAAAATGATCATCATGATAGATAATAGTCATCATATTCATAATGATTACATCTCTCAATATCAAAATACAAAGCATGCAAAATATTACACATTTACATATTATATGATTACATATAAATTGTTAATGAAGCCATTTACTTAAAAAAAATCTTTGTGTTCTTTTTTGCGTATCTAAAATTATTTATACTAGGCATCATTTAAATCATATGAAATCGTAACTCGAAAGATGTTTTATCTACAAAAAAAAAAAAACAAAAAAACAAAAAAAAAAATTCATATAATTTCATGTTTAATACAATATGCTTAACAATATTTCAAATTTTTATATGAAAATATTGTAGTTAAAAAAGTTAGTTGTTAGCTACCCGAAGTTTTGGTCCGATCTTAACCAAAAAAAATAGGGAGTCTTGAAATTGTTTAAAAAATATTTTTTTCAAAACTGTTGCTCTTTTAGTTTTTGAATTATCGTACTGACACACAGACGGACGGACGGACACACAGATACTTATAGCTAGATCGACTTATTTTGCGATTCTGAGCCGATACGTACCCTTGACACTATATCTAGCTCGTCTAGATCGATGCGTTACAAACGGAGGACAAATTTTAAAATACCCGATGTCATATAAAAAATATAAATATTAGATACGGGTATAAAAACTAGACAAAGAGGTATAAAGTAAACTAAGGAATTTAGAATCATTTTTTGCGCTTTTCAGAATTTTAGACAGGCATACATTAGTAGAAAAGATTTAGATTTTATTATTGAAATGTAGTTTCTACTTACATATGTAGGTATTAAATTTAAAAATGTGATAAGGGGATGGAAAAATTTATCAATAGTTGAAACTTATTCTTAGACTAGCAGATTTACCCGGCGTTGCCCGGGAGCGTGCAAATAACAAAAAAGCAAGTTTCGGCCATTTTTTCGAAGTACTGCTTTGGTTAAAAAGAAAGCATCAAAAAATATTTGTGGACTTCCGTTAACCCGTTGCGGCCCAACAGCTTTTATAAATTAGAAATTGTTTAACCGATTGACTTCAAATTTTGTATATGTGTTCCTCTTTGACAATGGAGTTCACTCTATTAATAGACTTGGAATTTGTTACCCCTTGCCGCCCGACAATTTTTTCAAAAAAAATTTGGAAAAGATATTACGTCCAATTTTGCGAAATATTGCTTGGTCGTAGTTTCATAAACAGGTTTGTTGAGTTCCTTTAACCCATTGTGGTACAGCAGCTTTCTACAGATTTTTTCATTACTTTACTCTTAAGCAAAAACGATTTGACCACTTGAATGTAAATTTTGTATGCGGACATGTATGTACTTATCATTCCTACGATTATTAAAAAAAAAACTTTTTGTAAGTAAATTACGTCGAGTTTTTGAAAGTAGGTAAAACTTCTTTGAATGTTTAAAAAAATGTTTTGTCAAAAATGGGATCTTTTAACCGAGTTGCAAAACAAAAACTTTAAAAAACAGTTTGCAAAACAATTTTAACGATTATCTCTAAATTTTCTATACGTTTTTCTTCTGCTTCTTGACAATTTGGTGCTCCTTGAATTTTTATTGTTATTTAATAATTATGAAAAGTTTCAAGTGAAATTTAATAAATTTGTTGAAAAATTGCTAGAATAATCCCAAAAAAAAACACTGTTAAAACAATTGCTTTTTACATTTTATAATTAACATGTACCCCATTCTTGTGTTAACTTTTTCAATAACATCAACTAAACTTAAAACTCCACTGAGAGGTCAAAAGGGTATACTAAATTAGCCATTATGTAATTATACTAAGTAAATAGTAGTTTACTTGAACTGCCAGCGTTTGAATAAAATATAGTCGATGGTTTAGAAAAGGCTTTAAAATCTGCTTTTCAACTTATATTTTGTTTTGTACTTACCTGAAAGTTCTACTACGCTCTTAGTCGTTTGTTAATGATTTTATGAGAGAAATGTAGGCTTCTTTCTTGGAAAAACTGTTTTAAAATACTATATATTTAAGAATAATATATACGAAATTGAATTTTTTGATTTTTAGACTTTATTTGAAGAAAACTGCAATTTTACACTGAAATCTTTTTTTAAAAACAACAACTGCAAAGTAGATAAAAAACAAAGACTAACGAAAAAATGTAGAGAAGGAAAATGTTACGTTATTTAAATTTGAAGATATTATTATTCGGATTCTTTATTAGCTTTATTTTTATTATCATTAATATTATCTCATTTAGCTTTTGCACTATTTGAGACTATTTGAAAGCAAAAAATTAATATTATTTATTAAGTGAGCTTTTGAAATAAAGGTAAACTTGTGTTAATACCAACACTTTGAAAATTTCATTGAATCTTTGTGCAAAATGCGTAAACAGGTCAAAACCAAATTAACCCTGTGGGTTTTTATAATTAAAATGCTGATACAAAATTTTCAATAAAATTCTTTAATCGTTTAAGCAAATCAAATTTACAGAAAACTTAATGGCGTCATCGTGGAAAACGGGTTTATCGAACTTACCTCAAACTTTTTGCAGCCTCTCTTTTTGACTGCAAAATCAACCTGTAAAATTTGACAGAAATCGGAAACACAATTTTTTTTTGGGTTCCGCCACATTTCAGCCAAATTTATACAACAAATTCAGGTATCTAAGTGGAACATTTGTGCAAAATTTCAAGTTAATCGGTCAAACCGTTTTCATTCAACATCAAAAACATTGAAAAAGCTTCAATGCGCCCTCATACTCAAACGGGTTAACCAAACTCAACAAAACATTGTGCCAGACTTTCTTTTCGACTGCGAAACCATCCTGTAAATTAGACACAAATCGGAAACACAAAATTTTTGGAGGCCCGCCAGGACGAAATTGGTTAATTCATTCCAACCAAATTTATACAACAAATTCTGGTTGCCAAGAGGAACATTTGTGCACAATTTCAAGTCGATCGATCAAATCGTTTTGATTCGAACAAAAAACATTGAAAAAGCTTCATTGCGTCCCCGTGCCCAAACGGATTAACCGAACTCGACAATAATTTGTGCCAGACTCTCTTTTCGACGACGAAACCACCCTGTAAAATTAGACACAAATTGGAAACAAAAAATTTTTGGAAGCCCGCCAGGTGGAAATGGGTTAATTTATTCCAACCAAATTTATACAACTAATTCCGGTTGCTAAGAGGAACATTAGTGCAAAATTTCAAGTCTATCCGTCAAACTGTTTTGAGTCGACATTAAAATATTAAAAAAGCTTCATTGCGCCCTCGTACCCAAACGGGTTAACCTAACTCAACAAAACTTTGTGCCAGACTCTCTTTGCGACTACAAACTCACCGTGTAAAATTGGACACAAATCGGAAACACAAAATTTTTGCAAGCTCGCCAGGTCGAAATAGGTTAATTTATTCCAACCAAATTTATACAACTAATTCCGGTTGCTAAGAGCAACATTTGTGCAAAATTTCAAGTCAATCGGTCAAGCCGTTTTGCCTCGACATCCAAAAACCGAAGAAGCTTAAAACGGCTCTGGAGCTGTAACCTGATGACTTATAAAAATGTGACATAGCCTATGTTACCCGCCGGGCTCTCAGAAATTTTTCTTTAAACTTTTGTGACAATCGGACCAGTGGCTTTCACGTGAATCCTGGACAAACAAACAAATTTTCTCCTTTATTTATTAGACTAGCAGATTTACCCGGCCTTGTCCGGGAGGTTGCAAATTGTAAAAAGCTAGTTTCGGCCAATTTTTGGAAGGGTTGAAAAGCTTTGGTTGAAAAGAAATTCTCAAAAAAATATTTGTGTAATTCCGTCAACCCGTTGCGGCCTAAAAGCTTTTTATAGGTTTTTTGCCGACCGACGGCTGCATGACAAATGCCGCCCGATAAGTGTTCAAAAAAATATTTTTGGAAGGATATTACGTCCAATTTTGCGAAATATTGCTTGTTCGAAGTCTCAAAAAAAGGTTTGTTGAGTTCTATTAATTCATTGCGGCACAGCAACTTTTTACAGATTTTTTCGTTACTTTACTCTTAAGCATAAACGGTTTGACCACTTGAATGTAAATTTTGTATGCGTACATGTATATACTTATCATTCCTACAATTATTAAAAAAAAAAATTTTTGTAAGTACAGTACGTCCTATTTTTGAAAGTAGGTAAAACTTCTTTGAAATAGGTGAATGTTTCAAAAAATGTTTTGTCGTGTTCTTTTAACCGATTGCGAAACATAAGCTTTAAAAACAGTTTGAACGATTATCTCTAATTTTTCTGTACGTGGTGCTTCTTGACAATTTGTTGCTCCTTGACGATAGAGTTGAGGATGGTGGGTTTACGGTGAATAATGTTAACTGATTACACTAAAATCTATTTTTAAAAAACAAGAACTGCAAAAAAGATATAAAACAAAGACTTACGAAAAAATATAGAAAAGGAAAATGTAACCTTATTTAAATTTAAAGATATTATTATTTGGATTCTTTATAAGCTTTATTTTTATTGTTATTAATATTATCTCATTTAACATTAGCACTATTTGAGACTTTTTGAGAGCAAAAAAATTAGTCTTATTAATTAAGTGAGCTTTTAAAATAAAGGTTAACTTGCGTTAATACCAAAAAAGTGAAAATTTCATTAAATCTGTGTTCAAAACGCGTAAACATGTCAAAACCAAACTAACCCTGCGGGTTTTTATAATTAAAATGCTGGAACAAAATTTTCAATAGAATTCTTTTAATCGTTTAAGGAAAAAAAATTTAGAGAAAACTTTATGGCGTCGTCGTGGAAAACGGGCTAATCGCACTTAACTAAAACTTTTTGCAGTCTCTCTTTTGGAATGCAAAATCAACCTGTAAAATTTAACACAAATCGGAAACACAATTTTTTTTGGAAGCCCGCCAGGCCACAATGGGTTAATTAATTTAATTAAAATTTATACAACTAATTCCGGTTGCTAATAGGAACATTTGTGCACAATTCAAGTCAATCGGTCACACCGTTTTGACTTGACATCAAAAACATTGAAAAAGCGTCATTGCACCCTCGTGCCCAAACGGTTTAATCGAGCTCAACCATAGTTTGTGTTAGCCTCTCTTTTCGACTGCGAAACCTCTCTGTGAAATTGGACACAAATCGGAAACACAATTTTTTTTGGAAGCCCGCCAGGCCGCAATGGGTTGATTAATTTAATTCAAATTTATACAACTAATTCCGGTTGCTATGAGGAACATTTGTACAAAATTCAATCAATTGGTCGAACCGTTTTGACTCGACATCGCTAAAACGAAAAAGCTTAAAACGGCTCTGGGGCCGTGTTTAATTTTAAACATGTGACATAACCTATGTGACCCGCCGGGCTCTCAGATATATTCTTTTAAAATTTTGTGACAATGGTACCAGTGGTTTTCACGTGAATCCTGGACAAACAAACAAACAAATTTTCTTCTTTATATATTAGATAAAACAAAAAAAAAATGCAAAAAAAAATTAAATTAAAAATTTTTTTTTTATGAATTTGAATTATTTTTAATGTTAATGAATTAGTTCGTTTCAGATTTTAAATCTCATAGTAGATTTTCTGGTTATTTTATATAAATAGTAAAAGATTTTGATATTCAAAATTAGGACTATGCTTCACAGCAACATTTCTGTAGTAAATCTTCATTATTTTCAGTGAAAAACTGAAATAACGACGAAGGCCAAAAATACACTTTGTGTCTTTGCTTGATTTGCTTTAAAAAGCAATTAAACCAAGCAATGTAATCAAAGTAATTTCAAAGTTTCCCTCATCTCTGAAATAAAGCCAAATGAAATGCACCATAGGAAGCATACGAAATATTATGTTTTTCTTAACTTAATTAGGTATAATAAAAACGAAGAAGATTTTAGTTGTTCTTGTCAACTTTAAGATACATACGCACTATGATGTATAAAGTAAAATAAGCAGTTATTTATTTCCCTTATATTATTAAATATATTACAAAAAAAATATAAAAAAGTTAAGTAGTTTAAAAAAGTTTGACTCATCCTACCCCCCAATTTTTGCTAACAAAAAAACATCATAAAAAAAAAAATTTCCCTCCCCAAAAAGTTGGTCCAAGTGAGTTGGTCCTATGCCAAATGACTTGCCTTATTACCTTACCCGCCCAGTTTTAATTTTAACATCGTAGATTCATTAGATCGATTTACTTTTCGATGCTGATCCGATACGTACCCTTGACACTATATCTAGCTCGTCTAGATCAATGCGTTACAAATGAAAATAAATTCGTGTTCGTTTCTAAAATATTATACATCTAAATGTTACATTTTCTGCCCCTAAATTTTTACCCAAACGAGCAACATAATATTAATGTAAAAAAAAAAAAAGAAATTACTCAAAATAAACATGTGAAATATTGGTTTTTTACTGGAAAAAGTAAATCTGAAATACTCTAAATTGGTCGTTTGATTTTCCGGAAGTGTTAGATATAAATGTTATGAATAGAACTGTCAAATATGACAAAATGTAAAAACGTAAATTGTTCGCGGTGCAATAAAAATATAAATTGAAAAATCAAAAACCACATAAAATGTGATGGAGAGTGCAAAACATACTATGATTATGAATGTTCTGCATTGTCAAATGAAGATATGGATTTTTATCGTCAGAACTCTGATAAAACTTGGGAATGCATAACATGTACAAAAAAGGTTATAAAGCGGAAATCAATAGGTCTCAACACAAAAAAAAACTAAAATACATTCTACTCATTATAGTGATTCAGTTGTTATGAAAAAACTGGAGTAAATTATGGAGAAGCTAAGTGGTTATGATTTGAAATTTCCAGAGCTGAGAGAAATAATGGATCCAATAATTGATGAAGACATCCAATTGCGAATAGAAAATGCAAAGCTAAGAGATCAAGTGTAGAACATATTTGAAATAGAAAAGGTGAAACAACAAAAATTGGATAACTATTTTGAAATCTCTGGAGTTGGTGAAGTTCCGGAAAGTGATCCAGTCAGTTCGGTGAGCAAAGTGGCGAGTGAACTGGGTATTCATCTGAAACAAGAAGATATGACAACTGCATAATTCAAAAATAGTCCTGATAATTCAGCTGAGCCGAGAAAAATAGTTGTTAAGTTTAAAAATTCTGTTTTAAAAAACAAGAGAAAAAATAAAACACTAAAATATAATGAAATATTTGAGCAGTAAAATAATTAGACTAATGTCTAATACAAAATTAAGTGAAATAAAGATATATTTAATATACCTTTCCAATCCCATGTACGCAGCATAAATAGAATACAAGATACGAAATTTTAACAACACAAATCATTAACAATTATATACCTAAATGTACGTAGTCTTAGATATAAGATGGATGAGATAGCTTACATATTCGATAACCTTAAGCGCACTATTCATTTAATTTTACTTACTTAAACTTGGTTAACTGAGGAAGAAACTGATTTCATAAATCTAAAAAATTATAGTAGGATGTTTTCATATCGTTAGGATAGAAAAAGTGGTGGAGTAGGTAGTAGTTTATACATAATATATTAAAGTATGAAACAATAAAAATTTACTGTGATAATTTTAATAGCTTAATTCACATTAATATATACACTAGTAATAAAAATTTACACATTTCTACAATATATAGACCGCCGGAAAATGCTATAAATAATTTTTTTACACTATCAGATAATACAATAATTTTACATAATAATTTTAGGTGATTTTACCATTAACATAAATGACTCTAATAATAACACTATAAGTGAGTATAAATTAATTGTTGAATCAACTGTCTTCTTTTTCTGTGTTAATACAACAATTAGTTTCGTCTCAAATTCCTGCTAATTATAATAATTGCTAATTACCTGAAAAACAAATATATTATTACTTATTTAATCTCTAATATTACAGATCACAATATAATTTTCTTAGAAGAAAATGAAAAAAATAATTCCTACGTAAATAAAACAATTTATAACAACAAAAACAAACATTAATATGTTAAAAGCGCAGCTGATGAATTTTAATTTTGACATCCGAACTACAAGTACTGTCAGTGCAGTTTGTAATAATCTAATTAATAATGTACAAAACTGTATTATCTCGTGGTCTTCAACCATAAAAAAAATATAATGAAAAAATTAAAAATAGAAAACCATGGATTGATCCTGAATGTATGCAATTAATACAAATAAAAACTACTGGTATAAAAAGCATGTACAGAATTCTAATTGTTCTTACTTCAATTAAAATATAAGTACTGGTTAAATATTCTAATAGATGTGCTTACGATATTAATGAATTAAAAAAAAAAAATAATAATCTACGAAAAATTTGGAATTTGATAAAAAATATTGCTACAGAATAGTAAAAATGAATTTTTCAATTCAAAAATATACACATAGGAAGAACAATAGAGAAAATTAATAAGTTCAATAATTTATATTTTTTTGTAGGAAAAACAATGGCATCCAGTTACAACACTATTAATTCCCCAAAATTAAGAACTACAACCGAGTTTCGCTTAAAAGTAAGTGAAACAGAAACTTTAAAACTTATTGAAAGGGTGTTATATAACTAACACTCATAGCACAGATGACATAAAAAAAGCATTAATAAAAAAGTGCAAATGACTATGCTAATTAATGCATCAATAGAAGAAGGCATAATACCTGGAGCTTTAAAAATTAACAAAGTCATTCCTGTGTATGAAAGACAAGGCGACACAGAAGATATTAATAACTATAGACCGATTTCAATTGCCTCAGTATTTATTAAGATAATAGAAACATGTGTAAACTTGGAACTGACTGGATATCTTAGAGAAAACAAGTTGATATGCCAACGTCAGTACGGCTTTGCAAAAGAATTTAATACAACAGCAGCAATTTTTGATCTTCTAGCTCATACTCAAGATGAAGTTAGTAAAGGGAACAAAGTAAGCGTTGTGTTCTTCAATCTACAAAAAGCTTTTGACTCTGTGGAATATCGAATACAGAGTTCAAATGATTTAAAAGTTACTTACAAGATAGAAAGCAATACACCGAATGCGATACACTAAAAAGTTTTACTAAAAATATTGATTTTGGTGTCATACAAGGAAGATCACTTGGACCATTTTTGTTTTCCTGTTATATAAGTAGCTTTTGTAAGTTATACTTAAACGGAAAACCAATTATATATGCAGGCGTTATTGCGATAGTGTATTCTGGAATTGATTGTCAAGATCTCAGCTTGAAGATGACTAATGACATGTTTAAGATACATAATTGGATGTGTTTACATAAACTCACTGTAAATGTCAACAAAACAAAAATTATGCTAATAAAACAAAATAATGTTCGAATTCAGAAATTGCAAATGAATACAGATATCTTGGAGTAACTATAGAAAATAAGTTAAAATGTAATACATACGCCGTCGGTCTTACTGCAAAAACGAGAAAAATAGCTGGATTATTGGAAAAAATAAGAAATAAAGTACAAGATAAAATAAAAATGTTTATATATTACAGCCTATTTCATAGTTAAATTACATACAGTATAGGAACACATTTAATAAGAATCTAGAATTACTTCAATACAAAACAAAGCAATAAAGAATTTATTTGGTCTACCTAGAAGAACGTCTACTAAGGAAATGCATTATAAAAAAAGCATATTAAAATTAAATGATTACAAACAAATTATACAGTTAATTCATATACATAATATAGAAAATCGAAAAATAAAATCAAATATAAAAATTATCAGAAGCTATGATATACATAATTACTATAGGCGAATCAATTAAGATGTCAATTAGGAGCTCGGCTGCATGGACTTGATCTAATAATTAATAGCAGTTATACAATCTATAATCAAATAGATGATCAAATTAAAAACTTACCTATATATATATAAAAAAAACCCACAAAAAATCACTGTTAGAAACGTACAATATGTAAATGAATTACAACTTTTTGATTTATAATTAAAATCTTTTGCATTTATATTTAACATGCACTGTCTAAAAAAAAAAAAAAAAAAAAAAATTATTTTAATTTTTCATATTGAAATTAAATAAGAGAATTATTATTGTTATAAATATATGAAAAATATACTCTATACGAGCATATGGCTCTTTTTAAGATAATGAAAAAATAAATAAAATAAATAAATAAATAATGCTTTAAGTGCAAACATTAATAATTGATAATGTAAATACGCATTTAATAGTAAGGTGAGTAATAATTTATAATAATGTATAGATAAACATATAATAATTTTAATTTTTATTAATTCGCTGCTCGTTTTGTTTAATTCAATTTTTTAGGTTTCAATTTTCTTTAAATTAAAAAACCGCCACAAATAATTTTACGAAGGGTCTAGAACAGAGTGATGGTATTGTTTTTGTAAAATTTTAAACATATAGTCCTCGTTTTAAATCCTAATGGTGAATTTTTTAATTCTTAAAAATAAATATTATTAACCACAAATATTACAAAAATAATTATAAAACATATGTAATATATGTATAGTTAACTAATTGTGAATAATACTTAAATTCTTTTCAATGCCTACTAAAAGTACTTGCTTCATGTCTGTAGAATTTATTTTTATACTTAAAGTAAAAGATTTACCCAGCGTTATAGGGAACGTGCAATTTGTTAAACTTTGAATTTATATGTTAATCTTTATATATAAACAAGTAAAGAAACAGTCAGTCGGTTCAACCGACTTAGAAATACCCTACACCTATTTTGTTCAAATTTAAGGACATATCCATAAGTCATTTTAACACCATAAAAGCTGTTATTAATTTGATCGTAAGACATAGTTTACCAAATTAACTTTATAATACTAAAAATATTTTCTAATTACACTATCTATTAAAAAATATTACAAATTATTACTAATTTATCTATTTAAAAATATTAAAAAACAAAAACACTTGAAATAAATGAAAATATATTTATTCCAATTCAATTACAAAATGAAAAAATTCTAATTATTAAGTTTTGTGATAAAAATATAATCAAAGCATAATATATTTAATAATCCAAATTTTTAGAAATTGCAATTATTTTAAATTGTTAGTTTATATACCTAATAGAAAAGCTTATAAACGCAAAATATGCACCTTTGAACATAGCTGAACCACTACAATTAAGTCTAAATTTCGGGGACACATAGGAAATAGGAAATATATTCTTTGGCTTCGAAATTATACTCGTTCGGCCTCAAATCGATCAAAAGCTTCTAGAATCCGAACTCATTGACCAAACTCCAGCAGAACCAATTCCAATGGTACTTTCATTACAAGCAACCTAGAGTTTAAATTTCATAAAAATACCGGCATTATTTTTGGAGTTATGGTGTTTTTGAGATATATGTTTGTTATTCCTTGAACTTTTCAAGGGTTCCAGAACCCGAAACCATGGTACGATTTCGCCCATATGCAGTCCCGTCATCCTTTCAATACTAGTTAACCCATGTACACAATTGAAATATTCCATGTTAATTTTAAGTTACTACTTTTATTAATTTCGATGCTAAGCTTTTACACATTGGGGGGTCTAAGAGAGGTACTGAACCACCACTCCGTTTGATCCCTAAATTAGGGGGGCACGCTAGAAATAGTAAAGAACACCCTGTGCCAAATTTGTAGCTTCTACATTTGTTTCAAGTTACTATCTTTATTAATTTCGAACATATGCTTTAAGGTCCTCGGAACTGAGTGGCCGGTCCCCGACCTACTAGTCCAATGGGGCCCAAATTTCAAAGACACTTACGCAATAGGAAGGGACACCCTGATACCAAATTTGGAGGTTATATCTTCATTGGTTTCGGAATTACGCTAGTTTGGCTCAAATTCGATCAAAAAGTTCTGAGCCCATTGTCCAATCCTCACCGTACGTAATCACCGCTGTAGTTTCATTACCAATAACCTACAGCACAAATTTCATGAAGATAGCCTCATTAGTTGTTGTTATCGTGATTTTTAATATATGTTCGTTATCGCTGACACCGACTAAAAGGCCCAGAATCCGAACCCATGGGCTGATTTCGCCATTATACAGCCCGCGCTTTACTTATAGTACTAGTTAACCCTTGTACACAATTTGAACGGTCTATCTTAATTTTAAGTAACTATTTTTAGTAATTTCGATTATAAGCTTTTAAAACTTGGGAGGTCTGAGAGGGGTACTGAACCACCTCTCCAATTGATCCCAAATTAAGGGAACACGCAAGAGATAGTACATCCTTGTGGCAAATTGGAAGCTTCTACATTTTTTCAAGTTGTTATCTTTATTAATTTTAAAGATATGCTTTAAGGTCTTCGGAAATGTGTGGCTGGTCCCCGACCCAGTACTCCAATGGGACCCAAATTCCCAAGACACTTAGGAAATAGGAAGGGACCCCCTGATACCAAATTTGGAGGTTCTATCTTCATTGGTTTCGGAATTATGCATGTTTGCCTAAATGCGATCAAAAAGTTCTAGGTTCCGAACCCATGGTCCAATCCCGACCTTACGCAATCCCCGAAGTAGTTTCATTACTAGTAACCTACAGCACAAATTTGATAAAGATAGCGTCATTAGTTGTTGAGTTATCGTGATTTTTTATATATGTTCGTTAGCCCTTCAATAGATTAAAAGGTCCAGAATCCGAACCCATGAGCCGATTTCGCCCATATGCAATCCCCGCCGTACTTTCAGTCCTAGTAATCTACAGTTAAAATTTCATCAAGATAGCTCCATTATTTTTTGAGTTATCGTGCCTACGGACGGACGGACGGACGGACGGACGGACATGACATGGACATGACTATATCGACTCAGGCGGTCACGCTGATCACAAATATATATACTTTTCCATATCTAGCTCGCTTCCTTTAGGTGGTTACAAACACCATACCAAAGTTAATATACCAATTCTGCCGTCGTTATTCTAAAAGGCGTATCTGCAAAAACTAAAATTTTCTGATAAAGACGTCATTCTTTTTGCTTTATTAATTCACATCTTTTGGGAGAATATCAAATCGATATTTTATATATATCAACCCTAAAATTGCTTAAAATAATAGTCGTATCTGCAAAAACACCTTGCTTCTGTTAGCAAAATGGACGTAAGTGACTGATTGTACTGCCAAAAGTCGTAACTACAACTTTATATGCAGATACTGCCATTTTAATAACAAATTAATTTTAAAATTATATGATTGTACTGCTAAAAGTCGTAACTACAATTTCGTATGTAGATACTGCCATTTAAATAAGAAATTAATTTGAAAATTATATTATTTCAAATTAAAGCCAGGGAAATAACGACTATTTTGTTTGCTAAAAACAAAACAAAACATGATGAAATTTTGTACAAGTTAGCTGTAAATAAATAAATAATTTTTAAATGTTTTGTATTTGATCAAATACAAAAACGTAGTAGTAACTAGTAGTTATTTAAACTTTATAGTGAAGAGTTCATATTTTTAAAAGTTCATATTTTAAAAATTAAAAATTTTTAATATATTTACAAAAAAAGTTTGACAAAAAAAGTGAGTATTAAGGAAACATATATACATATATAAAATATTATAGAAAAATTACAGTTAGTATTTTTATAAAGATTATCATTATGCATAGTAGAGGGAAAATGCTTGCTAATTTAGCGTTGAATAAAGCGTTAGCAGAGAAAATATCTAATATTAAGAAAAATGTACCAAGGAAAATAAAACGGAATAGCACGTCAGATGTTGACTACATTGCCAGCACCAGCGACGATTCTGATGAAGAGGAACTTCAACTGAAAACAAAAACGTTTACACCAAAAAAAAATCTATTAGAAAATACTTATGTAATTGATCAAAACAAAAAGGTTTTTGAGAGAAAAAATTCTGCAGTCGTAGTGAATTTAAATTTAATAAATTTAGGTGAGCAAAATAAAGAAAATGAGATAAATGTGTCTGAAAGTACAGTTCAGGCCCAAGAATTATCTGATAATCATTCACAAATTGAAGGTGAATTTGAAGAAATTACGACCTAACCAAAAAAGGAGAAACAAGAAAGCGACGTCTTTTTAAAACCAGCCTTAAAATAAGAAACCTTGCCAAACGAAAAGCGATTAAATAAAATCAAATAAAAACTCCTTGCGCCAGGTCATGCAAATACAAATGTACTATAAAAATCAGCAACGAACAACAAACTTTTCTCAATAACTATTATTGGAATTTATCAGCTAAAGACCAAAAGTGGTTCATATTAAAAAATACTTTAAAGTCAACTAAATCACGATCCACAGTTGGTCCAGATAGTAGAAGGAAATATTCATATAACTATTTTTTTATGAATGAAAGTGATGAACGAATAAAAGTATGTAAAGTTTTTTTCCTAAGTATTCTCGGTTATGACAAGAAAAATGACAAATTTGTACGGAATGTCATTACAAGCTGCTGCAATATAGGCCCTGTAATTGATAAGCGTGGCGGAACAAAAAAGATAGATCGTGATGTTATTAAAAAACATATTGACTCTTTTCATCCAAAGGTATCCCATTATAGGAGAGTTCATGCACCTAAAAGGCTTTATCTCCCCAGTGACCTTAACAAAAAAGTAATGTTTGATGATTTCAAACAAAAGAATAAGGATTTTAAAATATCTTATGAGACATACGAAAAAATTCTTCGTGAACAAAACATTTCATTCGCTGTTTTAGGAAATGAAGAATGTTGGACTTGTACAAAATTTTTTGCTCATTGTGAAACTTCTGGCCATGACAAAGAAAATGTTGATTTGAATAATTGTGAATATTGCAATATTTGGAAAGAACATAATAAAAAATATAAAGCAGCACGTGCAGAATATGAGGCAGACAAAGCACAGGAATCAGATACTATGAAATTTTATTCTGCTTTACAGAAGGTCTGTTAATTTCATTATTATTTTTCAGGTAGAATTTACTTAATTTAAATAAAAAAAAAATTTTAGGTAATCATGTTACCACGTGCTGAGTCTTTTAAAGAAATTTTGTTTATTCCACGAATTGTCGCATTTAACGAAAGCTTCGTTCCTCTAGGAAAGTCAAAACTACCAAATAAGATTCCAATTGCAATTATATGGCATGAAGGAATAACAGGTAGGTCAAAGGAAGATATTATATCCACATTTTTTGCTTTCTTTATTCATAAAAGAGATGATGTTGAAATAACAATTTGGCTGGACAACTGTGCAGCACAGAACAAAAATTGGGCATTTTTATGTTTTCTACTTTATTTAATAAACTCGGCAGAAACAAATTTTCAAAAAATTTGCATCAAATATTTTGAACCAGGACACACATTCATGTCCGCGGATTCCTTCCATCATCAGGTCGAAAAATCTTTGCAAAAAAAAGGAAAGGTTTGGGATTTCAAAGACTATAAAGAGTGTGTACAATCAGCCAATTCAAGAAATGTAAAGGTCATAGACATGAAGTTGGAAGAATTTTATGTATGGAAAGACTACGCTTCTAAAACAAAACTAAAGAAAATCACCCCGAAACTAGTACTTAGAAATATTGACGAAGTGAAGGTTGTTAAAAACTGCAAAGGAATTTTTTTTTGAAAAAGCATTTTAACGAAGAATATGAAAAACTTAATTTTTTAATAGCTAAACATGCTAAATCTGGTTTGTCAAGACCCTTAAATAAAACATAGCCAAATGGTATAACCAACGAAAGAAAACAACAATTATTAAAATTATTAAAAAATGTAATTCCTACAAATAGATTTGAGTTTTGGGAAAAAATGCCGGTACGTAATAATTACAATTCTGATGATTCTTCTGATGAAAACGAAGAAACTTCAAATTAGAAATAATTTATAATAAGGAAAAATAATGAATTAAATAATGTTCGGTTTTATGTTATTTTTTGTTTTTAATTGAAATAATAATTAAATCTTATTTTTATATTATTGTTTTTTTTTTGTTTTTAATTGAAGTAATAATTAAATCTTATTTTTATATTATTGTTTTTTTTTTGTTTTTAATATAAATGTGAAATAATTAAATGAATTTTTGTTATAAAAAAACTAAGTATTTTAATCAATTTACACTTACGCCCTTTTTTAATGAAACAAGTTGACTTATTCTGTTTGAGATTTAATACAAAAAGTCCAAACTGCCAAAAATCACCTTTTTCATAACTTAGTAACCAATATGTCTATTCGATAAATTTTTAATAACCCAAAATAGTACTTGATAAAAAAATAAATTTGATTACTTTAATACGTTTGATGGCATAAACAAAAATAGAAAAACGCCTAAAACTCAAAACTACTAAAATGCTAGATACGCCTTTTAGAATAACGACGGCAGAATTGCAATTCTACCCAAATTTAGAATTTTACTAAAAATTTATTATCGAAGCGAAAATATTTTGACTAATCATTAGTTTTTTGGTATCTTTGGTTTTAGTATATGTTTTGTGTATTTTCCCCTATGAAATCTGTACTTTATATATTATCTAGGGGTATTTTTCTTTTAAGCCTTCCTGTAATAATCTGATTATAAATTAACTGAGCAGCTTCAATATTTATATGGCCTTCTAGATGAGCTTTATGCTTTATGGTATATCTACTTATTTCATCTATAACTTTGGAAATTTGTAAATCTCTATGAATGTCACTATTACGTACATACCACGGAGCACTTACTATGTTACGTAGGACTTTATTCTGAAAGGTTTCGTAGTCAGTTGTTGCATGCTTGGATCTAAATCCATATTGATGGTTTAGAATTAAATTTTTATTCTCTATAATTGGTTTCAGCCTTTTTAACAACATTTTTTCATAATGTTTTGACATAATTGGTAGCAGAGGTATTGGCCTATAAGATTTTGCTTCATTTAATGGCCTCTATGGCTTTGCTGTCATATTAACCTCTGTTACTTTCCAAGCGGTTGGAATATACTTCCGTTTTACTGCTGCATTTATGATTTTTCTTAAAAATTTTAGAACTTTTTGTGGAAGTTCTTTTATAATCTGAGCTGTAATAAGACAGAAAACCTGGGGTTTTTCTTAACTTTAAAGTTTTTATTTCTTCACTAATTTCTTCTTGGATGTAAATGGATTAATATTGTTCTCTTGTTTCTATTGTAATATCCTCCACTAAACAAAGATCTGAATTTATTTCGTTTGGTTTGAATATGTTTTCTAAATGATCTGCAAATAATTCGGCTTTATCTTTATTTTCCTTTGCCCAAGTGTCGTCTGGTTTCATGAAGCTTTTTTACACTTTTCGTTGCTTTTCACAACGGATAATTTGATTCTTTTTTTGCCGATAAACTTTTTGTATAATTTTCATATGGTACTCAGTTTAGTGTCTGAATTTTTCTTTTAAGAGATTGTAATAATCTGTTTAAAATCTTCTTATCGTCAGGGTAGTGTGGCTTATTTAGTTTGCTAGCTATTTTTTCTTTCAACTTTAGTATGACAGCAGAGTGATCAGAATCCAAGTTATGATTATGTTCTAAATTTATGAAGTAGCTTGAAACTCTTTTGGTTCTAAAGAAGTCAACTAGATTTGGGTCTTTGTTGGTGTCTGTAGACCAGTAAGTTGGTTTCCCATTTGAATGATGGCAACAACCTAACTCTTGAATAGCTTTTCTTAGCTCTCTACCTCTTGAGATTGTTCTAGAAACCAAATCTGTATATTCGGCATTGTGATCACCTCCTAGTTGAAATTTATTTCCGTGGACATTTCGGAGGTCTTTAAAAATATTTTTCTTTATATTGCATTTTGGTGGACAATATACTGCATCAACATTAAGATCTTGTTTAGAAGATGAAACTTTTATCATAGAAAGTTGGATTTCTTCAGATTCAATTTTGAATTCTTAATTATGTTTTATAGTACCCTTAATTAGATTTGCACTACATCCTCCCGGATGATTACTAGGATGAACTGCCTTATCACATTCATAACTTATAATCTTAAATTTTGTGTTTATTGTTAAATGAGTCTCTGAAAGCAGACGTATATCAATATTGTTAGATCTTAAAAAGACTGCTAGTTCATGTCTTTTATTGAGGAAACCATTAGGATTCCAAATTGCGATACGTATTTTATCTAGATACATTTTTTATAATTTTTTTAGGTGTTTGTTGATATTCATAATGTTTTTCTTTTCTTTTTTATTTAATCTTATAGAGATTTCGTCAACTTTAAGCAATAGATTTTGCATCATGTGCATCATTTCATTTTCATTGTGTTTAGATTTCATAACCTCAGTTTCTTTTTCCGTAGTTTCTGTAGTTTTTTCCAAGTTTTGCATCTTGTGCATCACTTCATTGTTATTTAACATTTAGGTTTCATAACCTTAATTTGCTTTTCTGTTATAATGTTTTCTTTAATTTTAGATTTTAGTGCTAGGGTTTAATGGAGTTTTATACTCCATTCGCAACTTTACTGGATATAAATGGTGTAGTTTTTTTCAGTATTTTTATTTCATTTGATTGTTTGGGTTTGCGCATTTTTTTGTTTATTTTTTTTTTCGTCTTTTCACTCCGCGAGGGAGCATAGGGCTTCCATTTGATATCTCCATCTTACCCGGTTTTCTGGGTTTGAGCATAGCCAATCTTATTTTCTGTAATTCTTTTGGTACCAAACAGTTTACACATATGGTTTGGAAATTTTTTTTTTTAATACACTCTACATATGATTTCCACCGCATTTTACACATTTAGCCTGTCTTTGGCAAAATTTTTGTGTATGTCCAAAACTCTGGCATCTTTTACATTGAGGAATACATTGACTTATTACTGCTGAGAGCCTCAATTTTCACTCTCATGTACTGTAAATATTCTATTTTGTATATCTTATTTATTTCCTCTGAATGATCAAAAGATAGCATAAATAGTGGAAGCTTGGTTATAATATTTATATTTTTATCTTTAGTTTTTTTAATTTTGTTTGTCACATCTAGACATTTAAAACTTTATTAATAAGTTCTTTTTTAATATTTTCTGGCTCACATAATGGGTGAAGATTTCTTGCCATAACTTTAATTGGTCTAGTCAGTTTATTTTCATATGTATGCCATTTTAACTTGGCTTTATTTATAGATTTTGTCAAAACTCTATATTCATTTTCGTTGTCTACATGAATTTTATAATTACCCACGTGGGTTTTCTTTATATTGCCTTCATCAAACAATATCTTTCCTTTATTTCCCTCTTCGGTTTCCTCATTTTTTTCATCATTTTTAGGTGGACTTCTTTGAAATTTCGAGCTCATAGCGAAGGGGTCTATTAATTTATCCAGATTATTTATATTATTAAAATTATTATTTGGAACCACTGGTAACTCATCTAAATGCCTTGAACGTTTAGCCAAGGCCTCGCTGACAGCCGTGGTCTCTGCCGACACTTTGGTAGATATCCCTACCGAATTTTTATTTTTATATGACATTATCTTTTATTTATTTACTGCTTTTTATACCTACAGCCTATACCTACATACCTACAGCCAGGGTTTCTTACTGTCGCCCCTGTGGGATCAGTCGCAGACCAGGTAGCCATTCATTCTGGAACAGTCGCTTCTGGATTTTTATTTGCATTTTAGTGGACTCGTACCACTAGCATACCTTACTGAGAGTGTTTCTATTCCCCTACTCTCCGGGGTTATCTAAGCGAAAATGGGTAAAATAAACAGACACTTTCTTGAATTTTAAGAACTCCTTTTAAATTTAAGAAAAGCCTGTAACATATGTTGAATTATAATGTTTAAATTTTGTATATTACTAAAACGAAATTAAGGTCTGTATTTAAGTTACAGGAGCTTAAAAATAGCAAAGTTTCCATTTCTGAACCTCTTAAAGCTCCTAAAGAGAGGGCGTGACAAAAAATTTTGTTAAAAACAGCTACTAATTTCTGAGGATTTAATTTATCTCAAAATTTTGAGTCTCCAGTTTGGACAAGAAGATATGTTTAGAACATATGTGGCGCCAAAAAGATAGAACCTACGAATTTGGTACAAGGGTGTCTCTTCCTCTTTCTTTAGTGCCCGTCAAATTTGGGACAAATTCAAGCAGTGGTTCGGTGATCACTCACAGAAACCCGAACACCTTAAAGCATATCTTGAAAATTAATGAAGATAATAACTTAAAAAAATGTAGAGAAGAAAGCTTATCTTTGAAATTTATAAAGATAGAAACTACAAAATTGATAATTGATGGTTCTTTCTTATTTCCGTTCTTATTTAACATTTATGTATTTTTTAAAGGCTGAGAATTTTACTTTAAAACATATTCTGTGGAATCTAATATATAAAGAAGAAAATTTGTTTGTTTATTTGTTTGTTGGTTTGTTTGTTTGTTTCTTTGTTTGTCTAGGATTCAAGTGAAAACTACAAGTCCGAGTGTCACAAAATTTTAGAGTAATAATTGTGGGAGCCCGGGGGGTGACATAGGCTATGTCGCAATTTTGTAAGTCAACAGGTTGCGGCTCCAAAGCCGTTTTAAGCTTTTTGAGTAGTATAGGTATGGGGTTTCTGGATAAAAGCTCGGTTTTTTAAACTTTCCAACTTTAAAATGACAATTGGCACTTTAATTTTCAAACATAATATACGAGCTTTATTAGCTTTGAATTCAAAACTAACTTTGAAAATTTTTTATAACTTTTCAAATAAATATTAAATTAAGTTTGAGCTTTAGTGATTTTGTATTTAAACCAAACTAGGTTAAGCTTGTTATTATTTGTTTCAAAACTTTTAAGTCAAATTCACAAAAAAATTTCCATGACTTTTTTAAATCTTTCAGCTTAATTTTCAAACGTAACGGACGAGCTTTATTAGCTTTGAATTTAAACCCAAACTGTAAAAATTTTTTATAATTTTCAAAAAAATATCGAATTAAGTTTAAGCTTTTCAGCTTAACTTTCAAATGTATCGGGCGAGCTTTATTAGTTTTGAATTCAAAACCAAACTTTAATGTTTTCAAATAAATATTAAATTCAGTTTAACGTTTTTATGAACCTAAACTTACATCTGTTAAATTTCTATGTATAAATGTTTACCTTGTAGAAAAAATAATAAGAAAAAAAGGAAATCAAGTTTTGGTTAGGTGGCTTTTCTGCTTTAAAATTTCAGTTGACACATTAATTTTCAAACGTAAAGGACGAGTTTTGTTAGCTTTGAATTCAAAACCAACTTTAAAAATTTTTTATAACTTTTCAAAAAAATATCGAATTAGTTTAAGCTTTAATAATTTTATCTTTAAACCAAACCTGGTTAAGCTTGTAATTTCTATGACTTTTTTAAACCTTTCAGATTATTTTTCAAACGTAACGGACGAGCTTTATTAGTTTTGAATTCAAAACCAAACTTTAAATTTTTTAAATAAATATTAAATAAAGTTTAAAAGTTTCAGCGTAATTTTCAAACGTAACGGACTAATAAACTTTGAATTCAAAACCAAACTTTAAATTATTTAAATAAATATTAAATAAAGTTTAAGCTTTTCATTTTATATTTCAAACGTAACGGAAAAGCTTGCTAGGATGTTATTTGTTTGATTATAAAGTTAACTAAAAAACTTTTGAAAAAATAAAACAAATAAACTTTTCAAATAATATTTATAATATAAGCTTTGATCATGAAATACAAATAGACAACGTGATGAAGTTCAAGTTAAAAGTAAACTTTTTATTTAATTGTAAAATTAACCAAAAAAGTTTTGAAACAAATAATAACGAGCTTAAACTAGTTTGGTTTGTTTAAATACAAAATTATTATTTTTTGTGTTCATAGTGTTTATTTTCCATAAAATGAATATATACATAGTTAGTAAGAAATAATTACATATATAAATAATAAAACAATCTTAAGTAATAAAAACAATCGTATTACATATCAAACACATATTAAAAAAGTAATATTATTTACATTACATTTCGTTTAAAGCATAGTGTGTCCTAGCATAAGATTTTACATTGTCACCTAATCTATGTGTATCTTTTTTCATCTGAACTACTTAAAGCTATTTTGTTAAGATTCTGCGTATAATAGTGTGTAATTTCGATCTAAAAACTTTCATATTTCTATATATAATCAAATTTGGACATAAATAACTTATATTTAAGTCATTTACAACATATTTTTTAACCTCTTTTGCTTTTTTTAAATCTGTCGAAAATAAGTCTGAAGAAAATACATTTTTGACCTTAAACTTATAATTTCAGTAATTAACTTTCATTTCATCTTTAAATGGACCGAATACTTTATTACTTAGCTGAGGAAAGTTATATGGGTTATATTTTGCATAATCTAATGTATTAAAATATTGAATCAGGTCTGGCTAGATTAGACTAGTGGCTATAGAATTATTCATTAATTTAAAAAAGATTTTTTTCAAAGGTATTTTTAACAATTTTTTTATATTCAGTATTTAAATCGATATAAATACTTCATTAACCAATCACCCTGTTTAAATTTCAAAACTCTGTGTATTTTTTTTAAACTATTGCGTTTTCAAGACATTGGTTGAGATTTCTATAATGGATTACATATTGTCTTTTGTTATTTAAATTGGTTAACAATTTTCTTGCTTTTCCTGTTGGAGGAATACTGTTTTCAATGCAAAAAGGTAAATCATTGTGGAGATCGTGAAGATTCTCTGGATAATCTAAATCTACTTTTAATATAAAACCAAAATCCGAAATATCGTAACATCGTTGTTTATGATTATGCTAATAATAAAAATATAACTTTTGAAGATGAAAACAATGACAAAAAAATTAATTTCACATTAAATCACTTTCACGTTATTATTTCGATGACAGCGCATTTTTGCCTTAACCATTACTGTAAAACATGTAATGTAGGCTACAAAAATTATCATAATTCTGAACGTATCTGTATGTCGACATCGTCGTGGAAAACGGGTTAATCGAACTTAATCCTAAAACTTTTTGCAGCCTCTCTTTTAGACTGCAAAATCAACCTGTACAATTGGACACAAATCGGAAACCCAAAATTTTTAGAAAGCCCGCCAGGCCGTAATGGGTTAATTTGTTTCAACCAAATTTATACAACTAATTCCGGTTGCCAAGAGGAACATTTGTGCACAATTTCAAGTCAATCGGTCAAACCGTTTTGATTCGAACCAAAAACATTGAAAAAGTTTCATTGCGCCCTCGTGCCCAACCGGATTAACCGATCTCCACAAAACTTTGTGCCAGACTCTCTTTTCGACGACGAAACCACCCTGTAAAATTGGACACAAATCGGAAACAAAAATTTTTTGGAAGCCCACCAGGTGGAAATGGGTTAATTTATTCCAACCAAATTCATACAACTAATTCTGGTTGCTAAGAGGAACATTTGTGCAAAATTTCAAGTCAATCGGACAAACCGTTTTGACTCGACATCCAAAAAGCGAAAACACTTAAAATAGCCTATGTCAACCCCCGGGTACCCAGAACTATTTCTTTAAAATTTTGTAAGAATCGGACAAGTGGATTTCACGTGAATCCTGGAAAAACAAACAAACAAATTTTTTCTAATATATTAGATTAGACTAGCAGATTTACCCGACGTTGCCCGGGAGCGTGCGAATTGCAAAAAAGCAAGTTTCGGCCATTTTTTCGAAGTACTGCTTTGGTTAAAAAGAAAGCCTCAAAAAAATATTTGTGGAGTTCCTTTAGCAAATAAAATTTATAGAACACTTCATGGCCTCGTCGTGGAAAACGGCTTAATGGAACTAAAACTTCTTGCAGCCTGTCTTTTGAACAACAAAATCAAAATTTTTTGGAAGCCCCCAGGCCGAAATGGGTTAATTTATTCTAACGAAAGGTATACAACTAATTCCGGTTGCTAAGAGGAACATTTGTGAAAAATTTCAAGTCAATCGATCAAAACGTTTTGAATCTACATCAAAAACATTGAAAAAGCTTCATTGCACCCTCGTGCCCAAACGCGTTAACCGAACTCGACAAAAATTTGTGCCAGACTATCTTTTCAACTGCGACACCACCTTGTAAAATTGGACACAAATCGGAAACACAAAATTTTTGGAAGCCCGCCAGGCCGAAATGGGTTAAATTATTCTAAACAAACAAACAAATTTTCTCCTTTATATAATATTATAAGATTATAAAAAAAATTAATAAAAAAAAAGATGAAAAAATAAAGAGGAATTAAAAGAGAAATATGGTCTGAACGAGTTGCGAATTAATTTTTTTTTGAAAATTGTTATAGTTGCTATAGTATCAATTTTATTTGTTTGAGAAACTGTTTTCAACTTTATTATAAAAATATTAAAAACAAATGATGAAAAAAAGTAAAGGTTTTTAAAAAGCACATTTTCAAAATTATATAAGGTTTATTACTAATTATTTTATCATTTATTAAAATTACAAATTGTAAAAGAGCAAGTTTCGGTAAATTTTTCGAAGTACTTTTGGTTAAAAAGAAAGCACCAAAAAAATATTTGTGGAGTGTCCCAACAGCTTTTTATAGGTTTTTTCGTTACTTTGCTATCAGTTAGAAAAGGTTTAACCTATTGACTTCAAATTTTGTATATGTGCTCCTCTTTGAGAATGGAGTTCACTCTATTAACAGATTGGAATTTTTTAACCATTGCCGACTCGACGATTGTTCAAAAAAAAATTTGTAAGTAAATTACGTCCAATTTTCGAAAGTAGGTATAATTTCTTTGAATTAGGGGAATGCTTAAAAAAATGTTTTGTTGAGTTCTTTTAACCAATTGTGAAACAAAAACTTTAAAAAACATTTTGCAAAACAGTTTGAATGATTATCTCTAGTTTTTCTATACGTGGTGCTTCTTGAAAATTTGGTGCTCCTTGTCAATAGAGTTAAGGATGGTGGGTTTCCGGCGAATAATGTTAACTGAATTAAAATGACTATAGGTCAAAAGGGTATACTAAATTTGCCACTATGTCAGTATACTATCTCAATAGTAGTTTTCTTGAATTGCCAACGTTTGAAAAAAATATAGTCGATGGTTTAGGATAGGTTTAAAAATCTGCTTTTCAACTCATATTTTGTTTAGTACTTACCTGAAAGTTGTACTACGCTCTTCCTCGTTTTTTTATGATTTTATGAGAGAAATTTAGGCTTCTTCTTTGGAAAAACTATTTAAGCATAATTTATACGAAATTGAATTTTTTGATTTTTAGATTTCATTTGAAGAAAACTGCAATTTCACACTGAAAACTATTTTTAAAAAACAACAACTGCAAAATAGATAAGAAAACAAAGATTTACGAAAAAATGTGGAGAAGGAAAATGTTATGTTATTTTATTTTAAAGATATTTTTATTCGGATTCTTTATTAGCTTTATTATACCCGTATGACTATATAGTCAAAGGTTATAATAAATTTGTCATTACGTTTGTGACGCAGAGAAGGAGGGAGTGTAGATATAAACTCAAGTGTATGGATCGGATCAGAATCGAAAAATAAATTGATTTAGCTATGTATGTCCGTCCGTCACCACGATAACTCAAAAACTAAAAGAGCTAGGATCTTGAAATTTTCGCAAATTCGTTTGTTTGCAATAGCCATCATCACTATTTAAATCCAACCATTTTGGTCCATGGTTCGGGGAGCTGCCATACAACTTCTTTTTTTATATAAGTATTACTGTACCTATTACAGCTGCGTGTCTGAAATTTTGCCAAAAGTAGTTTAGTTTTATGGTCAAAGTTTCTGCAAAATTTGGTTGGTCTACTCCAGTGGGTTCGAGTAGCTGCCATTCAACTTCTTATTTTATTTGAGCATTAGTTTATACCTAATGAAGCTGGGTGTCTGAAATTTTGGCAAAAATAGTTAAGTGTAATGGCCAAAGTTACTGCAAAATTTGGTTGGTCTACTGCAGAGGGTTCAAGTAGCTGCCATACAACTCCTGCTTTTATATGAGCATTACACTACACCTAATAAAGTTGGTGTGTTTTAAATTTCGCCAAAAGTAATTAATGTTTATAATAATAATGATATAATGTTTATATAACGGTCATACGGGTATCCCAGAGTTGACACAGTCTACTCTACCACACTCTTCCTCGTTATTATTATTATTATTAATATTATCTCATAGGAATAAATTAACCCATTTCGTCCTGGCGGACTTTCAAAAAATTTTGTCCAGATTTGTGTCCAATTTTACAGGTTGATTTTGTAGTCTAAAAGAGGAGGCTGCAAAAAGTTTTAGTAAAGTTCGATTTACCAGATTTCCACGACGACGCCATGAAGTTTTCTATAAATTTTATTTTCTTATACGATAAAAAGTATTTTATTTAAAATTTTGTACCAACATTTTAATTAAAACCCACGTGGTTAATTTGGTTTTGACCTGTTTGTGCGTTTTGAACAAAGATTCAATGAAATTTTCAGTTTATTTTCAAATGAAATTTAAAAATCAAAAAATTCAATTTCTAAATTTCTCTCATAAAAACATATAAAAACGAGGAAGAGCGTATTACAACTTTCAGGTAAGTACTAAACAAAATATAAGTTGAAAAGCAAATTTTTAAACCTTTTCTAAACGATCGACTATATTTTATTCAAACGTTGGCAATTCAAGAAAACAACTATTGACATAGTATAATGACATAATGGCAAACTTAGTATCCCCTTTTGACCAATAGTCATTTTAATTCAGTTAACATTATTCGCCGGAAACCTACCATCCTCAACTCTATCGTCAAGGAGCACCAAATTGTCAAGAAGCACCATGTATAGAAAAATTAGAGATAATCGTTTAAACTGTTTTGCAAACTATTTTTTTAAGTTTTTGTTTCGCAAACGGTTAAAAAAACTCGACAAAACATTTTTTTAAGCATTCCCCTAATTCAAAGAAGTTGTACCTATTTTCAAAAATTGGATGTAATTTACTTAAAAATTTTTTTTTGAACAATCGTCGGGTCGGCAGGGGTTAACAACTTCCAAGTCTGTTAGTAAATTGAACTTCATTTTCAAAGAAGAACACATATACAAAATTTGAAGTTAATCGGTTAAATCATTTCTAATATATAACAAAGCAACGAACAAACCTATAAAAAGCTGTTGGGCCACGATGGGTTAACGGAACTCCACAAATATTTTTTTGTGGCTTCATTTATAAGCAAAGTAGTATTTCAAAAAATTTGCTAAAACTTACTTTTTTACAATTTGCAAGCTTCCGGGCAACGCCGGGTAAATCTGCTATTATATTATAAGATTATAAAAAAAATTAATAAAAAAAAAGATGAAAAAATAAAGAGGAATTAAAAGAGAAATATGGTCTGAACGAGTTGCGAATTAAGTTTTTTTTTGAAAATTGTTATAGTTGCTATAGTATCAATTGTATTTGTTTGAGAAACTGTTTTCAATTTTATTATAAAAATATTAAAAACATGTGATGAAAAAAAGTAAGGGTTTTTAAAAAGCACATTTTCTAAATTATATAAGGTTTATTACTAATTATTTTATCATTTATTAAAATTACAAATTGTAAAAAAGCAAGTTTCGGTAAATTTTTCGAAGTACTTTTGGTTAAAAAGAAAGCACCAAAAAAATATTTGTGGAGTTTCGTTAATCTATTGTAGCCCAACAGCTTTTTTTAGGTTTTTTCGTTACTTTGCTATAAATTAGAAATGATTTAACCGATTGACTTCAAATTTTGTATATGTGCTCCTCTTTGAGAATGGAGTTCACTCTATTAACAGATAGGAATTTTTTAACCCCTGCCGACTCGACGATTGTTAAAAAAAAATTTGTAAGTAAATTACGTCCAATTTTCGAAAGTAGGTATAACTTCTTTGAATTAGGGGAATGCTAAAAAAAATGTTTTGTTGAGTTCTTTTAACCAATTGCGAAACAAAAACTTTAAAAAATATTTTGCAAAACAGTTTGAACGATTATCTCTAGTTTTTCTATACTTGGTGCTCCTTGTCAATAGAGTTGAGGATGGTGGGTTTCCGGCGAATAATGTTAACTGAATTAAAATTTTAATTTTTGTTATTATTTAATAATTATGAAAAGTTTCAAGTGAAATTTGATAAATTTGTTGAAAAATTACAAGAAAAATTCTAAAAAAGCGTTTTAAAAAGATTTCTTTATTAAATTTTAAAATAAACATGTACACCATGTGTAATTTTTGTGTTAACTTTTTCAAATAACATCAACTTAAATTAAAACTCCATTGAGTGGCGAGGCAACGTGCGCCGGGTAATAGTTAGTTTAAGAATAAGTATTATACCCGTTTGACTATAGCTCGAAAAATTAGTCATATTAATTATGTGAGCTTTTGCAATAAAGGTTAACTTGCGTTAATACCAAAAATTTGAAAATTTCATTGAATTTGTGCAAAACGTGTAAACAGGTCAAAATCAAATTAATCCTGTGGGTTTTTATAATTAAAAGGCCGTTACAAATTATTCAATAAAATTCTTTTAATCGTTTAAGCAAATAAAGTTTATAGAAAACTTCATGGCGACGTCGCGGCGACATATAAACAGCTTTTTATAGGTTTTTTCGTTATTTTGCTATAAATGGGAAATGGTTTAACCGATTGACTTCAAATTTTGTATATGTGCTCCTCTTTGAGAATGGAGTTCACTGTATTAACAGACTTGGAATTTGTTACCCCTTGCCACCTGACAATTTTCTCAAAAAAAATTTGGGAAGGATATTACGTCCAATTTTGCGAAATATTACTTGGTCAAAGTTTCAAAAACAGTTTTGTTGAGTTCCGTTAAGCCATTGCGGCACTGCAGCTTTTTAACGATTATCTCTGGTACTTACCTGAAAGTTCAACTACGCTCTTCCTCGTTTGTTTATGGTTTTATGAGAGAAATGGAGGCTTCTTTCTTGGAAATACTGTTTTAAAATACTATGTATTTAACCATAATATATACGAAATTGATTTTTTTTTTATTTATAGATTTTATTTAAAGAAAACTTCAATTTTACACTGAAATGTTTTTTTATTAAACAACAATTGCAAAGAAGATAAAAAACAAAGACTTACGAAAAAATGTAGAATATGTTATTTTTATTTAAATTTAAAGATGTTATTATTCGGATTCTTTATTAACATTATTTTTATATTATTAATATTATCTCATTTAGCTTTTGCACTATTTGAGACTATTTAAGAAAAGCAAAAAAATTAGTATTATTATTTAGTGGACTTTTGGAATAAAGGTTAACTTGTGTTAATACGAAAAATTTGACAATAATATTGAATCTTTATTCAAAACGCGTAAACAGGTCAAAACCAAGTTAACTTAGTGGGTTTTTATAGCTAAAATGCTGGTACAAAATTTTCAATAAAATTCTTTTTATCGTTTAAGCAAATAAATTTTATAGAAAACTACAAGCCGTAGTTTGAAAAAGCTTCATTGCACCCTCGTGCCCAAACGGGTTAACCAAACTCAACAAAAATTTGTGTCAGCCCCTCTTTTCGACTGCAAAATCGCCCTGTAAAATTGGACACAAATCAGAAATACAAAATTTTTTGGAAGCCCGCCAAGCCGAAATGGGTTAATTCATTCCAAACAAATTTATACAACTAATTCGGTTTGCTAAGTGAAACATTTGTACAAAATATCAAGTCAATGGGTCAAACCGTTTGGACTCAACTTGAAAAAAACGAAAAAACTTAAAACGGCTCTGGAGCCGCAACCTGTTGACTTATAAAAATGCGACATAGCCTATGTCACCTTCCGGGCTCTCAGAATTATTCCTTTAAAGTTTTGTGACAATCGGACTGATGGATCTCACGTGAATCCTGGACAAACAAACAAACAAACAATTTTCTTCTTGATATATTAGATAAATAATGTTATATGCTTTTTTTATACCCGTGCATACTTATATGACATCGGGTATATTAAAATTGCTCCTCCGTTTGTAACGCATTGATCTAGACGAGCTAGATATAGTGTCAAGGGTACGTATCGGCTCAGAATCGAAAAATTAGTCGATCTAGCTATGTGTGTCTGTCCGTCCCTCCGTCCGTCCGTCCGTGTGTCAGCACGATAACTCAAAAACTAAAAGGGCTAGAGTCTTGAAATTCACACAAAGTAATTTTTAGACAATTTCTAGGTTCCCTATTGTTTTTGGTTAAAATCGGACCAAGGCTTCGGGAGCTGCCATACAACTTTTTTGCACCAATATGAATTTCTTCAAAACTAATTATACTACGAGGATGAAAATTACACAAATTTAGTTTTATAATGAATCAAGCACTTATATGAAGTTTCAAAATGTTAGGGTCCTATTTTCGGGGGGCCGCCATACAACTTCTTTGCACCAATATGAATTTCTTCAAAACTAATTATACTACGAGGATGAAAATTACACACGGTTATTTATATAATGAATCGAGCACTTATATGAAGTTTCAAAATGTTAGGGTCTCATTTTCGGGGGGCTGCCATACAACTTATTTGCACCAATATGAATTTCTTCAAAACTAATTATACTACGTGGATGAAAATTACAAACGGTTAGTTATATAATGAATCGAGCACTTATATGAAGTTTCAAAATGTTAGGGTCCCATTTTCGGAGGGCTGCCATACAACTTCTTTGCTCCAATATGAATTTCTTCAAAACTAATTATACTACGAGGATAAAAATTACACACGGTTGGTTATATAATGAATCTAGCACTTATTTGAAGTTTCAAAATGTAACGGCCCCATTTTCGGGGGCTGCCATACAAAGTTTCGATTTAATAACTGTGAATCTAATGAAGCTACGAGGTTAAAATTAAAATTGGGCAGGTAAAGTGATAGGGCAAGTTACTTGGCATGTTGGACATCACTGGGACCACCGGACTTTTAGGGTGGGCCAATTTTTTTTTTTTTTTCTTTAAGCAAAACTTATGGGATAATAAATAAAAATTTTTTTTTGTTTTTTATGGTTGTTTTTTTTTTTTTTTTTTAAGCTTAAATTATGGGACAATGAATTAAAAATTTTTTTTTTGTTTTGTGTTTTTTTTATATTTTTTTTTTTTGTTTTTTTTTTTTTTTAAGCCAAAATTATGGGATAATGAGTTAAATGTATAAGGAAAGTAAATTACGGTTTAATTTATACACCATAGTGGGTATGCACGGGTATCTAAAAGTTGACAAGGGCAACTATAATCTTCGTCGTTTTTTAATATTTTTAAATAGATAAACTAATTGAAAATAGTTTTAGTATTATAAAATAAATTTTATTAATTATGTCCTACAATGAAATTAATTAATGTTTTTATGGTCTTAAAATGACTTTTAAACTTCTAGTTAAATTTGAACCAATAGGTGTAGGGTATTTCTAAGTCGGTTGCGCCGTCTAACTGTTTCTATACTTGATTTTATTATAATGAAACTGCTTTTACTTCTAATTAACAAATATTTTTTTATACCCGTATGACTATATAGCCAAAGGGTATAATAAATTTGCCATTACGTTTGGGACGCAGAGAACGAGGAGGGGTAGATATAAACTCAAGTGTATGGATCGGAACAGAAACGAAAAATAAATCGATTTAGCTATGTATGTCCGTCCGTCTGTTCGTCCGTCCGTTCGTCTGTCCGTCCGTCTCCACGATAACTCAAACCAATGGAGCTTGGATCTTGAAATTTTCGCAAATTCGTTTTTTTGCAATAGTCGTCATGGCTATTTAAATTTAGCCATTTAGGTCCATGGTTTTGGGTAGCTGCCATACAACTTCTTTTTTTATATGAGTTGTACTCTGTACCTATTACAGCAGCATGTCCGAAATTTTGCCATAAGTAGTTTAATTTTATGGCCAAAGTTTCTTCAAAATTTAGTTCGTCTATTGCAGTGGGTTCGAGTAGCTGCCATACAACTTCTTATTTTATATGAACATTACTCTACACCTAATGAAGCTGGATGTCTGAAATTTTGCCAAAAACAGTTTAGTTTTATCGCCAAAATATCTACAAAATTTGGTTCATCAACTGCAGTGGGTTCGAGTAACTGAATTTTGTCCTTGAAATTTGGGGCCAATTCGAGTTGTTATTCGGGTACCAGCCACACAACTCCAAAGACCTCCAAGGATATTTTCGAAATTAATAGAGATATAACTTGAAATAAATGTAGAAGCTTGTAATTTGATACAAGGGTGTCATTTACTATTTCTTTTGTGTTCCAAAAATTTCGGGCTCAATTGTAGTGGTGGTTCTGTTATTTCTCTTAGACCTCCCAATATTTAAAAGCTTATGTGAGAAATGAATGAAGATAGTAACTTAAAATAAGAATAAAACCTTGAAATTTGGAACAAGGGTGAACTAGTAATGAAATTGCGGCGGGGATTGCATATGGTCGGCATTGATCCATGGGTTCGGATTCTATAAGCTTTTGATTGAATTGAGGCGAAAAAGCATAATTCCGAAATCTATTAAGATAGAACCTTCAATTTTAGGACACAGATATTTGCAATACGATAAATACGAGTATAGTAACTTAAAATAAAGATAGATTAACTTTGATAAAAGGTTGTTCTTCCTATTTTCCTCATGTTCCTGAAATGTACGATCAAGTATATTGTTGGCTCAGTTTTCTCCGATATGCCTCTTTAGGTCTAGAAAGCATATTTTCAAAATTAATAAAGACGGAAACCTACCGAAATTATTAGAATTTATTGCTTAGTTACAAAGAATTTTATTTGCTTTTACAAAAAATGCATTATAATATTCATTATTATAAAAAGATCACTGACCAAATATCAACCAAAAATTATGTGAATCATTATCATTCACTATATTAACATTACAAATAAACAATTGATGAAAAAAACCAAGGTTTCAAAAAACACTTTTAAGGGTTTCTTACTGAGTATTTTATTATATTTTAATTTAGTTATTTCATTAATTTATTAATTTAGACTGTTAGTGAAATCATTACTTAGAGTATAACCACAATGCACTCAAGAAAACCTGTTAACAAGTGCGAAATATAATGTTGGATTTATATTATTTAATATAACGTTTATTTAATAAATATATCAATATTAACGTTTATTTTTGGAAAAACATACACTGGTGAATAAGTTACTGTTTTATATAAACATAAAAGTTTTAATTTTGAAGACCTAGTAGCCCTTGAATGAGGAGGGTTCCCAAATTTTAGCTTAGTGAACTGATGATGGATCTGCCCACCCCCATCCTGTCCCCACCTCTCCATTTTTTTAGGTTCTAGGAAATCAATTGTGAACTCCACCAACATTTGGAATTTTACCTAGAATTTTATTATCTAAGCAAAAATGGTTAAAAATAAGTTACAATTTCTTCAATTTAAAGAAACCCTTTCAAATTTAAGAAAAACCTTAAACATATGTTGAAATATAATGCTTAAAAAATTTGATCAGGTATTTAAACACTACCTGTTCGCCCGTCATAGAATGACGGAATGTCAATTGAAAGAAAAACTTTTTCTAAAAAGAATTATTTCTAATTTCATTATATCGTGATCGGATTATTGCCCACACGAAAAATGCCCACACGAAAATTGCCCACAGAAAAATTATTATAAAACAGAATTGTCGCTTTTTCCAGAATATTTAATATTTTATTTTAAATTACTAATAGATTATCTCCTAGATAGAATATAATTTTTGATTTTTTCTCTATTTATTTTAATTTAATTTTTATAATTAATTCAATTTTCTGTGGGCAATTTTCGTGTGGGCATTTTTCGTGTGGGCAATAATCATCGAATCTCATTATATACATGTACATATATTGTATATCAATACTATTTTTTTAAATAAAGTCGAAACTGTTACATTTTGTAATACGTAGATTATATTTCGATTCTAGTAATTGATACACAAAAAAAAATGTCTTATATAGCTTCTTGTTGTTTCTTAAAAATTTGAAAATGAATAATAAGCTATGTAGTCTACCTTTTGTATGTTTTAAATTTGATAAAATTTCGGGGTCGTTAGTTCAAATTCCTTCTTGGTAAACTTTTTTTTTTAATTTCAATTAATTTTTTTTTTATTCAATTACGCACTTGTTTAAATTTTAAATTTTTAAATTTAAATGCGATAAAAGTGTTTGTTAAAAGATTTGAAATTTTTTTATAGGTTTATTTTGTTTCAATAATGATCTATTTCTCCATCTATTAACTTTATCTAGACATATTTTTAAAATGTTGCTAAGCTCTGCATATTGTTTCATAACCTTTGTTTAGATTCAAATCGAAATACTTGTATGTTGCCAACATTCTACAATGTATCTACTCAACATGTTAATTATGTACCTATTTTTATGGACATAAAATTGAATTATGAATTGAGTTTTGCATTATCAAATGCAAATTAATTTTTTGATTTTTTTTATTATACCTACCTAATTAAGTAAAAAAAATATATTTGCTTTGATTACTAAGGTGCAGTTCATTTGGCTTTATTTCAGGGATGAGATGAGGGAAGCTTTGAAATTGCTTTGAAACATTGCTTGCTTTATGTACTTTCCAAAGCAAAAAGCAAGCAACGCAACAAAGCGTACATTTGGCCTTCGCCATTATTTCAGCTTTTAACTGAAACTAATGAAGACTTACTACAAAACTGTTCATGTGAAGCATAGTCTTATTTTTTAATACCAAAATGATTTACTATTTATTTAAAATTCCCAGAAAATCTTCTGTGATTTCTAAAACTGAAATCAATTTTTTCATAAACTAAAAAAATTTTTTTTTGTTTATTTTTTTTTATTAAAAATTAATAAAATATTTTTTTTTGGCCTGCTTACGATAATTTATGATATTTTATTTTCTAAAATAAAACACATTCAACAAAAACATTAAATATGTGGGTCCAAAAATTTTACAAAAATTGAGTTTTGCGTAATGGTAAATCTTAGTACCATATGGGAACGCTATAACTTTAAGCTTTGTATTTTTGTGAAGCTTGTAAAAACAGTTCTCTTTTACCCTTTTTAGATTGAAAATACATTTAACAGAATTCTTGCTATTTTAATTTAAATATAGGGCTTTTTAGATTTTTGGGGGCTATAGCTTCGTTGCCCTTCAAAATTAAGGAAAACCTTTGACACATGTTGAAATATAATTAAAGAGTTTTGACTTTTGTATATCACTAAAAAAAAATTTGAACAGATATTCAAGTTACAGGTGTTTAAAAATAGCAAACTTTCAATTTTCGTCTGCGCATAAACAGTGGGCTTGACAAAAAAATTTATTAACCGACTCCTACTAATTTCTGAAGATCTAATTTCTCCCAAATTGTCAAAACCCTAACTTGAAAAGTTTAGAAGATATGCGTGGCCAAAAATTATTCAAAAATTGAGTTTAGCATAATGGTAAATTTTAATACCGTATGGCAACCCTAAACATTTGCCTTTTAAAAATTTACAAGGTTTATAAAACTAGCTATTTTGTGCCGTTCTCAGATTGGAAATACACCTAACAGAACTTCTGTTGTAATAATTTAAAAATAAATTGTTTTCCAACTTTAGGAGGCTTTAGGTCCGTAACGGAAAAAAGTGCCTATATGAAATTACTTTTTTGGCAATACCTACCCGTGGTTAAATTTTCTTTTCTCTATTTCAAACTATGTAAAAGTTTTTGTAAACATACGGACAGACGGATAGACTGAAACTATAAAGGCACAATTTTACAAAATATTTTGAAAATGTGCTAAAAAATGTTTGAACACAAAAATATAGCATTTGTATCATAAAATGCAATGCACTTGCTATCATACAAATATTTGCTAACACTTACAATTTTTGTCTTTACAAAAAAATTTAAATTTTATATTAAACTAGCTAATACCCGGTGCGCGTTGCTGCGCCTCTCAACGGAGCTTTATTTTAAGTTGATGTTACTGCAAAAAGTTAACACGAAAATTACACACGGTTAACACATTTAAATTTTAAAATGTATGAAAGCTATTTTTTTAAAACGATTTTTCTAGGATTATTCTAGCAATTTTTGAAACTCTCTGTAATTCAAAGCAGTACTAACTACTTTCCAAAATATGACGTAATTTACTTCCAAAAATTTTTTTTGATCGTAGGACCGACTTTTAACAGACTCAATCCATTTTAATGTTGTTTCACACGAATAAAATTTGAAGTCAACTGGTCAAATCGTTTCTAATTTAGAGTTAAGTAACGCAAAAATCTATAAAAAGCCACTGTACGCCAATAGGTAAATGGAACTTAACTTTCTCCTTGGGCAAAGCAGTATTGCGCAAAATTGGACGTAATTTGCTTCCAAATCTTTTTTTTGCCAATCGTCGGGCCGGCATGGGTTAACCAATTCCAAGTCTGTTAATAGTGTCAACTCAATTCTCACAGCTGAGTCCGTATACAAAATTTGAAGAATATTTTGAAGAAAATCTGTATATAGGGGTTTTTGGGTACGGAAAGAAATCGTGGCCCAAAAATTTTGCTCTAACGGACCGCTAAGTTGGGGCTGTGGTGCAAGTATTTAAACTTCTTTGTTCTAAAATGAAAACGGTTTAACCGATTGACTTCAAATTTTGTATACGTGATGCTCTTTAAGAATTGAGTTGACACTATTAACAGTTTTGGAATTTGTCAACCCTTGTCGGGCCGACGGGTGGTCAGAAAAAATTTTAGGTCCAAATTTTGTCCGATCTTACGAAATTCTGTTTTGGCTTAAAAGAAAGCCCCAAAAAAAATTTTGTTGAGTTCCATTAATCCATTGCGGCCCAACAGCTTTTTATAGGTTTTTTCAACACTTTACTCTAAATTCGAAACCAATTGACTTCAAATTTTGTATACGTGATGCTCCTTGAGAATTGAGTTGAAACTATTAACAGTTTTGGAATTTGTTAACCCATGTCGGGCCGACGGGTGGTCAAAAAAAATTCTGGGTCCAAATTTTGTCCGATTTTACGAAATTCTGCTTTGGCTTAAAAGAAAGCCCAAAAAAAATTTTCTTGAGTTCCATTAACCCATTGCGGCCCAACAGCTTTTTATAGGTTTTTTCAATACTTTACTTTAAATTCGAAACGGTTTGACCAATTAACTTCAAATTTTATATACGTGATGCTCCTTAAGAATTGAGTTGACACTATTTACAGTTTTGGAATTTGTTAAACCATGTCGGGCCGACGGGTGGCAAAAAAAATTTTGGGTCCAAATTTGTCCGATTTTACGAAGTTCTGCTTTGGCTAAAAAGAAAGAACCATAAAAAAATTATGTTGAGTTCCATTAGCCCATTGCGGCCCAACAGCTTTTTATAGGTTTTTTCAATACTTTACTTTACATTAGAAAAGGTTTAACCGATTTTTTTCAAATTTTGTATATGTGTTCCGTTTTGAGAATGAAATCAACTCTTTTAACAGACTTGCAATTGGTTAACCCATGCCGGCCCGACTATTGACAAAAAAAAAGATTTGGAAGCCAATTACGTTCAATTTTGCGCAACACTGCTTTGCCCAAAGAGAAAGTGTAGTTCCTTTAACCCAATGGGGCACAGTGGCTTTTAATAGATTTTTGCGTTGCTTAACTCTAAATTAGAAACGATTTGACCGGTTTACCTCAAATTTTATATGTGTGAAGCAACTTGAAAATGGAGTTGAGTCTGTTAACAGTCGGTTCTACGATTGGTAAAAAAAATTTCTTTTTGAAGTAAATTACGTCAAACTTTGGAAAGTAGTTTCTACTTTCTAAGTTTCAAAAATTACTAGACTAATCCTAGAAAAATCGTTTTAAAAAGATTGATTTCATACATTTTAAAATTTACATGTGTAAACCGTGTGTAATTTTTGTGTTAACTTTTTGCAGTAACATCAACTTCAATTAAACCTCCATTGAGAGGCAAGTGCATCAGCAACGCGCACCGGGTATTAGCTAGTAGATAATAATTTGTATTTTTAGTCATTTGCAGTTATGATAAGGTGTTGACGTAACTTTTTCAATATTTAGAAATTTACAAATATTTTTCCATAATTCATTTGTAAATTCTGTACCTTTATTTATTTTAAAATTTTTAAAACATCTATATTTAAGTAAAAATTTTTCTACTATTATTTTTGCGACTGTTGTAGCGTCTTTAGTTTCATTTGGGTAGGCTTCAATTTATTTTGTTAATTCACATTGTAAAGTAAGAATATAATATCTATAATTGTTTGATAGGTTGTAGTTGGCCAACAGTATCTATAGTTATTGTTTCAAATGCTGTTGTTGGTGTATCTGCAACTACATAATTTTTCTTTATATATTTAGTTATTTTTATTTTATTGCACATTTCGCTATTAGTGATGTTTTTCTTAACCATTTCGTTCATGTCTTTCCAAACGTATTTTTTTTTAATTTGCTTATATATTTAGTTATACCACAATGTCCACCATACATTGAATCATGATAATTTCTTATTAATTCATACATGTTTTCTTTGTTATTGGAGGTTCATAAAGTATTATTTTTAAACAATCTGTCGTTTCAGAGTTGTTTTGCAGCTCATTAAATTTTTTTTTAAATTCTTGGATATCTACTATTTTAATTATAACATTATAATTTGCCAATGCTAATTCTTTAATATTTAAATTGCTTGTTTTGAATATCAGCTTCCTCAAAACCAATTTTATCTCTGGTAAAGATTTCTCGCTAAATTCAGCAATTATATAATTTTGTACTGCTAATTTAATTTCATTTTGCACGAAATTTTTATTTTCATTTTTATTGTACTTATTTTTATCTGTTTTATTATACCCTACACCTATAGAATAGGTAAAGGGGTATATTAACTTTGGTATGGTGTTTGTAACCACCTAAAGGAAGCGAGCTAGATATGGAAAAGTATATATATTTGTGATCAGCGTGACCGCCTTAGTCGATATAGCCATGTCCGTCCGTCCGTAGGCACGATAACTCCAAAAATAATGGAGCTATATTGATGAAATTTCAACTGTAGGTTACTAGGACTGAAAGTACGGCGGGGATTGCATATGGGCGAAATCGGCACATGGGTTCGGATTCTGGACCTTTTAATCGGTTTCAGGGCTAACGAACAAATATAAAAAATCACGATAACTCAACAACTAATGATGCTATCTTCATCAAATTTGTGCTGTAGATTACTAGTAATGAAACTACTTCGGGAATTGCGTAAGGTCGGGATTGGACCATGGGTTCGGAACCTAGAACTTTTTGATCGAATTTAGGCAAAACGAGCATAATTCCGAAACCAATGAAGATAGAACCTCCAAATTTAGTATCAGGGTGTCCCTTCCTATTTCCTAAGTGTCTTGTGAATTTGGGTCCCATTGGAGTAGTGGGTCGGGGACCAGCCAGACATTTCCGAAGACCTTAAAGCATATCTTTAAAATTAATAAAGATAACAACTTGAAAAAATGTAGAAGCTTCCAATTTGCCACAAGGGTGTTCTTTACTATCTCTTGCGTGTTCCCCTAATTTGGGATCAATTGGAGTGGTGGTTCTGTACCCCTCTCAGACCTCCCAAGTTTTAAAGGCTTATAATCGAAATTACTAAAAATAGTTACTTAAAATTAGGATAGACCGTTCAAATTGTGTACAAGGGTTAACTAGTACTATAAGTACAGCGCGGACTATATAAGGGCGAAATCAGCCCAACGGTTCGGATTCCGGACCTTTTAATCGATGTTAGGGCTAAGGAACATATATAAAAAATCACGATAACTCAACAACTAATGAGGCTATCTTCATGAATTTTGTGCTGTAGGTTATTGGCAGCGAAACTACGGCGGTGATTACGTACGGTGAGGATTGAACAATGGGTTCGGAACTTAGAACTTTTTGATCGAATTTAGGCCAAACGAGCATAATTCCGAAACCAATGAAGATAGAACCTCCAAATTTGGTATCAGGGTGTACCTTCCTATTTCGTAAGTGTCTTTGAAAATTGGGCCCCATTGGAGTAGTGGATCGGGGACCAGCCACTCAGTTCTTAGGCCCTTAAAGCATATTTTCGAAATTAATAAAGATAGTTACTTGAAACAAATGTAGAAGCTTCCAATTTGCCACAAGGGTGTTCTTTACTATTTCTTGCGTGCCCCCCTAATTTGGGATCAATTGGAGTGGTGGTTCAGAACCTCTCTTAGACCCCCCAATGTGTAAAAGCTTATCATCGAAATTAATAAAACTAGTAACTAAAATTAAGATATAACGTTCCAATCATGTACAAGGGTTAACTAGTATTGAAAGTATGACGGGGACTGCAATTTGGTCGAAATCGTACCATGGTTTCGGGTCCTGGAACCCTTGAAAAGTTCAAGGGCTATCAAACATATATCTTAAAAACACTATAACTCAAAAAATAATGCCGCTATTTTGATGAAATTTAAACTCTAGGTTACTAGTAAGGAAAGTACCATGGGAATTGGTTGTGGTCGAGTTTAATTTCGAAGCCAAAGAATATATTTCCTATGTCCTATGTGTCTCCAAAATCTAGATTTAATTGTAGTGGTTCAGCTATGTTCAAAGGTACTTGCTGCATTTATGTAGAATTTATTTTTATATTTAAATGAATTATATGAAGAGGTGTAAATTTTTAATTGTATTTTAGAAATACATTTATTGCATATTTTGCGTTTATAAGTTTTTCTATTAGGTATATAAACTAACCATTTAAAATAATTGCAATTTTTAAAAATTTGGATTATTAAATATATTATGCTTTGATTATCTTTTTATCACAAAATTTAATAATTAGAATTTTTTCATTTTGTAATTGAATTGGAATAAATATATTTTCATTTATTTCAAGTTTGTTTGTTTTTTAATATTTTTAAATAGATAAATTAGTAAGAATTTGTAGTATTTTTTAATAGATAGGGTAATTAGAAAATGTTTTTAGTATTATACAGTTAATTTGGTTAGCTATGTCTTACGATCAAATTAATAACAGCTTCTATGGTGTTAAAATGACTTATGGATATGTCCTTAAATTTGAACCAAATAGGTGTAGGGTATTTCTAAGTCGGTTGCACCGACTGACTGTTTCTTTACTTGTTCTCTTTTTATTATACCCTACACCTATAGAATAGGTAAAGGGGTATATTAACTTTGGTATGGTGTTTGTAACCACCTAAAGGAAGCGAGCTAGATATGGAAAAGTATATATATTTGTGATCAGCGTGACCGCCTGAGTCGATATAGCCATGTCCGTCCGTCCGTCTGTCCGTCCGTCCGTCCGTCCGTCCGTCCGTAGGCACGATAACTCAAAAAATAATGGAGCTATCTTGATGAAATTTTAACTGTAGATTACTAGGACTGAAAGTACGGCGGGGATTGCATATGGGCGAAATCGGCCCATGGGTTTGGATTCTGGAACTTTTAATCGATCGAAGGGCTAACGAACATATATAAAAAATCACGATAACTCAACAACTAATGACGCTATCTTCATCAAATTTGTGCTGTAGGTTACTAGTAATGAAACTATTTCGGAGATTGCGTAAGGTCGGGATTGGACCATGGGTTCGGAACCTAGAACTTTTTGATCGAATTTAGGCCAAACGAGCATAATTCCGAAACAAATGAAGATAGAACCTCCAAATTTGGTATCAGGGTGTCCTTTCCTATTTCCTAAGTGTCTTGGGAATTTGGGTCCCATTGGAGTACTGGGTCGGGTACCAGCCCCACATTTCCGAAGACCTTAAAGCATATCTTTAAAATTAATAAAGATAACAACTTGAAAAAATGTAGAAGCTTCCAATTTGCCACAAGGGTGTTCTTTACTATCTCTTGCGGGTTCCCTTAATTTGGAATCAATTGGAGAGGTGGTTCAGTACCCCTCTCAGACCTCCCAAGTTTTAAAAGCTTATAATCGAAATTACTAAAAATAGTTACTTAAAATTAAGATAGACCGTTCAAATTGTGTACAAGGGTTAACTAGTACTATAAGTAAAGCGCGGGCTGTATAAGGGCAAAATCAGCCCATGGGTTCGGATTCTGGACCTTTTAGTCGGTGTCAGGGATAACGAACATATATTAAAAATCACGATAACTCAACAACTAATGAGGCTATCTTTATGAAATTTGTGCTGTAGGTTATTGGTAATGAAACTACGGCGGTGATTACGTACGGTGAGGATTGGACAATGGGTTCGGAACTGAGAACTTTTTGATCGAATTTAGGCTAAACTAGCGTAATTCCGAAACCAATGAAGATATAACCTTCAAATTTGGTATCAAGTTGTCCCTTCTTATTGCGTAAGTTTCTTTGAAATTTGGGCCCCATTGGACTAGTAATTTGAAATAAATGTAGAAGCTTCAAATTTGGCGCAGGGTGTTCTTTACTATTTCTTCAGTGCCCCCCTAATTTGGGATCATTTGGACTGGTGGTTCAGGACCTATCTTAGACCCCCCAAATGTGTAAAAGCTTATCATCGAAATTAATAAAACTAGTAACTTAAAATTAAGATAGAACGTTCCAATTGTATACAAGGGTTAACTACTATTGAAAGTATGATGGGACTGCATATGGGTGAAATCGTACCATGGTTTCGGGTTATGGACCCCTTGACAAGTTCAAGGACTAAAAAACATATATCTTAAAAACAACATAACTCAAAAAATAATGCCGTGATTGATGAAATTTAAACTCTAGGTTACTAGTAATGAAAGTACCATGGGAATTGGTTCTGGTCGAGTTTAATTTCAAAGCCAAAGAATATATTTCCTATGTCCTATGTGTCTCCGAAATCTAGACTTAATTGTAATGGTTCAGCTATGTTCAAAGGAACTTGCTGCATTTATGTAAAATTTATTTTTATATTTAAATGAATTATTTGAAAAGGTCTAAATTTGTAATTGTATTTTAGAAATACATTTATTGTTTATTTTGCGTTTATAAGCTTTTCTATTAGGTATATAAACTAACCATTTAAAATAATTGCAATTTTGAAAAATTTGGATTAGTAAATATATTATGCTTTGATTTTTTTTTTATCACAAAATTTAATAATTAGAATTTTTTCATTTTGTAATTGAATTGGAATAAATATATTTTCATTTATTTCAAGTTTGTTTGTTTTTTAATATTTTTAAATAGATAAATTAGTAAGAATTTGTAATATTTTTTAATAGATAGTGTAATTAGAAAATGTTTTTAGTATTATAAAGTTAATTTGGTTAGCTATGTCTTACGATCAAATTAATAACAGCTGTTAAATGGTGTTAAAATGACTTATGGATATGTCCTTAAATTTGAACCAAATAGGTGTAGGGTATTTCTAAGTCGGTTGCACCGACTGACTGTTTCTTTACTTGTTTATATTTTCTTTTTGATTTCTGTCGTTAGATATTGATTTAATATTTCTTCTAAATTTCAATTTCTTTAAATACCTTATGTCTGATAATGATGTTGCGTTCCAAATGTGAAGGTGATCAGTCTTCATAATTCTATTTATATTGTTTTTTGATATCATTTCCTTTAGTTTGATAGAATCTGTTTGTATTCTCAAAAGTGCATCAGGTTTTGCTTTAATTTTGCCTTGAATATAATCTCAAAGTCATAATCCATTAAATCTACCCGTATTATTTTTAATTAGCATGAAGAACTTTTTTTGCGTGAATAAGCTTACTAATGGTCTATGATCAATATAAACTATAAATTTTTTACCAAAAAGATATGGTCTAAAATAGTTAATAGCCTTATTAATAGGCTTTTTTAACTCATGTTTATTTAATGATTTGCTGGCATAAGCAATTGGCTTATCATTTCCTAAAATTCAGATAATACATCTCCTAATTCGAAATTCGATACATCAGTTGGTAATATGAATGCTTCTTCAAAATTTGGATAACTCAATATAGGCGAGTTTTTTAACTTTTCTTAAGCATTTGCAATTCATTGTTGTGTTCTTTTTCTCAACTAAATATTTATTTCTTCTTTAAAAGTTGGTTAAGCGGTTTAGCTACTTCTGCAAAATTTTTATAAATCTCCTGTAGTAGTTTCAGAAAGCCGAATCTTCTTACTTCATAAGCATCTTTTGGCGTTGGGTAATTTTTAATTGTATCAAATTTAGCAGGATCTGTTTTTATACCTTCAGAAGTTATTAGATGTCCTAAATATACAACTTCTTGTTTTAAAAAATTACATTTTGAAGGGTTGAGTTTTGAATTGTATTCTTGTAAGCGTTATAATATTTTAATCAAATTAGTATTGTGATCTATCAAATTTGAGCCAAATACTATTATGTCATCTACATATAGAAATGCGGCTTCTTGTAAACCACTCAATGCTACACATAACATACTTTGAAAACTATTTGTTGAAATTTTAATAATAATTGTTAAGAAAATTGAATAACTGTAATTGTTAAGAATATCTATGTTTATGATTGCTTCAATTCGAGGTTGTAGCATGTGTTGGATAGAGTTTTAGTATTTACACTCATTGGTAATACTATATCCTCCTGTTGATTAGGTATAATTAATGTGCATGTTTCGTAATCTATTCTGCATTTTTTATCATATAAAAAACGTCTATCTAAAATACCATTAGCTGTTATATTAATTTTTAGCACATTTTCAAAAAATTTTGTAAAAATGTGCCTATATAGTTTCACTCTGTCCGTCCGTCTGTCTGTCCGTCTGTCTGTTTGTCCGTCCGTATGTTTGTCCGTCCGTATGTTTACAAAACCTTTTACATCGTTTGAAATATAGAAAAGAAATTTTAACCACGAGTAGGTATTACAAAAAAAATAATTTCGTAGAAGAATTTTTTTCTGTAGCCCCACCTGTTAGGGAGGTGCGCCCCCCAAAGTTGGGAAAATCCCTATATTCAAATGGTTATAACAAGAGTTCTATTAGGTGTATTTTCAATCTGAAAACGGCAGAAGATAGCTGGTTTTATAAACTTTTAAAACGTTTTTAAATGATAAATCTTTAGGGCTGCCATACGGTACTAAAATTTAAGATTATGCTAAACTCAATTTTTGCTAAATTTTTGGCCACACATATCTTCTAAACGGTTCAAACTAGGGTCTTGAAATTTTCGGAGAAGTTAGATCCTCAGAAATTAGTAGGAGTCGGTTAACAAAATTTTTTTGTCAAGCCCCATGTTCAGGAGCTATAAGGGCACTGAAATTTTGCTATTTTTAAACACCTCTAACTTGAATACCTGTTTAAATATTTTTTCCTTAATATACAAAATTTAAAGGTCTAACATTATATTTTAACATATGTTAAAAATTTTTTTTAAATTTAAAAGAGGTTCTTTATATTGAAGAAAGTGTCTCTCAGTTTTAACCATTTTTGCCTAAATAGTAAAATTCTAAGTAAAATTCCAAATTTTGGTGGAATTCACAATTTAATTCCTAGAACCTAAAAATGTTTGGCGGAAGGGGAGTAGTCAGCATTATATCCTTGAGAAATTTGGCAAACTTCCCCATACAGGGGCTACTAGGACTTAAAAATTTACTGTTATTATAGGTAAACAGTAACTGAGTCACCAACGTATATATTTCCTAAATTAAACGTTAATATTGAAGCTTCAACATTATATTCCGATAAAATACTTAGTATGAAACACTATATTATTTTGAAAATGTGCTTTTTTAAAAACCCTTGGTTGTTTTTCATCACTTGTTTCATTAATAACATGAAATTTATGCTTAATTATATATTTGTCAAATTTTAATTCTAAATCTTTTACACCCTTTGTCATAAAATTTTCTGTAATGCAATTTATTTGGCAGGTTTCGTCTTCTAATATTTGTTGTTTTATGATGCAGTCTTTAATTATAGATATATCTGCTACTGTATCTATCAATAATGTTATATATTCTTTCTTATTATTTGTTTTTATCTTTATTATATTTGCTCAGTTATTGTCAGAGCTAAATTTGCTTATTTTCTTCTGTTGTATTGGCTGTACCCTTGCATGTTGTTTACATGTCGCGGATTTCTTCGGCCGAGGCCATTGTAGTTTTCCTGATTATTATTGTAGTTGTTGTTATTGTTATTGAAGTTTTTATTGTAGTTGTTTTATTTTTATTGTTATTACTAAAATTGTTATTGTAGTTGTTTCTATTATTATTATTATTAAAGTTTTTATTGTAGTTGTTATTATAATAATTTCTTCTAAAGTTGTTCTGTCTGTTAAATTGGCCTCTAAAATTATTTGCTCTAAAATGCATTTTGTTATTTGGCTTTATATTGCTATCATTTTCTGATGCTACTTGAATAGCCTCTGCAAAACTCTTTGGTTTTGCTGGTAAAATTATTTTTCGATGCAACTAATTCCATCCATTTTTGAATGTGTTAAGATCTAATTGGTCATTTCATTTTATTATAATGTTTCTGTGGTTCTGACCTTGTTCAGCTATTTGTAACTCATTTAATTGAACAATGAACATTTCTATCGTTGACACAAATGAATTAGCATCCTGATTGCCTTGTACCAATCTTGTTATTTCATTTTGAATTTTAGCTGGATTCCTCTTTGATTTGAAACTTGTATTTAATATTTCCTTTAATTTATCAACAGTGTTTATTTCTCCTTTAGTTATCAGTCTGTTCTATGCTATATCAGAAAATTGGGTAGCTAGTATAAATTTTAATAATTTTTCTTTTTCAGCATCATCTTTTAATGTATCTGCATAAAATTCAATAAGACCTATAAAGTTTGAAAGTTGTTTAATTTGGTTAGTTCATAATTAACCATGTTGTCTGTTTTTATTTCAATCTTTGGCTTAAGATGTATAGTTATACCTCTTATTATTTCTTTCAATTTCAAATTTAGTTGAAAATCACCTTTACTAATTTTCTGAATAAAAATTCCAAGTTTGTTTTATCCCTCGTTGTTTATCTTGTATGAATATTTGTGAATACGTTCTATTTGAACTCTTTTTAGGCTTTTTAACAAACCTGTCAGTCTATTTACCTTGCTTTCCATTCAATTTAAAAACAAAATTTTTGTTTTATATTTCACATTAAATTTAAAAAAAAACGAGGAAGATTAGAGTTGCCGTTGTCAAATTTTAGATACCTGTGCTGCCCAGCTCTATACAGAAAGCTATCGATACCCACTATGATGTATATAATAAAATAAATCGTTATTTATTTCCTTTCTGATATAACATATATTACAAAAAACATATAAAAATGTAAAATAATTAAAATAAATTTAACTCATGCTACTCTATAAATTTTGCTTAACAAAACAAAATCAAAATAAAAAACCATAAAAAAAAAAAAACAAAAAAACGATAAAAAAAAGAAAAAGCAAAAAAAGATATTGACCTAAAAGTTGGTCCGAGTGATGTCCAACTTTGCCAAGTAACTCTCTCTGTTACTTTACCAGCCCATTTTTCATTTTAATATCGTAGCTTCATTAGATTCACAGTTATCGAATTTACAACTTTGTATAACAGCTCCCCGAAAATGGGGCCATAACATTTTCTAACTTCATATATGTGTTTGATTCATTATAAAACTAATCGTGTGTAATTTTCATCCTAGTAGTATAATTAGTTTAAAAGAATTCATATTGGTGCAAATAAGTAGTATGGAAGCTCCCCGAAGCCTTGATTCGATTTAATCAAATCATTGGCGAACCTAGAAATTATTTTTAAGTTTTTCAGTTATCCTGCTGGCACACGGATGACGGACGGACGGACAGACACACATACCTAAGTGGTTTACTTTTCGATGATGATCTGACACGTACTCTCGATAATATATCTAGCTCGTCTAGATTAATGCGTTACAAACGGAGGAGCAATTTTAATATACCCGATCTATATAATGTATGCTCACATATAACGAGGAAGATTAAAGTTGCCCTTATCAACTTTTAGATACTCGTGCGTACCCACTATTACGTATTAAATAAATAAAAATTACATATATTGCAATTGAACTGCTTGACTGAAAATTCAAAATATTTGTTTTTTTTTATATTTAACTACAAAAAAAAAATTAATAAAAAACAGATGAATTAAAAAAAAGGTAAATTAAAAAGAACAAGTAAAGAAACAGTCAGTCGGTCAGTCAGTCAGACTTAGAAATACCCTACACCTATTTGGTTCAAATTTAATGACATATCCATTAGTCATTTTAACGCCATAAAAGCTGTTATTAATTTGATTGTAAGACAGCTAGCCAAATTAACAATATAATACTAAAAACATTTTCTAATTACACTATCTCTTAAAAAATATTACAAATTCTTACTAATTTATTTATTTAAAAATATTTAAAAACAAAAAAACTTGTTATAAAAGAAAATATATTTATTCCAATTCAATTACAAAATGAAAAAATTCTAGTTATTAAATTTTGTGATAAAAAGCTAATCAAAGCATAATATATTAAATAATCCAAATTTTTCAGAATTGCAATTATTTTAAATGGCTAGTTAATATACCTAATAGAAAAGCTTATACGCGAAATATGCAATAAATGTATTTCTAAAATACAATTACAAATTTAGACCTTTTCACATAATTCATTTAAATATAAAAATAAATTTTACATAAATGCAGGAAGTACCTTTGAACATAGCTGAACCACTACAATTAAGTCTAAATTTTGGGGACACATAGGAAATAGGAAATATATTCCTTGGCTTCGAAATTATACGCGTTCGGCCTCAAATCGATCAAAAGTATATAGAAGCCGAACTCATTGACCAAACTCGACAAGAACCAATTCCAATGGTTCTTTCATTACTAGTAACCTAGAGTTTAAATTTCATCAAAATAGCGGCATTATTTTTTGAGTTATGGTATTTTTAAGATATATGTTTGTTAGCCCTTTGTACACAATTGGAACGTTCTATCTTAATTTTAAGTTACTAGTTTTATTAATTTCGATGATAAGCTTTTAAACATTGGGGGTCTAAGAGAGGTACTGAACCACTACTCCAATTGATCCAAAATTAGAGGGACACGCAGGAAATAGTAAAGAACACCCATGTGCCAAATTTGAAGCTTCTACATTTGTTTCAAGTTACTATCTTTATTAATTTCGAAAATAGACTTTAAGGTCCTTGGAACTGAGTGGCTGGTCCACACCCTCTACTCCAATTGGACTCAAATTTCAAAGACACTAAGGAAATCGAAAGCGACACCTTGAAACCACATTTGGAGGTTCTATCTTCATTGGTTTCGGAATTATGATAGTTTGGCCTAAATTCGATCAAAAAGTTCTAAGTTCCGAACCCATTGTCCAATCCTCACCGTACGCAATCGCCGCCGTAGTTTCATTTCCAATAACCTACAGCACAAATTTCATGAAGATAGCCTCATTAGTTGTTGAGTTATCGTGATTATTTATATATGTTCGTTAGCCCTGAAACCGATTAAAAGGTCCAGATTCCGAACCCTTAGGCTAATTTCTCCCTTATGCAGTCCACGCTTAACTTTAAGCACTAGCTAACCCTTGTACACAATTTGAACGTTCTATCTTAATTTTAAGTTACTATTTTTAATAATTTCGATTATAAGCTTTTAGAACTTAAGAGGTCTAAGAGGGATACTGAACCAGCACTCCAATTGATCCCAAATTAGGGGGACACGCAAGGGATAGTAAAGAACACTTTTGTGCCAAATTTGAAGCTTCTACGTTTTTTTAAGTTGTTATCTTTATTAATTTTAAAGATATGCTTTAAGGTCTTCGGAAATGTGTGGCTGGTCCCCAACTCACTACTCCAATGGGGCCCAAATTTCAAAGACATTAAGGAAATAGGAAGGGACACCCTGATACAAAATTTGGAAGTTCTATCTTCTTTGGTTTCAGAATTATGCTCGTTTGGCCTAAATTCGTTCAAAAAGTTCTAGGTTCCGAACCCATGGCCCAATCCCGAACTTACGCAATTCCCGAAGTAGTTTCATTACTAGTAACTTACAGCACAAATTTGATGAAGAAAGCGTCTTTAGTTGTTGAGTTATTGTGATTTTTTATATATGATCGTTAGCCTTTCGATTGATTAAAAGGTTCAGAATCCGAACCAATAGGCCGATTTCGCCCATATGCAATCCCCGCCGTACTTTCAGTCCTAGTAACCTCCAGTTAAAATTTCATCAAGATAGCTCCATTATTTTTTGAGTTATCGTGCCTACGGACGGACAGACGGACGGACATGGCTATGTCGACTCAGGAGGTCACGCTGATCACAAATATATATACTTTTCCATATCGTGCTCGCTTCCTTTAGGTGGTTACAAACACCATACCAAAGTTAATATACCCTTTTACCTATTCTATAGGTGTAGGGTATAAAAATATGCTCTTCACGAAATTCGAACCGACACTTTTCAATTGAAAGGCTGACGTTCTAACCACTAAGCCATCGATTTTTTGTTTGTCTTAATTTTATTTTGAAAATTATTATAGTTGCTATGGTATAAATTGAATTGTTTTGAATTTAGTTATAGAAATAATAAAACAAAATCAATAGTTTTTGAAATACATAAGAGTTTTCCGTCACAGATTTGAAATTTCAATCAGAAAAGTAATATTTTAAGTAATTAAATTTTAAGAAATTTTTTTAAATTGAAAAAAATTTTTTTTTTCTTTGAAATTTTTTTGACGAATTTTTGCCGCTATAATGGATAGTAGTGCGGAAGGCACTATTACGCTTATGGATGTGCTGGTTCTTGAAAGGTTCAGGGAGGAGCTGAACCAAAAGGATTCGCTAATTCTCCGACTGGAGGATAAGGTGAAGCGCCTCAACGATAAAGTTAACTTGCTGCTTGGCAACAAAAGTCCTAAAAGGAAAATCAAGCCGAATTGCGTCAACAACAGCACCAACAACAACAATAACAATAAAAAGAAAAACAACAACAAGAACAACATCAAGATCTAGAACATCAACGACAACAACATCGCCATGAATCTAATGATCCTGATGTTGATTTCATGAGTTAGGGCAGTAATTGGAATTTTGTTTGGTATCGTGGAAAAAAAGATGAATATGTTAAGATTCCTAACAATTAAGAAAGCTATCAAGCGATGTTGGGGCCAACTTATTTTCGATGAAGCCGAAAAACAACGGCACTGGTGTCCGAGTTTTTCCAATAAATTTTGAATCTCGTCAGAATATTCAAGTAACGATTCAACTGAGGTGTTTCTTTTTCAAACTGGATATATGCCACAGAATTCTCCAGATTTATCTTTGTTTAAAATCGTTGTTCCTGGGGACTTTGATGAAGGTGCATTCATTGTTGGTAGTTTCTATTAAATTTACCGTATTCTAAATCAGTAACTCAATGTTCTAACTGTCAACTTTATTTTCATACTTCTGCTGGATGTCATCGTAGTTATCGTTGTGTTAAGTCTTTGGATTCTCATGGCCCTGGTAAGTGTTGTAAACGTAATGAACTTCCTCCGCGATGTGTAAATTGCAAAGGTCCTCACCTTGCAAATAATCATAGTGAATGCACTTATTTCACTAAAAGTATTTTGCCGGTCATTCAAAAACGTAATACATCATCTAAATCCAGTAATTATAACTTGAGTTCATCATCAGCTAATAGTTTTAAGGTGAATAATAATAATATTAAAAGTAATTCAGGTTTACGTCCGGGTGTATCTTTCGTTGATGCTGTACGTGCAAATACCTCTAACTCTGCTTCGCGTAGTCAAGATAACCTCTTTCAGTTGATTATTCGTATGATGAGTAATCAAGAAAAAATATTAAATAAACTTTTTGCAAATGACTGTAATTGTATGACAGCTCTTAATGTAAATTCTTTGTGCTCGCCTGGTAGATATCGGTTACTTTCAGATTTCATGGAAGAATGTGCTTCTGATATTTTTGTGTAATCTGAAACTAATCTGAAGCCTGATAAATTTTACAGTTTTCCTAATTTTAATATTTTTCGTAGTGATAGAATCGGCCGCAATTGAGGAGGTATTGCTATTCTTTTGCGAAATCACATTCCGTTTCAAAATTTTCGAAAAGTTAGTAACGCGATGTTTGAAGCTGCCTTGATTGATATATTTGTTGATAGTGAATGGCTCACTGTAATCTCAATTTATATTCCACCTCTGCATAGATTAAGTCCGAATTTTTTTGGTTTTTTTTCTGAATTTAGGTTCACTGTTTATATGTGGTGGTGATTTCAATGTCAGACTTCCAAACGTTGGGAATTTTCAACAAATTTTCTTGGTAGCAGTTTTTCTCTATTCTTGTCACAAAATCCGCAGTTTTCTACTTATTTTTCTAATAATACTAGATGTTTTCGCTCTGTTGAAGATTCATTTATTGATTTCTTTTTTACTTCTAACACATTTCTTCACAAAGATTTTTTTGTTACACAGCGTTTTACATTCTCTAATCACACTTCCATTACATTAAATATATCTTTCTCTATTTCTTGTAGTACTATTTCTGACTCTGTTTATTTATATAATCATACTAATATTTCAGGTTTTAATAAATTCATAACTTCCCAATTTAATACTCTTCAAATATCAGCTAATAGCAGTATGACCCTTAATCCTACGAAAACATTGCTGTTAGCATTAATAATATTTTTCTTGAAGCTGTTAATCGTTTTGTTCGTGTTATTCCTCTTAATTCAGGTAAAATTTTGCTTTCTTTTCAAACTTTTCGTCTAAAACGACAGTTGAGATATTTCTCTCGTCGGCTTCGAGGAGCAATTCGTACTTCTAATTTTCAATCGATTCGTCGTGATTTCAATTTCGTTCGTCAGATGTATGTTAAATCGCTTTGTTTTGATTATCGTAACCATTATGCTAACATTGTTTCAGGAACTGTATGCAATCGTCAATGCTATGATCTTATCAAGCATTGTAAAACTAAACAAAACTGTATTTCTAGTTTGAATTCAATCATTGATGTTGATGACCATACTGTTGTTAATGATTTATCTCAGATCCTTGAAATTTTTTCAAATCGATTTCAGTCACAACATGAAACCACATTTCAATACCACTCAATGAATGAATCACTGGTTGACGGTTCCATCGAGTTCCTAAATAACTTTAATTTCCCTATTAGGTTTTCTAATGAAATATCTGCTTCTATTATAGATAGGGTTAGTCTTCATAGTCTGAATAACTCATTGTCGGATAATCAAAGAAATCTTCTTACCTGTCGTGACGAAGTATAAGAAGTTATCAATTCACGTATAAATAAGAAGAGTTCCGGTTGTGTTCCGGTTGAACCTTTTTCAATCAGCTCCTCTCCTCTGGTTATTTCCCTAAAATTGGAAGAATGGCCATTGTACTATCGATTTCTAAATGTGGGAAGGATAAAAATTTTGTTAATAACTGGCGCCCAATCAGTCAACTAAAATCAATATCTAAGCTTTTTGAAAAAACTGTTGACTTAAGGATTTCTTCTCAGTTGAAATCTATTTTGCCACCCTGTCAATTTGGTTTTGTTAATAAAAAATCTAATAATCATCCTTTGTCACGATTTACCTCTGATGTTGCCAAAGGATTGAACAATGGGTGCATAACAACGGCTTCATAGCTTTGCAGACGACAGTACCCTTGTTGCTTCCTATGAATTTCATAGCCGCTGTAACACTAATCATCAGATTAACTCAACAGCAAAAAATTTCACTATAAGTGAATTAAACAAAGATTTAATTAAAATCCAAAAATGGGGTGAAATCAACAGAGTTGATTTCAACACCAAAAAAACCCAATGCTGTCTAGTCTCGCGAAAAATAGCAACAACTATTCCAAACCTTTCTTTTCAAGGAGAAGCTTTGCAGCATACGGAAGATTTAAACATTTTGGGGATTGAGCTAAACCAAAAATTGACTTGGTCAAATCATATTTTTGGAGTAGCTAAGGACGCTGCTAAATGTTTAGCTAAGGACGCTGCTCAATATCTATAAAACTTATATTAGGCCGAAAATGGAGTATAATGCACATATTTAGGCTGGTGCTCCCATTACAACGCTGGGATATCTCGATAAAGTGCAAAACAGAGCTATTCGTCTTAATAAATGATCCCAGTGTTACCTCAACGCTCACTCCACTCAGCCATCGTCGCACTGTTGGTTCACTGACCTTGTTTTATAGATATCTTGTAGGGACTAACACCTGTTCTAAAGAAATCAAACAACTTATACCTCCATTCAAGATTTTCCAAAGGGAAACAAGGAGGGCAATAGATGCTCATCCCTACACAGTTGAACTAGCTAGATGGCGTAACACGGCTTATGGAAATTCGTTTGTCATGCGCTCATCTCGTTTATGAAACCATATTCCATCAAATGTGTTCCCCAAAGTTGATGATGTATATATGTACGATTTAACCAAATTTAAGAAGAACATTAACATCTTTCTTCTAAATATCCCATCCAATTTTCCCCATCCCCCATAACCCAAATATTCCAAATAACTTCCACCATAATCCTAAATCCTTCCATATCCTCATCCCTGTAACCAAACTGTACATTTGTATTGTAGGTTCCCTCGTAAAGTTTGGTTCAAAAAGGTGTGGTTTTGGTGTGTTAAAATCATACACTACCCAAAGAAACACCGCATAGTTTCAATGGGTGGCTTTCGAGCTTTCCATTCCCCCGTAAAAAAAAAAAAAAAAAAATTGAAAAAGAACTATAAATTAAAAAAAAAAAACAAAAAAAAAAAAATAAGAGTTTTCTGTCAAATTTTCTATAAAATAACAATTTGTAAAATAGCAAAATAAATACGTTAACTTAATTAAAAAGAGAATAGATAAAAAAAGATGAATTTAAGAAAAAAAATATTTTGCCCCCGCCTGGAATCGAAGCGAGATATTTTGACTACAAATCACATGTCCTAACCAGTACAAAAGTTTCCTGTTAGTTCTCTAATGATATAGTATATGGTAGACTACTATGTAATCTGCTCAGTTCTCTGCATCTTTGGAATTTCGTACCACCTCTTTTACTCTTTTTCGGTTGTACCCTCTGCTTGTTTTCGTCAATACTTATCTTGTTTTTGTTGTTGGTAATTTCTTCCTTCAGCTGCTCTTAATACCTTTTTGTCCTTTTAATTTGATCTTGTATTGTTTGAATTTGGGCTGTGAGATCTGTTAATCTTCGGTGAAACTACTCCTTTTTGTTTCTATTTCCATTGAAAAATTTCCAAAATTTGTGTATTTTTCTGTTAAACTTCGAGTTGGCCTGTTGTGAACCATTGTCGTTGTCTTCTGCACCATATTTTTGGTAAGGGTAGGGTTGCCATGTAATATATTTAGTTAGTTTTTAATAGGCAAGCCCGAACACTTTCTTATCAGCCAAGTTAATTGTCTGATGCAAAAAATTTCTTCTCTTATTTAAATAGCAAGAAGAATTTGCTGGGCAACAGGCACAGAATGCCTACTCGCTTTTTTTATTAATTATATTTTTAATTTTTGAAGACAATCATGCTAAATATATATAGCATGTTTATTCCAGAAACAATATTAATATTGTACGAGGAAGAGTGTAGTAGAGTAGATTGTGTCAACTCTGCGAAAACCGTATGACCCAAATATAAACATTATATCAGCCAGTTAATTACTTTTGGCAAAATTTCCAACATACAGCTTTATTAGGTGTAGTGTAATGCTAATATAAAAGAAGGCGTTGTATGGCAGCTACTCGAACCCTCTGCAGTAGACCAACCAAATTTTGCAGTAACTTTGCTCATTACACTAAACTAGTTTTCGAAAAATCTCAGACACCCAGCTTTAATAGATAAAGAGAAATGCTCATATAAAAAAAGAAGTTGTACGGCAACTACTCGAACTCACTGCAGCAGACCAACCAAATTTTGCAGAAACTTTCAGCCACGCAGCAGTAATAGGTACAGAGTAATGTTCATATAAAAACAGAAGTTGTGCATGGACCAAAATAGCTGGATTTAAATAGCGACAACGGTTTTTTTTTTATCCTAAGGGAGGAAAAAACCTTCAAAAGGCACCTGAAATTCTAATCCACCAGGTTGTGTGAGATTTTTACTACACTAAAACAACCTGCCGCCGTTGCCGAAATAATGGAATAAGCTGAATTATGGCTGAAAAGTAACTACCAGTCACAAATATAAATGACTTTTAAGGGTGGGATGGGCAACTTAAGAGGTATAAGTTGACTTCCTTCTTGAATTTTCGCGGATCAAATGAATTGGCAAACAAAAATGGGGGTAATGTTTTCCACAATTTGGAGGTGCTACTCAGAAAAGAGTTTCTAAATTTCAGAGTTTCTAAATTTCAGAGCAATTTCAGAGAATTTACCGTTATCCAAAACTTAATATTTGCAAAGGTTCGGCCTTACATAACTTCTGAACGGCTAAACCTAGAAACTTGAAAATTTGGGAAATGTTAGATCCTTAGAAATTAGTAGGAGTCTTTTAAGAAAATTTTTTTGTTTCGCCCCCTGTTTGTAAGAGTTGTAAGGGGTCCAAAATTTAAATTTTGCCAACTTTAATACCTTTCACAGTTTTTTGTTTAAATGTTAAAGGGTTTTTTTAAAGATGAAAGGGGTTCTGAAAATTGAAGAAAGAGTCTGAGTTTTACTCATTTTTGCTTAGATAGTAAAATTCTAATTAAATTCAAAATTTTGGTGGAATTCACAATTTATTTCCTTCAACATAAAACAATGGGGGGGGGGAAATTCTTGAGAAATCTGGCCACCTTCCTCATTGAATTGCTAGTAGAATTTAAAAATAAAAAATTTACTGGTTTTATATGAAAGCAGTAACTTAGTCACCAGGGTATATATTTCCAAAATTAAACTCAGTATGTAACCCAATATAATTTTGAAAATGGGCTTTTTTAAAAACCGTCGGTTTTTTTTCAGCACTTGACTCCTATTTTCTTTGTATCCCCAAAACTTAGACTTATTTGTAGTGGTGATTCAGGTTCCTCCTAAGTAACCCCAAAATCAAAAAGCTTTCCATTCGTAATTAATAAAGGTAGAAACTTTAAATTGGATACACGAGGGTTATTTCCTATTTCCGTGCTTATTCAACACTTCAATATTTTTCAAAGGCTAAGAATTTTTCCATAAAACATATTATGTATTATATTTTATAAATTAAAACAAGTAAAGAAACAGTCAGTCGGTGCAACCGACTTAGAAATACCCTACACCTATTTGGTTCAAATTTAAGGACATATCCATAAGTTATTTTAACACCATAGAAGCTGTTATTAATTTGATCGTAAGACATAGCTAACTAAATTAACTGTATAATACTAAAAACATTTTCTAATTACCCTATCTATTAAAAAATACTACAAATTCTTACTAATTTATCTATTTAAAAATATTAAAAAACAAACAAACTTGAAATAAATGAAAATATATTTATTCCAATTCAATTACAAAATGAAAAAATTGTAATTATTAAATTTTGTGATAAAAAGATAATCAAAGCATAATATATTTAATAATCCAAATTTTTAAAAATTGCAATTATTTTATAATGGTTAGTTTATATACCTAATAGAAAAGCTTATAAACGCAAAATATGCAATAAATGTATTTCTAAAATACAATTAAAAATTTACACCTTTTCATATAATTCATTTAAATATAAAAATAAATTTTACATAAATGCAGCAAGTACCTTTGAACATAGCTGAACCACTACAATTAAGTCTAGATTTCGGAGACACATAGGACATAGGAAATATATTCTTTGGCTTCGAAATTAAACTCGACCACAACCAATTCCCATGGTACTTTCATTACTAGTAACCTACTGTTAAATTTCATCAAAATACCTGCATTATTTTTTGAGTTATGGTGTTTGTAAGATATATGTTTGTTAGTCCTTGAACTTTTCAAGGGTTCCAGGACCCGAATTTATGGTACGATTTCGCCCATATGCAATCCCGTCATACTTTCAATACTAGTTAACCCTTGTACACAATTGGAACGCTCTATCTTAATTTTAAGTTACTAGTTTTATTAATTTCGATGATAAGCTTTTACACATTGGGGGGTCTAAGAGAGGTTCTGAACCACCACTCCAATTGATCCCAAATTAGGGGGGCACGGAAGAAACACTAAAGAACACCCTTGTGGCAAATTGGAAGCTTCTACATTTGTTTCAAGTTACTATCTTTATTAATTTCGAAAATATGCTTTAAGGGCCTAAGAACTGAGTGGCTGGTCCCCGATCCACTACTCCAATGGGGCCCAAATTTCAAAGACACTTACGAAATAGGAAGGGACACCCTGATACCAAACTTGGAGGTTCTATCTTCATTGGTTTCGGAATTATGCTCGTTTGGCCTAAATTCGATCAAAAAGTTCTAAGTTCCGAACCCATTGTCCAATCCTCACCGTACGTAATCACCGCCGTAGTTTCGCTGCCAATCACCTACAGCACAAATTTCATGAAGATAGCCTCATTAGTTGTTGAGTTATCGTGATTTTTTATATATGTTCCTTAGCCCTGACATCGATTAAAAGGTCCGGAATCCGAACCGTTGGGCTGATTTCGCCCTTATATAGTCCGCGCTGTACTTATAGTACTAGTTAACCCTTGTACACAATTTGAACGGTCTATCCTAATTTTAAGTAACTATTTTTAGTAATTTCGATTATAAGCCTTTAAAACTTGGGAGGTCTGAGAGGGGTACAGAACCACCACTCCAATTGATCCCAAATTAGGGGAACACGGAAGAAACACTAAAGAACACCCTTGTGGCAAATTGGAAGCTTCTGCATTTTTTCAAGTTGTTATCTTTATTAATTTTAAAGATATGCTTTAAGGTCTTCGGAAATGTGTGGCTGGTTCCCGACCCACTACTCCAATGGGACCCAAATTCACAAGACACTTAGGAAATAGGAAGGGACACCCTGATACTAAATTTGGAGGTTCTATCTTCATTGGTTTCGGAATTATGCTCGTTTGGCCTAAATTCGATCAAAAAGTTCTAGGTTCCGAACCCATGGTCCAATCCCGACCTTACGCAATTCCCGAAGTAGTTTCATTACTAGTAACCTACAGCACAAATTTGATGAAGATAGCGTCATTAGTTGTTGAGTTATCGTGATTTTTTATATTTGTTCGTTAGCCCTGAAACCGATTAAAAGGTCCAGAATCCGAACCCATGGGCCGATTTCGCCCATATGCAATCCCCGCCGTACTTTCAGTCCTAGTAACCTACAGTTAAAATTTCATCAAGATAGCTCCATTATTTTTTGAGTTATCGTGCCTACGGACGGACGGACGGACGGACATGTCTATATCGACTAAGGCGGTCACGCTGATCACAAATATATATACTTTTCCATATCTAGCTCGCTTCCTTTAGGTGGTTACAAACACCATACCAAAGTTAATATACCCCTTTACCTATTCTATAGGTGTAGGGTATAAAAAAATATTTTTTTAATAAACGACTAAATTTCTTTTTTAATTTTTATTTAATTTTTATTAAAGCATACATTTTATTGAATTATTACCATAGTCTAATCTATCTAATCTAATATATAAAGAAGACAACTTGTTTGTTTGTTTGTTTGTTTATTTGTTTGTCCAGGATTCACGTGAAAACCACTGGTCCGATTGTCACAAAATTTTAAAGGAATAATTCTGGGAGCCCAGCAGGGGGCATAGGCTATGTCACATTTTTATAAGTCAACCGGTTGCGGCTCCAGAGCTGTTTTAAGCTTTTTCGTTTTTTGGATGTCGAGTCAAAACGGCTTAACCGATTGACTTGAAATTTTGCACAAATGTTCGTCTTAGCAACCGGAATTAGTTGTATAAGTTTGGTTGGAATAAATTAACCCATTTCGGCCTGGCGCGTTACCAAAAAATTTTGTGTTTGCGATTTGTGTGTAATTTTACAGGGTGGTTTCGCAGTCGAAAAGAGAGTCTGGCACAAATTTTTGATGAGTTCGGTTAACCCGTTTGGGCACGAGGGCCCAATGAAGCTTTTTCAATGTTTTTGATGTCGAGTCAAAACGGTTTGACCGATTGACTTGAAATTTTGCACAAATGTTCCTCTTAGCAACCGCAATTAGTAATATAAATTTGGTTGGAATAATTTAACCCATTTCGGCCTAGGGGACTTTCAAAAACTTTTGTGTTTTTGATTTGTGTCCAATTTTACAGGTTGATTTTGCAGTCTAAAGAGAGGCTGCAAAAAGTTTTAGTTAAGTTCGATTAACCCGTTTTCCACGACGACGCCATGAAGTTTTCTATAAATTTTATTTTCTTATACGATTAAAAGTATTTTATTGAAAATTTTGTACCAACATTTTAATTAAAACGCACGTGGTTAATTTGGTTTTGACCTGTTTGTGCATTTTGAACAAAGATTCAATGAAAATTTCAGTTTTCTTCAAATGAAATCTAAAAATTAAAAAATTCAATTTCTTATATATAATGCTTAAAAACATAGTATTTTAAAACAGTTTTTCCAAAAAAAAACGAGGAAAAGCGTATTACAACTTTCAGGTGAGTACTAAACAAAATATAAGTTGAAAAGCTAATTTTTAAACCTTTTCTAAACCATCGACTATATTTTATTCAAACGTTGGCAATTCAAGAAAACTACTATTGACATAGTATAATGACATAATGGCAAACTTAGTATCCCCATTTGAGCAATAGTCATTTATATTTAATTCGCCGGAAACCTAACATCCTCAACTCTATCGTCAAGTAGCACCAAATTGTTAAGAAGCACCATGTATAGAGATAATCGTTCAAAATGTTTTTAAAAGTTTTTGTTTCGCAATCGGTTAAAAGAACTCGACAAAACATTTTTTTAAGCATTCCCCTAATTCAAAAAAGTTGTACCTACTTTCAGAAATTGGACGTAATTTACTTACAAATTTTTTTTTGAACAATCGTCGTTTCGGCAGGGGTTAACAACTTCCAAGTCTGTTAGTAAATTGAACTTCATTTTCAAAGAAGAACAAATATACAAAATTTGAAGTTAATCGGTTAGATCATTTCTAATATATATAACAAAGCAACGAACAAAACTATAAAAAGCTGTTGGGCCACGATGGGTTAACGGAACTCCACAAATATTTTTTTGTGGCTTCATTTATAAGCAAAGTAGTATTTCAAAAAATTGGCTAAAACTTACTTTTTTACAATTTGCAAGCTTCCGGGAAACGCCGGGTAAATCAGCTAGTTCTAATATATAAAGGAGAAAATTTGTTTGTTTGTTTGTTTGTTTGTCCAGGATTCACGTGAAAACCCCTGTTCCGATTGTTACAAAATTTCAAAGAAATAATTCCGAGAACCCGGGGGCTGACGTAGGCTATGTCAGATTTTTATAAGTCAACAGGTTGCGGCTCCACAGCCGTTTTAAGCTTTTTCGTTTTTTGAATGTCGAGTAAAAACGGGTTAATCGATTAACTTGAAATTTTGTACAAATGTTCCTCTTACCAATTGGAATTAGTTGTATAAAAATGCTTGGAATAAAGTTTCCGATTTGTGTCCAATTTTACAGGTTGATTTTGCAGTCGAAAACAGAGGCTGCAAAAAGTTTTAGTTAAATTCGATTAACCCGTTTTCCACGACAACGCCATGAAGTTTTCTATAAATGTTATTTGCTTAAACGATTAGAAGAATTTTATTGTAAATTTTGTACCAGCATTTTAATTAAAATCTACAGGTTAATTTGGTTTTGACCTGTTTGCGCGTTTTGAACAAATATTCAACGAAATTTTCAAATTTTTGGTATGAACGCAAATTAACCTTTATTCCAAAAATTCACTTAATTAATAAGACTAATTTTTTTGCTTTCATAATAGTAATAGTGCAAAAGATAAATGAAATTAATAATATTAATAATAATAAAAATAAAGCTAATAAAGAATTTGAATAATAATATTTGTAAATTTAAATAACGTAAAATTTTTCTTCTCTACATTTTTTCGTAGGTCTTTGTTTTTTATTTACTTTGCAGTCGTTGTTTTTTAAAAAAAGATTTCAGTGTAAAATTGCAGTTTTCTTCAAATAAAATATTAAAATCAAAAAAAAAATTCGAATTCGTATATATTATGCTTAAATACATAGCATTTTAAAAAAGTTTTTCCAAGTAGAAACCTACATTTCTCTCATAAAATCATAAACAAACGTGGAAGACTGTAGTAGAACTTTCAAGTAAGTGCAAAACAAAATATAAGTTGAAAAGCAAATTTTTAAATATTTTCTAAGCCATCGACAATATTTCATTCAAACGTTGGCAATTTAAGAAACTACTATTGACATAGTATAATGACATAATGGCAAATTTAGTATACCCTTTTGACCTCTCAATGAAGGTTTAATTTAAGTTGATGTTATTGGAAAAAGTTAACACAAGAGTGGTGTACATGTTAATTTTAAAATGTAATAAAGCAATTTTTTAAAACGAGGTTTTAGGGTTTATTCTAGCAATTTGCAACAAATTTATCAAATTTCACTTGGAACTTTTCATAATTATTAAGTAATAACAATAAAAATTCAAGGAGCACCAAATTGTCAAGATTTTGTTCAATTGTTAACGGAACTTAACAAACCTGGACGTAATTTTTTTGAAAAAATTGTCGGGCGGGAAAGGATAACAAATTCCAAGTCTGTTAATAGAGTGAATTTCATTCTCAAAGAGGACACATATACAAAGTTTGAAGTCAATCGGTTAAACCATTTCTATTTTATAGCAAAGTAACGAAAAAATCTATAAAAACTGTTGGACCGCAAAGGGTGAACGGAACTCCACAAATATTTTTTTGGCTTTCTTTTTAACCATAGCAGTACTTCGAAAAATTGGGCGAAACGTGCTTTTTTGCTAATTGCACACTCCCGGGAAACGCCGGGTAAATCTGCTAGTAATAAATAATTAAGAAATTGTGAACGATACTTCAGTTGTGCTCAAAGGTACTTGCTACGTGTATGTAAATTTATATTGAAATGAACTATATAAAAAGTTCTAAATTTGTCATTGTATTTCAGAAATACATTTATGGCATATTTTGCATTTATAAACTTTTCTAATGGGTAAATATACTAAGATTTAAATTAATTTTTTTTTGTAATAAAAAGTTATTCAAACATTAATATTTTTAGTTTACATTAAAAACAATCAAATTATATAAAACTTTATATACTCATTTATATTATCACAAATTAATGTTTCTTTCGAATAACTTAAGGTTTAAAAGAATTAAAATATTAAAAAATAAATTATACATAACATTGAAAAATAAGTAAATTAAAAGTTTTTTTAAATTTGAAATAATTAATCAAGGGTAGTAAATCAATTAACAGTAAATACACTACAGCAAATGAAGTAATTGCTGCATGGGTCTAAAATTTTATTGAATTGTATACAAAGCTTTAAATGTGTAATTTTGTAATTGCAAACTATATATTTTTTTCATTTTATTTTTTATTTTTAATATTTTTAGATAGATAAATTAGTAAGAATTTTTAATATTTTTGAATTGCTAAAATAACTACAAAATGTTTTTAGTATTATAAAGTTAATTTGGTTTCCTTTGTCTTACGATCAAACTAAAAAAAGCTTTTATGGTTTTGAAATGACTTATGGACTTCTCTTTAAATTTGAACCAAATAGGTGTTGGGTATTTGTAAGTCGGTTACACCGACTGTGTGTTTCTTTACTTGTTATACTCGTATGACTGTAAACACTAAATAAATTTACTAATTTGCTATTACGTTTGTAAGGCAGAGAAGGGGGAGGGCAGATATAGACTCAAGTGAATGGATCGGATCAGAATCGAAAAATAAATCCTATGTATGTCCGTCTGTCCGTCCGCACGATAACTCAAAGAGTAAAGAAGCTAGGGTTTTGAAATTTTCACAATTTTGTTTTTACGCAATAGCCGTCATCGCTATTAAAATCCAGCCATTTTGGTCAACAGGTTCGAGTACCTGCCATACAACTTCTTTCTTTATATGAGCATGAATCTATACTAATTGAAAATGGGTAAAATTTTGCCAAAAGAAATTTCGTATTATGGCCAAAGTTTGTGGAAAATTTAGTTGGGGTTGTGCTGTGAGTTCGAGTAGCTGCCAAAAAACTTCTTCTATTATATGAAGAATGCATTACTCTACACCTAATGAAGATGGGTGTCTGAAATTTTGCCAAAAATAGTTTAGTTTCTGCAAAATTTGGTTTGTCTACTGAAGTGGGTTCGAGTAGTTGCCCTACAACTTCATATTTCACATGAACATTATTTTATACATAATAAAGCTGAATGTTTGAAATTTTGCCAAAAGGAATTTAACGGATGACATAATGTTTATATTATATTGACACGCTCTACTCCACTAAACTCTTCGTCGTTTTTATATAAAAATTAGAATAAAACTTGATAAGAAATTTTAATAATTTATTAAAAAATTTTAGAAAATAAACTACATGAAATTTAAGTAACAATAATTTACCTTATTAAGTTACAGGGATATTTGGTTAGCCAAACATTTTTTATCAAAAGAGAGCGATATTCTTTGAGAGATTAGATATTCTTTGATACGTAAATTTTTAGCACATTTTTCAAAATTTTTCATTCTTTCTGTCCAACCTTTTTTACTAACAGCTAATTAAAATATGACAGCAACAAAAATAATTATAGTAGGTAAGAGTAGGTATTGCTACAAAAATAATTTAATGTTAAAACGGTAAAAGACAGCTGCTCTTTTTAGCTTTATATATTTTTAGAAAGTAAATACATTGGATTATCATACGGTACTATAATTTACCGCTATCTAAAACTAAATGTTTGCAAATATTCTGGCCCTACATAACTTCTGAACGGCTAGAACAAGGAACTTGACGTTTTGGAAAGAAAAAAAAATTCTTACATGACTCCTACTAATTTCTAAACGTTAACATTCAAGCTCTACCATATTAGACATTTCAACATTTGTTAACAAGTTTTCTTGAGTATATTCGAATTAAATTTTAAGTATTGATTTGACTTTTACTTATAATTAATAATGAATTGATGAAATAACTAAATAATAATATTATTATTTGTTTTTATATGAACATATTTTAACCATAAACTCAATAAAATTTTGATTATAAAACACAATAAAATTTTGAAAATGTGCATTTTTACAAACCTTTGGTTATTTTCATCACCATTTTTAGGATGGGACCCATATAGTTTGTTATTACTATATATATATATATACTATAATAATCAAATAATCATTAAGGAATCAAATTAAAACATTATTTTTACTAAATTTTTCAGTTCAAAATTCAGATGGTTTTATTTGTTTTTATATTCTACATATATAAATACAAATAACACCATCTATATACCACATAATATTAAATTTGAATTGTAATTTGTCGTGCAAAGTTTTATCGGTCTACTTCTTAGCGGCTAACTAATACTACTCATAAACTAAAGGGCTCAGTGTTAAAAATTTTTCCTGAAATTTATTCGAAATCTGTCTATCGTTATTTATTCGTGTGCAAAATAATCACAAAATGACAAAAAAAATCATAACATATTCTCAAATAATTCATTGAAAATAAAGGAAAAGAAATTTAAAACGTAATTTTTAAAACGGATAACTGATTGCGGCAACGTCACTGTAAGCAATCCCAATTAGATTGATAGTTTTGACTGAATCAAAAAATTCCAATCATCATTTTCGTATAGTTGAAATTCTTCTTGCAAGCTAAATCTGATTTATGCAGAGTCAAATCAGCATAAATTTTGCAAATATTAGAGGGTTAAGTCTAATTATTTCGGAGTATATGTTTACCTTACTTAAAAAAATCCAGCCGTGTTGGCACTTAACAAAACTCAGGTTTTTTCAAATCAGCATGCGGTTAAGGTCAGTACTCCTGGTTACAAACTTGAAACGTTTCCTAGTCCCCATAGAGGTATTGCTCTTTATATTCGTAACGATACGGCCTACCAAATTCTGCATAAATAAACCACATTTATTTTTGGTGGCCATTCAATGCATTTTTGTTTTTTGTACAGAAGTCCAAATATTTCGAAGAAGAACACAATTGTAGAATTTGCTATTTTATTGGATTCTATAATTAGAATGCTTTAGGACAATCCCGAAACTGAAATCGTTGCAGCAGGCTTTTTCAATATTCACAATAAAAATTGGCTTCTATACTCTCCTCATACATCGGCAGAAGTCAAACATGTTGAACTTTTCAGTGCTCTTCATTAACTAACACAATTGATGAAAGAACCTACTCGCATACCAGACTGTTCAAGCCATAGTGCTTTAGGAAGCGGTGCAAAAGAATTTTAAGGCAGCAAAATTATAAACATGATTTTTTGCTAAGGCGAAAAGGTTTTTACTTCCCAAAAAGTAGCAAAAGGTTTTAGTCATTTGCCAAATCAGTAAAAAACAACTTAACTTTTTCTACAACTGCCCCACTGATTTATAATAATGCTGTCATTGCTGACTCTGCACAAAAGGCTGATTTGCAGGCTCAAATTTTCGCAGCTAACTCAACACTTCCGGCAACAACTTCTTCTCCTCCGGTCTATGCACCAACAAATTCAAAAATTAACAAAATTTATTTTCGCCCAAGAGTTGTTGCTAAAGTTCTTAAGGGTCTGACTGTTTACAAATCTGCTGGTCTTCCAAAAACGCGCAAACACCCTAGCTAGTCCACTAAGCAAACTTTTTTATATATCCATATTTTTGGAACTTACTCTTCTATCTGGAAAGATGTTTTTGTTCAGCCAATCCAAAAAAACTGGTGCCCAGAACAATCCCTAAAAATTATAGATCAATTGTTCTAACATCAGTACTATCAAAAGTTATGGAGTTAATAATTAAAATATAATAATTTAATACAGCTGGGTGACACAGTGGTTAAGTGCCGACCTTTCGTGCAGAAGGGCCCGGGTTCGAATTCTAGTGAAAGTGAAAAAACTTTTCTGGTTTTCGACTCGACTCAGCTACCATTCGCCATTGGGTTCAAATTAATGGCATAATCAATAATTAATAATTATAAATCTTTAATAAAAAATACTTTAATATAAAAATATAAACAAATGCAAAATATAAACAAATAATTTAATTAAATAATATAACTCGCAGATATAGAATACCATATAAGTAAAATATAAAATATTACAATATAAACAAAAAATAGAATTGTAAATATTGAAAATCTAAGACGTTTCTACATGTTATAAGGCCTAGTACTATCTCATGTTTAAATTGTATGTGGAATTCAATAAGACCAATTCTAATAACACGAATATAATATGACCCCCTGTTCCAACATGTACCTATGGTATAGACAGAACAGTTAGCGCTTAAAAAAAAAAAAAAAAAAAAAAAAAAAGACGTTCACGAGAAGGGTCATTTTCATCACAACAAAATGACCGAAATAATTCAAAAAGAATTTTATATCCCTGATCTACAGAAAAGAATATAAAACGTAATAGCGAACTGTGTAAGATGCATTCTAGTTGAACGAAAAGCGGGAAAATCTGATGGATTTCTAGAGCCTATTCCAAAAGGAGAACGTCCTTTAGAAACGTTTCACATTGATCATCTGGGACCCATGCAGACTACGAAGAAGGGTTACAAATATATTTTCTCAGCGGTCGATGCTTTCTCAAAACATCTTTGGCTGTTTCCAACAAAATCATTAAACAGTGAAGAGTCAATACAAAAATTGGAAGTAATAGCAGAAGTGTTCGGACATCCAGAAAGAATTATAGCAGATAAGGCAGGAGCCTTTACTTCCAATCAATTTCAAAATTACTGTAAAGAACGAGAGATTAATATTCATTTTATTACTGTTGGAGTGCCGCGTGGCAACGGTCAAGTTGAAAGAACACATTCAGTTGTAATTGGATCTTTAGCGAAACTTTCCCTAGATGACAACGAAAAGTGGTACACTTACGTCAAAGAGGTGCAGCAAGCCATAAATTCAACTTACCACAGGTCAATTAAAAGCACACCATTCCGAATATTGACAGGATGTGATATGAAGACACAAAGGGACTTAAAAATACTCAACATAATTGAAGAGGAAAACCTGAAATATTTTGAAGAAAAGCGTCAAGAAGAACGAGACAAGGCTAGAAAGGATATTATCCAAATCCAGCAAGAAAACCGAACAGAATATAACAAAAGAAGGAAATCACCTACCAAATATCAAATTGGTGATCTGGTTGCTATAGAAAAAGTCCAATTCGCTACAGCTTCGAAAATACGACCTAAATTTCTAGGACCGTATCGCATAACAGCAGTTAAAGATTTTCATAGATATAAAGTGCAGAAAGAAGGCCAACATGAAGGACCATTCTTCACTGATACCAGTGTTGATAAAATGAAACCGTGGTGTGACTTCGAAACCTCTGATACTTCATATGATGATATCGATATTTAAAAATTATCATTAAATTACATAACCTATTTTAACTATATTTAAAAATTCTTTTTATCTTCAGGGTCTGAAGATTACTTAGGATGGCCGAATGGGATAACCGATGGTAACACCATTAGTTACCATATCTGCCGAAAGGGGTTTTGAACTTCAAATCTCCATAAGATGAAAACTCTACACATCCTGTAATAAAGGAGAAATACAAAAAATACCTTCTTCTTGATTCTGAAGTCGAAGACCGTGGACGTGGATAAGAAAAGAAAGAAGACCGTGGATAATATACTTTAAAGTATCATTTTGTATAATTTTCTAATTAAATCATTTTCAATAAATAATTAAATTTTATAATCATTTGGATAAAATATATTAATTTTTATAATTTTTGTATACTATAAACATTACATAAAATTTTGTTAAACATTAAATATGAAACACTGTATTTTATTAACCAATTCCCACATGACTATATAGTCAAAGGGTATAATAAATTGCCATTACGTTTGTGACGCAGAGAAGGAAGGGGAGTAGATATATAGTCAAAGGGTATAATAAATTTGCCATTACGTTGTGACGCAGAGAATGAAGGGGGGTAGATATAGACTCAAGTCGATTGATCGGATCAGAATCGAAAAATAAATCGATTTAGCTATTTATTTCCGTCCGTCCGCACGATAACTCAAAAACTAAAGGAGTTAGGATCTTGAAATTTTCGCAAATTCATTTTTTTCAAATGGCCGTTATCGCTATTTAAATTTAGCCATTTTGGTCCTTGGGTTCGGGTAGCTGCCATACAACTTCTTTTTTTATATGAGTGTTACACTGTTCCTATTACAACTGCGTGAAATTTTGCCAAAAGTAGCTTAACCTTATGGCCAAAGTTTCTGCATAGTTTGGTTGGTCTGCTGCAGTGGGTTCGAGTAGCTGCCATACAACTCCTTCTTTTATATGAGCATTACACTACACCTAATGAAGCTGAGTGTCTGAAATTTTTCCAAAAATAGTTTAGTGTAATGACCAAAGTTACAACAAATTTTGGTTGGTCTACAGCAGTGGGTTCGAGTAGCTGCCATACAACTCCTTCTTTTATATGAGTATTATATTAAATTTTTGCATATGCAAGTGTGGAAAGGGTAAAAGCTAAAAAGATTTTTGGTCACGTGACCAAGTGAAATAACTTCTTAGAAAGAGCTATACTTTGCATTGAACATTTTAAACCAAACAAAAAAAGGAAAACCGGCGCCCATAATAGTTTGATTGAGCTGCAAGTTACAACCGAAAATAAATTACATTTACACAGAAAGTCGGCGCATAATATTATTACAATTTTGCACAACGTGACCGTTAAATTTATGACGGGTTTTCACCTGAAAAAAACACAAAATTGTAATATGAAAACAAAAAAAACCTTTCTTTTGGTTGTTGTTTCATCAAAATTGGTTGAACAGTTTGCCCTAAAAATCAACGTTAATATTTGTATGGGAAAAAATAAGCCGATTAAATATTGTAATATACTCGTACATACATATACAATTATATAAATAAAAATATTACAGCTCATACAGTTATATGCCATGAGCATTGTAAAAGTTCATTCAAGGGTTATACTATGCACAAATGAAGGATTATTATTTAATGAATACTTCAGTTTTTTGACAAATTTATCCAAATTTGAACTTCTTTTTAACTCCAACGGCAATTTATTATAAATTGCTATTGATGACGAGAGACAACTATTCCGTGATAACTCCATTCTTGATTCGGTATCCTTTAAATTATTTAACCTTCTTGTATTATAATTATGAAAATTGTTTCTTTTGGAAATTATGATGTTGTTTTTGTACACCCTTTTCCTATTTTGAAAATTAGTTTAGATTTTTCCAAAATAATGAGTTCGAGGAACTTCAGATATCCCGTGCGTTTAAAAAGTTAATTTGTTGGAGTAAGCCAGACGTGATTATGTAACCAAAATGAATAGCTGGCCCAGTTACATTACATGTATCTGATGTGCGAAATAATATGAGAATAATATAACTTATCTGCAGTTTGCTTATTCAATATAATTCCACTTCTTTTGAAGGCACCCAGCAGAGGCACAATTTTTTTTGCTAATTTATTAATACGCTCTGCCCACTTCAGTTTTTCATCAGTTACAACTCCGAGGTATTTATATGCAGAAACTTTTTCGATTTTAGTCTTATTAACAATAGATTCGGATTTATATCGATTTTATTCTTAATTTTATATACTATAAACTGTGTTTTTTCGGCATTTATAGTTAATTTATTACCTCTTAGCCAATTGGCGTAAATCCCAAAATCAGTATTTACAAGAGTTTCAAGTTCTTTACTGGTTCTAGCGTTATAGATAAGTAAGGTATCATCAGCAAAAATCTTATAGTCAGCCCGCAAATTCGCATGCTGGATATTATGAATATAAATTAAGTACAATTTAGGACCAAGTACTGATCCTTTAGGAATACCAATGTTTATATTATTTTCATAACTAAAACTCCATTAATTTTTGCAATAGTTTTTCTGTTATTCAGATATGAGTAGAGTAAGTTATTAGCTCTACCCCATATTCCAATTTCATGTAATCTGTTAAGTAAAATATTATGATTCACTGTATCGAAAGACTTCTTTAAATCAAAAAATACCGAACATACATAATTTCCTTGATCCAATTTATTTACAATTGAGTTGGTGGATTCTAGAACTGCGGAGCCTGTTCCGATTTGTTTTTGAAAACGAAATTTATTTGTATCAAAACTCCTGTATTCTGGAATTTATAACCTTTTCAAATAATTTTCCAATACAACTTGTAATTTGATACATCCAATGTTGGCCCAGATTTAAAAATAGGTACAACAGTACTTGATTTAAGACACTCAGGATATATACCAGTATTTAGACATCAGGTTTTATTAAAGTTACAGCATGTTTTAAATCTGAAGCTGAAATATTTTCACCTCCAGGAGAACTACTTTTAACTGCATGATGATGTTATGTATTTCTGTTTCATCTGTAGGTTTAAGAAAAATAGACTTTTCAACGAATCTGTTTTTTTATTACGTATTTTTCAGCATCAGTAATTTTATCTGCTAGTTTGCTACCGATTGAACTGAAGTAAGAATTGAAGAAATTTGCAATTTCAAAGCTATCACATGTTCTGATTCCATTACCGTTTATTTCTTTAATAACCTTGGTCGACTCAATTGATTTTTTTAAGATGAGATTATTTAGAACTTTCCAAATTTTCTTTTGGTCACCACTAGCTAATTGTAGTTTATCATTAAAACAATTTTGTTTGGTCTTACTTATTTTAAACGTAACCTTGTTTTTTGCATTTTTAGCACATTTTCAAAAAATTTTGTAAAAATGTGCCTATATACCTTCACTCTGTCCGTCCGTCCTTTCGTATGTTTACAAAACTTTTACACCGTTTGAAATAGAGTAAAGGAATTTTAACAACAGGTAGATATTACAAAAAAAATAATTTCGTAGAAGAATTGTTTTCTGTAGCCTAACCCGTTATGGAGCTACAGTCCCCAAAAGAAAAAGCCCTATTTTTAAATTGTTATAACAAGTGTTTAGTTAAGTGTATGTACAATGTGATGAGTAGTAGGAATCGGTTAATAAGTGTATGTACAATGTGATGAGTAGTAGGAATCGGTTAATAAATTTTTTTTTGGCACGTCCCCTGTTTCGGAGCTAGAAGGGCTCGAAAATTGAAATTTTGCTATTTTTAAACACCTGTAACTTGAAAACCTGTGAACATTTTTTTTTTGCAAATATACAAAATTTACAGCTGCAGAGTTATTTTTCAACATACATTAAATGTTTTCCTTAAATTTGAAAGGGTTTCTTTAAATTGAAGAAATTGTCTCTTAGTTTTAACTATTTTTGTTTAGATAGTAAAATTAGGAGTAAAATTCTAAATTTTGATGGAGTTCGCAATTGATTTCCCAGAACCGAAAAGATGGAACAGTAAGGACAAGACGGGGTGGGCAGATCCATCATAAAAGCAAAACTTTGGGAACCTTTCCCATTGAAGGGCTACTAGGTCTTAAAAATTAAAACTTTTTTGTTTTTATAAAACAGTAACTTATTCACCAGTGTAAGTTTTTTAAAATTAAACGTTAACATTGAAGTTCCAACATTATATTTCGCACTTATCAACAGGTTTTCTTGAATGCATTGGGGTTATATTCTAAGCATTCCATTATTAGTCATATAATTAATAAAATAATAAAATAACTAAATTATAATATTATCATTTATTTTTAAAAATACTCAGGAAGAAACCCTATATAATTTTGAAAATGTGCTTTTTAAAAACAAACCTTTGTTTTTTTCTTCACTTGTTTAATTAAGTTTTGCTTTAAATTATGCCCTTTTTTATTTTTTGAATTATTTAAGCTTTTTCCAAAATTATTAATTTATTTGGTTTAAAAAAACCAGTTCTTCAGTAGGTGTGCGCCATTTTAACCTATAGAGTATCTTGATGGCTTTATTAATCGCGGTGTGCGCTTTCCTTCTTAGTTTAGCAGTACAATACGGCTTTCGCCACATTGTATCGGATATGAGATATAATGTGTGCTAGAAACAACAGTTTAGCAAATGAATCATCAAGTTTTACCCCACATCTTTCAATCGGGAATGGAACGCTCGAAAGCCACCCATTGAAACTGTGCGGTATTTCGTTGGGTAGTGTGCGACTTTAGCGCACCAAAACCACACCCTTTTTGAACCAAACTTTAAGAACGAAACTGTGATACAAATGTACAGTTTGGTTGCAGGGATGAGATATGAAAGGATTTTAGGATTATGGGAGGTTATTTGGGAATTTTGGATTACGGTGGATGGGGAAAATTTGGAGGGATATTTAGGAGAAATATGTTAATATTCTTCTTAAATTTATTTAAGTCGTACACATACGAATTACCAACTTTAGGAAACACAATGGACGGAATTTGATTCCATAATTTCGACATGCGCATAACAAACGAATTTCCATAAGCCGAGTTTTGCCATCTTAACAATTCGACGCAGTAGGGATGAGCATCTGTTGCACTCCTTGTTTCACGTTGGAAAACTTTGAGTGGAGGCATTAATTGTTTTATTTCCTTAGAACAGGTGTTCGTCCCACTAGGTATCTTTAAAACAGGGTAAGTGACCAAACTGTGCGCCGATGGCTAAGTGGAGTGAGTGTTGACGAATGGCTCTGTTTTGCACTTTATCGAGATATCTCAGCGCCGATTGGGGTGCACCAGCTCAAATATGTGCATTATACTAAAATATGTTTTATAGATATCGAGGAGTTCTAATAGAGAGAAGTAAGTTTTACAGCAATACAAAAAGCCAAACATCTAGCTGCATCTTTAGCTATACCAAAAATGTGATTTGACCAAGTCACCTTCTGGTTTAACTCGATGCTCAAAATATTTAAATATTTTGAGTGCTGAAAATCTTCTCCCTGAAAAATCAAGTTGGGAATGCAATCTGCTATTTTTCGCTAGATTAGACAGCATTGGGTTTTCTTCGGGTTGAATTGAACACGATTATTTTCCCCCCATTTATGAATTTTTGCTAAATCGTTATTCAGCTCAGTGACAGTGAAATTTTGCTGTTGTATTAACCTGATGATTAATGTTACAAAGATAGAAGATCATTAATGAATATTAAGAAGAGGGTGGGAGAAAGAACAGAACCCTGAGGGACACCCGCGTTTAGTTTAAATTTTTTTTTTGTTTTTTGTTTATTTTTTTTTATTCATTTATTTAGTAAAACATACTATTTTATACAAAATATTCATATATAAGTATGTGTATGACAAATATCTAGTACAAAATATAAAATATATTAAGTATATAATTGAACCAGTGGCGGCTTCTCCTAAGATTCAACTGATTCATTGAATCAGTTGTAATTTTTGCTTTACTGAAAATCTAAAAGTTTTAAAAAAACTTATATTTTTATAAATTTATATTATTTCGAACAAAACAAAAGAAAACACATATTTTGGTCCAAATGCCAATATCAATTTTACCTTAGATTCAGTAGAACAAATTGAATCCACAATATTAAATCTTCTTCGTATATTTTTATTTTTATTATTTGCATACATTTAAAAATGTTCAATACCTATATTTATTATTCGCGTTAAGTTGTATGTATGTATTATATTATTATGTTAAAGTATGCAATGTAATATAGTACCATGTGCATGCCCATACATTCAATTTAGTTATTTGAATCTATGAAGTATAAACTATGAAGAAAATATGAACCAACGACAAAATTTGATTTTTATTTTCTCTTCGGCGATTTCGATATTTTTTTTTTAACGAAGATTCAATTTTATGTTTTGAATCTAAGGAAAAAAGAAGAATAAGTACCTATTTTGACTATTGAGTATTGTATTTTATAAAAACAAAAATAAAAAAAAAAACAAAATAAAAAAAACTAAAACCATAGCGACGAAGAGAGAATCAATAAACAAACGAAAAATTGAGATTACTTTTAATACTTTTACTTATAAATTTCATAATAGAATACATAGTTATACGTATACCATACCAATACAATAGTACAAACGACTTATGAGAGATACCTATTTTAAATATCATTTTTTCGTTGTTGTATATATGCATATTATTCATATATGAATAAAAAAATTACATTTCTCCTAATAAGAAACGACAGCAATCTAGAAAGATTCAATTGTATATTTTGAATCTAGGCAAATTTCTTATATAACAAAATAACAAAAATAAAAATAGAAAAAGCAAAAGAAAATACTGAAAAATATGAATCAAACTAAAAAATTATTCAAAATTATAATTTTTTAACGAATTTTAAACTATTTCTTTTTTCAATCTAATTTCTTTTATGAATTTAAAAAGTATTATAGTTGTTTGTAATTTTCAATTCCAACTTGTTGTCATTACAACAAGTGTATGTCAATGAGCTAATTTAGACGGTGTCAACGTTGTAGTATTCACATCTTGTTGTTACATCTGCTTAAAAGCACTTTCCGTTTACACGTTGATGTCATGTATACATAGAGTGCTGCCGCAACTTTATATGTGTGAGTTAATATTATCAGATTTTTTTCCAATAGTATATCACTCTTTAATGTTTAATATAAGAATGATGTGTAGTATATCATAAAAAAATTTTTGACCTGAAAAATTTTTTATTGCTTTTTTAGATGGATTGGTGACTGTCAACACGTAAGGCACCTAAATTTTGGTTAACAAAAATGTACAAAAATGTATACAAGATTTTCGGGTGTTAAGCGTGTTTTCGTCGTTTTTTTTCGTGTTAAAGCTTTTTTGTAGAAGAAATGAGTAAGTGGGAAAGAGAAAGAAGATTATGTTGACAACAACTGCTGCCCCGTCTAAACGCATGGATTGAGTTTAATGTTTTGTAGCCTTTGTTTTATTTTTATTTAGACTTTAGTAGAGTTTAATATTTTTAAACAATTTCATATTAAAAATTTCCAATTAGTTACATTAATTCATTAAAAGATAATTTTCTTTCAATTTTCGATTTTATTTCTTTAAGAAATGATTTAATTTTAGTTTATAAAAAAAAATTCAACAAGTAAACACGGCAGAAGAAATGAAATTAATATTTGAAAAATGGCAAAGTGAAAAAAAAGCAAGAATTGATTTAGAACAAGCAGTTCAAAAATTAAATCAACAAATTATAGAACTCCACAACAAAATTAGTTTGTTATCTAAAGACCAGAAAAACGAGATAAATGAATATTTTACAGATGAAGAACAGCTAGATAAAGAAATCAACCATAAAAAAGATCGAAAGAAAAGAAAAATGAAAAATTCACCTGAAATAATACAAGGTAATAGTCCATTACAGGCAAAGAAAACAATAGAAACGAAGCAAGTAGACAAAGCAAATAACGAAGGTGGGGGCATAAATAAACCTGCACCTAAAGAAAAGAGAGAGCCATTACCACCTCCAATAACTGTTAGCAACGTAGCAAATTTCAACATATTCAGAACTAACATATTGAATATTACACAACATCAAGTTACTTTCAAAGCCATAGCTAACGAAGATATAAAGATATCAACAACAAATAGTGATGATTACAGACAAATCAAAAATTATCTGAAAGAAATAGTTTCAAACCAAAACATTCCAAAAAATATAGAATTTCACACATATCAATTTAAGGACGATAAATGCTATAGATTCGTCATAAAAGGATTACCGGCTTCTACAAGTCTGGAAGACATTAAAAGTGAATTAGAACAAAAAGGCCATCAAGTGATTGCAATTTCAAATGTCATTAAAAAATCTATCGTAGAAGGTAAAAAAATTACAAAAACTTTTCCGTTATTCTATGTGGATTTAATATCAAAAAACAATAATAAAGAAGTATTTCAAATGACAAATCTCCTACATTGTAAGATAAAAGTAGAAACACCAAATAAAATTAAAGGTATTCCTCAATGCACGAATTGTCAAAGATTAGGACATACCAAAAACTTTTGCCAAAGACAACCCAGATGTGTAAAATGTGCCGAAGATCATCACACTAGCAAGTGTAAAAAAAGTCCTGATACCCAACCTAAATGTACTCTATGTGGAAAAATCGGCCACCCGGCTAACTACAAGGGATACGAAGTTTACCAAAAAGCTGCAAAAAACCAAGCACCGAAAAAGAGATCAGCAGTTCAAACTGTACAAGCTAAACCGGCAGAGAAAGTGACTGCTAATAAAACTTTTGCGCAGGCTATAAAAATAGTAGAGGATAAACCAAATGAACAAACACAAAATCCTACAACAGAGAATGAAACAACAATAAATGACCTTATGAAGTTAATAACAAAGTTCCAGTCTGAAGCTAAACAAAACTTCAGGCAGTTAGCAAGGCGTGTAGATGAAATACAGAAAAAAACATCGACGCCATACCAGATTATAGAAAATAAAAATGACAGATAATTCTTTACGAATAATAACATGGAACGCAAACGGCTTAAACCAAAGAGCTCGTGAACTAGAAGTGTTCCTTAACACAAATAATATAGACATAGCACTCATTTCAGAAACGCATTTTACAAATAAAAACTACATAAAAATTCAAGGGTATAAGAGTTACTGGACCACACATCCAAGTGAACGTGCTCGAGGAGGAACTGCAGTTATTATTAAGAAAAACATCTCACACTATCAACAAGATGACATAAGAGAAAATTATATACAAGCCACAATAATAACTGTGAACCATAATGATGCAGAATTGAACATTGCAGCAGCATATTGTCCACCATCTCACAAAACTGATAAAAAACAGTATATGGAAATCTTTAAGCAGCTGGGATCACGATTTATTATTGCCGGTGACTTTAACGTGAAGCATACAGCATGGGGTTCTCGGCTAATTACACCCAAAAAGGGCAATGAACTCTTAAATGCTATTAAGTTAGCATCTTGTGAATACCACTCATCCAACAGTCCAACATACTGGCCAACAGATTCCAATAAAATACCAGATGTGCTTGATTTTTATATAACGAAAGGTATAGCGGCAAGTTATATTAAAGTAGAAGGAATGGCAGATTTGTCATCAGATCATACTCCAGTTTTAATGGATATAAGCTCAAAAGTCATCAAAAAGCAGAGGAAACAAACTTTGACTAATAAGCACACTGACTGGGATCTATTTAGAGACAATCTGGAAAAATTAGTGAATCTCAAAATAAGAATCAAAACAATTGATGATTTGGAATCACAGGCACAGAGATTTATCAACAACATACAAGATGCTGCCAAAAGTGCAACTCCTGTTCCTGTAGAAACTGCTGCGAAAAGTATTTGTTATCCTCTTGAAATTAGGGAACTAATCAAGGAGAGACGTCGAACGAGAAGAGTTTGGCATAGATCCAGACATCCTGCTGACAAAACAATATTTAATAGCACCAGTAACAAATTAAATAGATTAATCAAAAATTATAAGCAAAATGATATTGATAATTTTCTTGTAAATCTAAGTCCTAAAGCTGATAAAAACTACTCTTTATGGAGAGCAACACGATGTTTTAAAAGACCGGATACGCATGTACCACCTATAAAAACTCTACGAGGAACATGGGCGAGACGCGATGATGAGAAGGCAGAGTTATTCGCTCAACACTTGGCTTCCGTATTTAAACCTCATGATATGCAATCAGACATCAATACATTAAATATGTTTCTTGCTGAAAAAACTTTAAAAACAATTACACCTCTTGAAATTGCACAAGAAATAGATACAAATATAAATCCAAAAAAAGCTCCTGGAATTGATGAAATTTCACCTGGTCTTCTTAGAGATTTACCACGAAAGGGTATTATTTTGATGACATACTTGTTTAACGCCTGCTTTAGACTCAAACATGTACCATTATGTCTTAAGGTAGCCCAAATCATTATGCTGAAAAAACCAGATAAACCGCCGAATGAGATTTCATCATATCGCCCAATATCTTTGTTACCAGCTATATCAAAATTGTTTGAAAAATTAGTACTGAAACGTATAAGACCATTGATTAAGATACCAGATTTTCAATTTGGATTTAGAAAGAAACATTCCACCATTGACCAAATACACAGAATCACTTCAGTAATTGAACAGGCTTTTGAAGAGAAGAAATATTGTCCATCCGTATTTATTGATGTTTCACAAGCATTTGATAAAGTCTGGCATGAGGGTCTCATTTATAAATTAAGTAAATTATTACCGAATAACCTTTGCCAACTCCTGAAATCATACATATCTGAGCGTAAATTTAGAGTAGCACATGAAGAAGCTCACTCTGACTTTTATCCAATACTAGCAGGTGTACCACAAGGAAGCGTCCTAGGACCATTTTTGTACCTAATTTATACCGCAGATATACCTACGTCAAGCGAAACTATTATCGGAACATTTGCCGATGATACAGTGATAATGGCAGTCAGTGAAACACAACAAGATGCAACAGGAAAACTTCAACGTGCTTTAAATTAAGTAACCAAATGGACAAATGATTGGAAGATTAAACTTAATGAACAAAAATCGGTACAAGTAACATACACATTAAAAAAGAAAAACGATCAATATTGCACTTATTTAAATGGCATTCAAATATCACAAGAAAAATCAGCAAAATATTTGGGGTTACATCTAGATGAACGGTTAAACTGGAAACATCATGTTAAACAAAAAGCATTACAAATTAACTTAAAACTACGTGAAATGTGGTGGATTATAGGCAAACATTCTAAACTCAAACTTTCATCCAAAAGACTCATTTATTTGTCAATAATTAAGCCTATATGGACATATGGTATCCAGATGTGGGGATGTACAAAATCATCAAATAGAGCAATTATTCAGCGTAGTCAAAATAAATTTCTTCGTACGATTACCAACGCGTATCGTTATGTAACCAATGAAGAAATTCATAATGACCTTAACATAAAGGTAATCGAAGATGTAATAGGTGAATATGCCACAAAACATCAAAACAGACTTTCGCAGCATGTTAACATAGAAGTTTTACAACTGATGAACAACCGCAACAACTCAAGACGATTAAGAAGATTAAAACCATATAATCTAGTTAAATAAATAAATACATGTAATGTAATGTAATGTAATTGTAGAAGTAGTATAGAGAATAGGATATTGATTCTATAAACTCAAACAAGTTATGCTTAGTAATTCTAAGTACTTCGTTAAAAATAGTAATAATTTATATAATATTTTATAAGATTTACTAACCATATCAAAAAAGGGATGTTTAATAAAAAAAAAAAAAAAAAAAAATTTATAAAATTTTTTTTCAAATTTAATTTCATCGGGTAGTTCATTAAATAACTTCAAAACTGCATACATTCATGTGTTTTTGGAACTTTCATTTCTGAAAAAGTTTAGACGAAAATTGAAAATATTTCTTAGAAAATAGTTTTGTACATCTCCGACATAAGTCAATCTATTACTTAAATAACTAGGTGTTAAATTATTTTTAATTTTAAAAACAAACAATAAAACATTAAATTTTAACCTTTGATTAACTGTGAGCCATTTTAACGTATAAAGCATAACTAAAATCGGAGTATTTACATTTTAAAATTATTCTCTTTCCTCGATTTGATAATTTTTGCTATCTATCCAAACTTACGTTAGGTAAAAAGGCTATGATTGTAGAACAAAATTCAAAATGCAGTTTGATCATTGTGTTAAAAATCCTAATTGCACTAATTATTGATAATTGCTTTTTGATTTTAGAAAAAAAGTATAATTTTTTTGAAATTTTTTGACAGATATAACTAATATGACTTTTAAAGTTGAGTTTATTATCAATTAAAAATCCTAAATATTTTATTTCATTAACTACCTCAATATTTATATTATATATAATCAAATTAGTATTTAAATCGCCATTGATTACCATTGCTTTTGTTTTTTCAGTGTTTAATTTCAATTTATTACCGCTTAGCCACCTATTTACCTTTTCAAAATCCCTATTCATTTTATTGACACATTCTTCATCAGCAAACAGGACGATTTTGATATGTTCGACTACTTTTACAATATCATTAATATATATTAAGAACAGCAAAACGCCTAAGATAGTTCCTTGAGGAACACCTAGATTAACTTCAATATCATCTGAAAAACCTTCTCATGCCGTTTACTTTAGTTTTTTGCGATCTCTTTGTTAAATAAGATTTAAACCAATTCTCCTCAGTATTTCGAATACCATAACTATTCAGTTTTAAAAGTAAAATCTCACGATTAATGGTTTCAAATGCTCTACGTAAATCAAGAAACACAGCTAAAATTACTTTCCGTTCACCAAATGCCAATTTCCAATTTTCAATAACTAGGTTAAGTAATGATTCACAGCTGTTTTTTCCGAAATTCTGATTGATGTTCATAAATTAAATTTTGTTTATCTAAATAGGTTTCTAATTGATAAAAAACTACTTTTTCTAGCACTTTAGCCTCAGTAGTGATCATGTTAACTGGACGAAACTCTGTACATTTATTTGTGTTTTTAATTTTTTCAATTGGCACAACAAATGCTTTTTTCCATAAGTCAGGATAGATGCCGCAACTTAAATATTTGTTGAAAAGTTCCACCAAATTATTTCCAATGAGATCCACAAATTCGAATAATATTTTTGGACACACCAAATTAACATCTTTTTTATTGTTCATAGATTTAAGAATATCCTTAAGATCATTTATGTTAATTAAGTTAAATTTAAATGAATGTTCACAAGTATTTATGACATTTACATAAGGAATATCCTTAATACTAACATTTATCTCCGCAATGCTTGAATCAAAGTATCTATTAAATTTGTTCGCAATATCCAAGCTTTCTGTAATTTTAGTATTTCCAAACAAAATTTCTTTAATTTGATTGTTTTGTTTTTTCTTCAGAATGTAGTCTTTAATTACACACCACATAGTTTTCTGATCACACGCCTGTTCATCTTTATTAATCAAGTAGTTATTTTTTTCAGATTCTAGAGATGCTTTATATTTATTCCTCAATACCCTATATTTACTCCACTCATATTCACTGTTAGACCATACAGCAGTCATATACTGAGAAATTTTGCCATCTTTTTGAATTTGCAATTCTTCAGAGAACCAGTTATTACTATTCTCTCCAATACGCTTAGTTACTATAAATGTGGAAACAACCTCTTTTAAAGAATTACTAAAAATGTTAGTTTTTAAGTTAACTTCTCCAAAATATGTTGTTAATAACTGACTTCTATTAATACGGCTTCTCAAACTCTCTTTTGAATATCTAAGGAACTTAATACTCTGAAATGCATTAATTGTCGTAATTGTTTTTGTTTAAATATTTATTTTAATACTTTCATGATCACTGATTTTATATTCATGCACAGTTCTAGCTTTAATGATATTTTTATTATTAGTAATAGCGTAATCAATAAGTGTTCCGCTATCTATTGTTTTAGGAGTTGCTTTATTCATAATTTGCTGAACTCTTAATTTATTTGTCTAGTCTTTATTTTAATATCAGTTGTCTAGCCAATTGATATTAAAGTCTCCCATAAAAAAAAACATCGCCGCTAATCTCACTTAGTTCATCAACCAAATCATTGAGATCTTCACAGAAATCAGCCGAGGCGTATGATGAATTAGGAGATTTATATAGAGCAGCTAAGTACAAACATTCGAGTTATTAAAAACTTTTACCAAAATATACCATAAATTCATTTGATTGTTAACCTTTCTTAAAATTTCATATTTCCAAGAATTTTTAATATAAAATAACACACCACCCGTATGTCGCGACATTGAATCCATTCTGATTAAATTGTAATTATTTATATATATCAAATTATCATCATCAATATTATTTAAATGCATTTCAGTTAAACAAACAAATTCTAATTTTTCTTTAAAAATTTTTTATTTCATTGAAATTATTTATGGCACCCTGTACATTTAAATATAAGCAAATTATTTCTCCTACATCTTTTTTTACTTTCAATAGGTAATTGCTATAACATTTTTCTCTTTTCAATTTCTATTTTTTTCTTATAAACATTACAAGTTGTATTAAAAGCACTATGATTAGTTTCGAGGTATACTTGTATCGCCCTGTGCTCGAAATTCGAGCTATTTTTGCTTTTAACATATAAAATGTTAACATATAAAATTCGTTTTGTGTAAATTATATTAGACTATACATAATAAAAATTATACCAACAGTGTTGTCAACAATTCTTGCGCTTGAAATTTGCTTAAAAAAAATTTATAATTTTTCTTAATTATTAAAACGTTGTAAAGTACCGATTTTTGAGTTTTATTTCTATAGCTTAAGCCGCTTTAAAAAGAGGATAAATTGGTACAGTTAAATTAAACTAAAATTCTACATATATATATTATTCTAATAAATACATATTTCTAAACATATATTTATATACATATATTTATTGAAGTCAAGAACCCAAAATTCGAGTTAATGCTGTCCTTTCTAAACATTTTAGTACGATATGAACTATGTTGTACGTATTCTGTATCCTAATTAAAAAACTCTATGAATACATAATATGTACAACAAAATTTAACGTATCATAATTCATAAGTTTAGTATTTAGTATTATATTATATTGAAGCAGCCAGAAGTACAAATAATAGTCAAGTTGACCGAAGTCTTTTTTTAAATCCCAATCTTAAGATTTATAGCAAAAAAAAAAGTTTTTCAATAAATCAAAGAATACATTTTTCCTACTCTTTTTTCATTTTTAAATTTAATAGCTACATAGGTAAAATTTTACTACAAATGTATGCCTATTTAAAGTTCTGGAAACATGCGAAAAATTATTCTGAATTCCTTAGTTTACTTTATACCTTTTTGTCTAGTTATTATTTATTTAATATTTCTTAAGTTTTTTATTGACAAAAATATATTTCTATACATGGTCATGAGCCATGACTCATAAGTTTCTTAAAACAAATAAATATTATTGCTTTTATTCCTTTATGAGGAGTAAACTCTTTTCTACTCTCAACTATTTCCAGCTACTTCAGCCCTTGTAAAAGAGTATATGACAGAGTAGATAAATAATTTTCGGCAGATGGCTTTAATTAAAATTCTGTAGAATAGGTTATGTTAAATCATATTTTTTATTTGATAACCAATAAGCACTTACCCCCTTCCATTTTAAAAAATATTCTTTATATTTATATCAGCAATAAACCTTAATTTTTTCACTTTATTAATATTTAAATACTATTAAATATAATTAACTTCTCAAATGACTTAGAATGTCAAATATATATATGACGATTAATCTGACATTTATGTACTCCTGAAACAAAAATTAGCGTTCCATTAACAAACTACGCCTATCTAATCTTCATGTATACTTTTTGATATATAAAATTCGTTCGTTTTGCCAAAGTAAAACTAAAAATAGTTTTTTTATTATAAAAAAACATTATTCGATGTTGAAAGTATGAAATAAACTTTTCAATTATTAGAATGAAATCAAAATCAATAAAAATATTTTTATACATTTTGTCAATATTTGTAAATTTTAAAAATCCGAAATACAGTACATTGCTTTACGCGTATTTTCGCTGCTCTAATGTAAATTTATGTACCTATTTACTTCTCAATTTTTTGACAGAAATTATACGCTGCACGCGTTTATTTAGGTTAGTCTGAATCGGCCCAGATTAATTTTTTTATCACATTTAATGCATATAGTTCTGCCAATTGTTTTACAATTATCGCCAGCACATCTTCTTTTTTTTTCCACATGATTTGCATAATGACCAGTGTTATCATAGCGTAAAGTTTCGGAAAAGGAATTTTTACGTTTTCTGTTTCCTGTTGATAGTGGCTGGGTACCGTAATGACCACAATAATATGTAGCAATTTGTCTGCGAAATTCTAATTGACGAATTTCTGGATTATGGGCTCTATGCAATTGCCAAGCATTGTGTATTGATACATCAAGAAGCCAGGTAAATATGCTGTTCCACCATTTCTTACCTTTAATTCCAACTCTATATAAACTGATGTTTTCATCCATTCTATTGACGCCCCCCATGTACTTATTATATTGGGCAATTGCAAATAAACGTGGAATTGAAATTTTTTTTTAAGAACTTTTTAAATAAATGAATTATTATTTTCCATCTTTAAATTTTTTTTTTTTTTTTTTTTTTTTTTTTTTTAATTATTTGTATATATTATTTGTAAGTAATATTATTCTATCTAATACAACACTTTGTGATTTGATAAACTATGAGATCAATCAGCTTAAGCTAAGATCATTAAAAAAAACAAGAATTTATAATATAAGTATATAAGAAAGTGTAACACTGAAGTTTTGTAAATAAATAAAGAAAAAAAAAAAAAAAAAAAAAAAAAAGAATATCTCTGCGCATTAGTTTCTGGATGTTTCCCATACAATGTTGAAGCAACACTTACAATTTTTAATTATTTGTATATATTATTTGTAAGTAATATTATTTTATCTAATACAACACTTTGTCATTTGATAAACTATGAGATCAATCAGCTTAAGCTAAGATCATAAAAAAAAACAAGAATTTATAATATAAGTATATAAGAAAGTGTAACACTGAAATTTTGTAAATAAATAAAGAAAAAAAAAAAAAAAAAAAAAACAGAAAATCTCTGCGCATTAGTTTCTGGATGTTTCCCATACAATGTTGAAGCAACACTTACAACTGAATTATCAACCCACTTTGTTAGGCAAATATCCACATCCTTTATATTTGTACCTCGTTTAAATGCTTCTTTTGCGGCAATGGACAATTTTTAGGTACTCGATTTTCTCGTATAGTACCTGTAGCGTTGTATCCCAATGACTTCAAATATGTCAATGCAGGAAAGCCAGTAAATAAATTATCAAAAAAAAATGAAAATGGTAAATTGCGAATAACATCGTCAAAATCTTCTAGCATATTGAATAGAGGAGCAATACATTTTCCAAAATTATTCTCATGTAAAACATTTGACCGGGGATTTTTTCCTTGGTAAATTTCAAAATTTACTAAATATTCCAACTGAGTACACAGGGACCATACTTTATATCCAAACCTTAAAGGTTTACCCTTTATAAATTGTTTGCACCCGTGGCGACCGAAATAACTTATCATACTTTCATCATATGAGAGATTTTGTTCCGACTTGACTCTGGAAAAATAGGAATTCGTGGTTCTGAAAAGTCGTCGGCCCATTGAAATTTTGTTACATCATATTTAGAAAACGGTGGAAAATTAGTTTTTCTATATGCTTTTCTTTCATTTTCAAGAAGGACATTATCTGGTGTAATGTTATTGACTTCTTCGAGTTCTTCTATTTCATCTGCCTGTAAATCTGAAAATAGTCGTTTCCCGCTGGAGAATACTATTTCGCAATTTTCTTTTAACTGCCCGGCACAAACGTTGTCAGGATTTGCAGCACCATCTTCAGTTTCATCTTCTTCACCGCTCAAATCTCCAGTTTCATTCGCAGGTTCAATGTAAATACGTTTAGATAAATCTGTTTCATCATCCGATAAAATTTCATCCAAATAATCTAATGCTTCTTTTAGTGATAAGTTTCTACAAAATCGAAAAAAAATCACATATAATAATAGATTCTGAACAAAATATATGTGGAATAACTTTATGTAGAACTTAGTCCAGCGTAGCCATATGGCAACACACAAATATAAATGAAAAAAATGTATACAAAATATTTTTTGAACTGAAAAGTTTTTAGGTCAAAACTAACCACATACAATTACAATAATTATTCACAAATAAAATTTAACAATTACGATTAAATATTTATAAGAAATTCAACTTACTTTTTTAGGTAATCCATTTTTTACAATTTTTATTTTTCACTAAACTAAAACTTTAAGCAATACTATTTTTAATAATGTCAATTCAATTTCAAGGCACACTATGAGAAAGCACATTCATATTATGGAAAAAAATGCAATTTGACTTTAATTAAAATAACCGTTTTTATTTTAATAAGATAAAAACAACCATGTGTTAACTGGGCTAACGCAGGGCTAATTCGGGTAAGGACCTAAGGAACAAATAACTTTTTTTGATAAAAATAATTTTTTTAGTTTTGCAAACATATTGTACTGCAGGTATTTTCAATTTATTTGAATATTTGTATGTTTATACCCGTATGATTATATAGTCCAAGGGTATAATAAATTTGCCATTACGATATAGACTCAAGTGTATGGATCGGATCAGAATCGAAAAATAAATCGATTTAGCTATGTATGTCCGTCCGTCCGCCCGTCATCACGATAACTCAAAAAAAAAAAAAAGGAGCTAGGATTATGAAATTTTCACAAATTCGTTTTTAGGCAAAAAACGGAATCGCTATTTAAAACCAGCCATTTTGGTCCACGGGTTCGAGTACCTGCCATACAACTTCTAATTTTATATGAGCATTACTCTATACCTATTAAAGCTGCGTGTCTGAAATTTTGCCAAAAATAGTTTAGCATAATGTCCAAAGTTAGTGCAAAATTTGGTTGGTCTACTACAGGGGGTTCGAGTACCTGCCATACAACTCCTTCTTTTATATGAGCTTTACACTACACCTGATGAAGCTGGAAGTCTGAAATTTTGCAAAAAATAGTTTAGTGTAATGGCCAAAGTTACTGCAAAATTTAGTTGATCTACTGCTGAGGGTTCGAGTAGCTGCCATACAACTCCTCTTTTATATGAGGATTACACTACACCAAATAAAGCTGGGTGTCTGAAATTTTGTCAAAAATAGTTTAGTGTAATGGCCAAAGTAAATGTAAAATTTGGTTGCTCTACTGCAAAGGGTTCGAGTAGCTGCCATACAACTCCTTCTTTTATATGAGGATTACTCTACACCTAATAAAGCTGAATGTTTGAAATTTTGCCAAAAGTAATTAACCAGATGATATAATGTATATGTTACGGTCATACGGGTATCCCAGAGTTGACACAGTCTACTCTACTACACTCTTCCTCGTTTTAACTAAATTATTTAAAAACAAGTTAAGAAACAGTCAGTCGCAACCGACTTAGAAATACCCTATACCTATTTGGTTCAAATTTAAGGACATATCCATAAGTCATTTTAACACCATAAAAGCTGTTATTAATTTGATCGTAAGACATAGCTAACTAAATTAACTTTATAATACTAAAAACATTTTCTAATTACACTATCTATTAAAAAATATTACAAATTCTTACGAATTTATTTATTTAAAAATATTAAAAAACAAACAAACTTGAAATAAATGAAAATATATTTATTCCAATTCAATTACAAAATGAAAAAATTCTAATTACTAAATTTTGTGATAAAAAGATAATCAAAGCATAATATATTTAATAATCCAAATTTTTAAAAATTGCAACTATTTTAAATGGTTAGTTTATATACCTATAGAAAAGCATACAAACGCAAAATAGCAATAAATGTATTTCTAAAATACAATTACAAATTTAGACCTTTTCATATAATTCATTTAAATATTCAAATAAATTTTACATAAATGCAGCAAGTACCTTTGAATATAGCTGAACCACTACAATTAAGTCTAGATTTCGGAGACACATAGGACATAGGAAATATTTTCTTTGGCTTTGAAATTAAACTCAACCAGAACCAATTCCAATGGTACTTTCATTACTAGTAACCTAGAGTTTAAATTTCATCAAAATACCGGCATTATTTTTTGAGTTATGGGGTTTTTAAGATATATGTTTGTTAGTCCTTGAACTTGTCAAGGGTTCCAGAACCCCAAACCAAATCCTGAACCACCACTCCAAATGATCCCAAATTAGGGGGGCACGGAAGAAATAGTAAAGAACACCCTGGGCCAAATTTTAGGCTTCTACATTTGTTTCAAGTTTCTATTTTTATTAATTTCGAAAATATGCTTTAAGGTCCTCGGAACTGAGTGCCTGGTCCCCGACCCACTAGTCCAGTGGGGCCCAAATTTCAAAGACACTTACGCAATAGGAAGGGACACCCTGATACCAAATTTGGAGGTTATATCTTCATTGGTTTCGGAATTACGCTAGTTTGGCCTAAATTCGATCAAAAAGTTCTCAGTTCCGAACCCATTGTCCAATCCTCACAGTACGTAATCACCGCCCTAGTTTCATTACCAATAACCTACAGCACAAATTTCATGAAGATAGCCTCATTAGTTGTTGAGTTATCGTGATTTTTAATATATGTTCGTTATCCCTGACACCGACTAAAAGGTCCAGAATCCGAACCAATGGGCTGATTTCGCCCTTATACAGCCCGCGCTTTACTTATAGTACTAGTTAACCCTTGTACACAACTTAAACGGTCTATCTTAATTTTAAGTAACTATTTTTAGTAATTTCGATTATAAGCTTTTAAAACTTGGAAGGTCTGAGAGGGGTGCTGAACCACCTCCCCAATTGATCCCAAATTAAGGGAACACGCAAGAGATAGTAAAGAACACCCTTGTGGCAAATTGGAAGCTTCTACATTTTTGTCAAGTTGTTATCTTTATTAATTTTAAAGATATGCTTTAAGGTCTTAGGAAATGTGTGGCTGGTCCCCGACCCAGTACCCCAATGGGACCCAAATTCCCAAGACACTTAGGAGATAGGAGGGGACACCCTGATACCAAATTTGGAGGTTCTATCTTTATTGGTTTCGGAATTATGCTCGTTTGGCCTAAATTCGATCAAAAAGTTCTAGGTTCCGAACACATGGTCCAATCCCGACCTTACGGAATCCCCCGGAAGTAGTTTCATTACTAGTAACCTACAGCACAAATTTGATGAAGAAAGCGTCATTAGTTGTTGAGTTATCGTGATTTTTTATATATGTTCGTTAGCCCTTCGATCGATTAAAAGGCCCAGAATCCGAACCCATGGGCCGATTTCGCCCATATGCAATCCCCGCCGCACTTTCAGTCCTAGTAAGCTACAGTTAAAATGTCATCAAGATAGCTCCATTATTTTTTGAGTTATCGTGCATACGGACGGACGGACATGGCTATATCGACTCCGGCGGTCATGCTGATCACAAATATATATACTTTTCCATATCTAGCTCGCTTCCTTTAGGTGGTTACAAACACCATACCATAGTTAATATACCCCTTTACCTATTCTATAGGTGTAGGGTATAACAAGTAAAGAAACAGTCAGTCAATGCAACCGACTTAGAAATACCCTACACCTATTTGGGGGGTCTAAGAGAGGTCCTGAACCACCACTCCAATTGATCCCAAATTAGGGGGGCACGGAAGAAATAGTAAAGAACACCCTGGGCCAAATTTGAAGCTTCTACATTTGTTTCAAGTTACTATTAATCCAAGTTTAAAGTTTATTAATTTATAAAATATGCTTTAAGGTCCTCGGAACTGAGTGCCTGGTTCCCGACCCACTAGTCCAATGGGGCCCAAATTTCAAAGACACTTAGGCAATAGGAAGGGACACCCTGGTACCAAATTTGGAGGTTCTATCTTCATTGGTTTCGGAATTATGCTCGTTTAGCCTAAATTCGATCAAAAAGTTCTAGGTTTCGAACCCATGGTCCAATCCCGACCTTACGCAATCTCCGAAGTAGTTTCATTACCTACAGCACAAATTTGATGAAGATAGCGTCATTAGTTGTTGAGTTATCGTGATTTTTTATATATGTTCGTTAGCCCTTCGATCGATTAAAAGGTCCAGAATCCGAACCAATGGGCCGATTTCGCCCATATGCAATCCCCGCCGTACTTTCAGTCCTAGTAACCTACAGTTAAAATTTCATCAACATAGCTCCATTATTTTTTAAGTTATCGTGCCTACGGACGGACGGACGGACGGACGGACATGGCTATATCGACTCAGGCGGTCACGCTGATCACAGATATATATACTTTTCTATATCTAGCTCGCTTCCTTTAGGTGGTTACAAACACCATACCAAAGTTAATATACCCCTTTACCTATTTTATAGGTGTAGGGTATAAAAATGTTATTTTAAAATATTTTATTTTTAAAATTTAATCACAGCAGCATAAGAAAAAACATTTACAATATCTATTTTTATACACTTTGTCAATTTTTAAATTTTAAAACTCTGAGGTACAGCACGGCGCGTATGCTTTCATGTAAATTTTTTTACATAACTAATTATTTCAAAATTTTTTGACAGAAACTGAATGCCGTACATGTTGATTTTGGCTGATCCATAAGAAACAAATCATTTTTCTTAAGAAATATTTTTTTTTTTTTAAGTTTCTGCATATTTCAGAATTCGGTTTTTAATTTTACAAAAAACTTAACAAAAAGCAACAATAATTTACGATTTACAAAAAATTTTTTTTTTAGTGCCTACTGTATTATAATAAATTGCAAATAAAAACAAAATACAGTACTTTTCGGTTATAACGACCATGATGGGACGGAAAATATTCGTCGTAATAAATGAATGTCGTTTTAAAAGAATGCTGTGAATTTTGAAAACTTAGTATAAGACTTGAACATTGTAAAATGTGCTGATTCTAGAATGGACACTTCGAACTCATTTGCTAAAATTTTATTTGATGTGTCAGCCTCAAGCCTATGTATAGTGCTTTTTCTTCTATTGAAATTGTTTTTGTATTTTTGATGCGTTATTATGATTTTTTTTATATTCAAAACTAAATAAAAAACACTTAATTAATCGCCAAGCAACATTATTAGATATAATAAGTTTAAATAAAAGAAATATCAATGTAATAAAAAACTTACATTTTAGGTAAAATTTAATTCTTTATCAAAAAGTGTAAAGTTTATTATAATTAAAATTGAAACGAGTTCGTTATAAATGAAAACTACTGTATAAACCAAATGTATTGCTTTCATTTCGAACAGAACTCATTTTTTTTTTGGAATTTTAGAGAGATAAAAAAAAAAAACAAAAACAAAAAAAAAATTTTAAAAAAGTCTCAATCTCCTTGTTCATTGAACATTTGAACCAAACAAAAAAAAAGAAAGACATAAGTCGGCGCCTATAATAGTTTAATTGAGCTGCGAGTTACAAGCGAAAATGAATTACTTTTACCCAGAAAGTCGGCGCATAATATTAGAGTCATAAGCCTTAAGTTTTAACAGCTTGACCCTTAAATTCAAATTTACGTTAAATTAAAGACAGGTGTTCACCTGAAAAAACGCAATATTCTTAAAAAAATTTTCCTATGAAAACAAAAAAAACCTTTATTTTGGTTGTTATTTAATTAAAATTGGTCAAATAGTTTACCCAGAAAAAGGATGTTTATATTTGTATTGGAAAAAATAAGCCGATTAAATATTATGATTTAATATTCATACTAATGCAATTACAACCCTTCTTTTCATTACTACTACATTTATGATTATCGCTCTCATATTTTTCAGAACAATTACCACAAATGTTATGTTCAGCAGTGCATTTCAAACTGTTATGACCAAATCCTAAGCATTTAAAGCATCTTCTAATAAAACCACCATCTACAACTTTGCACAAGTCCTAACCTATTTTAACTTTCCCAACATCCATTATTTTATTATAAGTTTCTAAATCTAACTCCAGCACTGCAGAAAATGTGTTGAAATTATTTTTTTTATTATACCCGTGCATACATATATGAACATCGGGTATATTAAAATTACTCCTCCGTTTGTAACGCATCGAAATATAAGAGCTAGATATAGTGTCAAGGGTACGTATCGAATCAGCATCGAAAAGTGAATCGATCTAGCTATGTGTGTCCGTCCGTCCGTCAGCACGATAACTCAAAAACTATAACAGCTAGAGTTCTGAAACTTTCACAAAGTAATTTTTAGACAATTTGTAGGTTCCCTGTTGTTTTTGGTTAAAATCGGAGAAAGGCTTCGGGTAGTTGCCATACAAATTTTCGATATTTTATGAGTATTTTTAAAATTAATTACGAAATAGAAACCAAATATAAAAACAAACAAATTGTTGTTTAATTATTAATCGATTCATGGTGTAGTGGTTAGGACATGTTACTTGTAGCAAAAATGTCTCGGTTCGAATGCAGGCTAAGGAAAATTTTTTTTTTTTTTAAATTAATTTTTTTTTATCTATTTTTTTTTTAATAAAATATATGTATTTATTTTATGTTTGAAAAAATTTTATTTTATAGAAAATTAGACAGAAGACTCATTTATATTAAAAATTATTAATTTTTTTTAATATTTCTATAAAAAAATTCAAAACTGTTATTTAAAACAAACAATTGATACTATAGCAACTACGATTATTTAAAACTGTTATTTAAAACAAACAATTGATACCATGGTAACTACATTTATTTAAAGAAAAAAAAATAATGAGATAAATAAAAACTCGTTTTGTAAACAAATTACTAATTGTTCTATGGTATAGTGGATAGGACATGGGACTGGTAGTTAAAACGTTTCGGTTCGATTCCTGGCTGGGGCAAAAATTATTTTTTTTTTAAATTCATCTTAAAATTCTCATTTATAAATTATTTATTTTTTTTAATACATTTTTAAAAAAATTCAAAACAGTTATTCAAAACAAACAATTGATACCATCGCAACTATAATAATTTAAAAAAAAATTGAGATCAATATAAAGTCGATGGCTTAGTGGTTAAGACGTCGACATTTTAATTGGAAAGTGTGGGTTCGAATCTCATATTTTTTTTTTAAATTCATCTTTTTTTTTTAATTCATTTTTTTTTTATTAATTTTTTTTCAATTAAATATAAAAAACAAATATTTTGAATTTTCTGTCAAACAGTTCAATTGCAATATAAGAATTTCTTATTTATTTAATACACGCACGGGTATCTAAAAGTTGACAAGGGCAACTATAATCTTCCTCGTTTTTATTCTTAAATAAAATTTTGAGTATCAATTCACTATTTTCTAATATTTGATTTTGCATTTTTAATTTATGTAAGAAATCGCTCTCTTCTAAATCTTCTGATATACCAATAATTTTATTCTTGGTTTTTTAATTTCTTTTATTGACACTTCATAGTCTTCTAAATTCTCTTCAAGTAAGTTTTTTAAATTATTCACTGACTCATCATATCTACAATCAACAGCTATTGCTCCTTTATTTGCGTTATAAACTTTATTGACTAATAACTTATTGTCCACAATATTAATTTTCGATTTTATATCCATTTTAGTTTTTATATTATTCTGATTTAATTTCGGCTTAATTATGACATTGGGCACTTTTTTTATAATATCACCATACGAAGGTTTCGCATTTTCAAGACAAATAGACTTTATTTGTTCAACAGTTTGACAATCACTCTTCCTTGAATCATTAAAACTCACAATAAAATCATTAACTTTTTTTTTTTTGCTCATTTAAAGAATTTTTTGTTTCTTCAAATGCTTTTACGTTCTTCTAATGCTTACACATGCACTTCGATGGAGTTTATTTTATTAATACACTCTCTGCATTTTTCACACATTACAATAAGATATTTATTAGTATAAATTAATTTAACATGCATCATTGATAAACCCATGCATTTATAATGAATATATTTACCACACCCATAACGCAGATCACATCTATTGCAATCGCTTTTTAATCGAGAGAAACTCTCATCGCATAAAGAACAGTTATCTAATTCTTCCATTATCAATTATATTGTCCATTATATTGCTCACATTTATGAATTATGTTTATCAAAACAAAAATAAAAACAAGTAAAGAAACAGTCAGTCGACTTAGAAATACCTAATTGGTTCAAATTTAAGGACATATCCATAAGTCATTTTAACACCATAAAAGCTGTTATTAATTTGATCGTAAAACATAGCTAACCAAATTAACTTTATAATACTAAAAACATTTTCTAATTCCACTATTTATTAAAAAATATTACAAATTCTTACTAACTTATCTATTTAAAAATATTAAAAAACAAAAAAACTTGAAATAAATGAAAATAATTAAAAATTTAAAATTAATTTTCACTTTGACTTTCTCTAATTTGTTGTGATAAATCAAACAGTTGATCAGAGTTGAATTGTTGGGATTTCCTGATATCTATGATTACATCTGCTTGCTTTTTCAGGAATGCAGTTAAGGTTGTATCCAAGTTGGAATTTTTAAAATCAAAACAAGTAAAAAAACAGTCAGTCGGTGCAACCGACTTAGAAATACCCTACACCTATGTGGTTCGAATTTAAGGACATATCCATAAGTCATTTTAACACCATAAAAGCCGTTATTAATTTGATCGTAAGACATAGCTAACCAAATTAACTTTATAGCACTAAAAACATTTTTTAATTACACTATCTCTTAAAAAATATTACAAATTCTTACTAATTTACATAAATACAAATTTTACATAAATGCAGCAAGTACCTTTGAACATAGCTGAACCACTACAATTAAGTCCAAATTTCGGGGACACATAGGAAATAGGAAATATATTCTTTGGCTTCGAAATTATACTCGTTCGGCCTCAAACCGATCAACAGCTTCTAGAACCCGAACTCATTGAGCAAACTCGACCAAAACCAATTCCAATGGTACTTTCATTACTAGTAACCTAGAGTTTAAATTTCATCAAAATAGCGGCATTATTTTTTGAGTTATAGTGTTTTTAAGATATATGTTTGTTAGCCCTTGAACTTTTCAAGGGTTCCAGAACCCGAAATTATGGTACGATTTCGCCCATATGCAGTCCCCGTCATACTTTTAATACTAGTCAACCCTTGTACACAATTGGAACGTTCTATCTTAATTTTAAGTTACTAGTTTTATTAATTTCGATGATAAACTTTTACACATTGGGAACCTAAGAAAGGTGCAAAATTAGAGGGACACGCAGGAAATAGTAAAGAACACCCATGTGCCAAATTTGAAGCTTCTACATTTGTTCCAACTTACTATCTTTATTAATTTCGAAAATATGCTTTAAGGTCCTTGGAACTGAGTGGCTGGTCCACACCCACTACTCCAATTTGGCTCAAATTTTCCAAGACACTTAGGATATAGGAAGGGACACCCTGATACCAAATTTGGAGGTTCTATCTTCATTGGTTTCGGAATTATGCTCGTTTGGCCTAAATTCGATCAAAAAGTTATAGGTTCCGAACCCATGGTCAAATCCCGAACTTATCCGATCCAATCCCTGAAGTAGTTTCATTACTAGTAACCTACAGATCAAATTTGATGAAGATACCGTTTTTAGTTGTTGAGTTATCGTGATTTTTTAAAGATGATCGTTAGCCCTTCGATCGATTAAAAGGTTCAGAATCCGAAACCATCGGCCGATTTCGCCCATATGCAATCCCCGCCGTACTTTCAGTCCTTGTAAAAAAGTTGAAATTTCATCAAGATAGCTCCATTATTTTTTGAGTTATCGTGTCTACGGACGGACGGACGGACAGACGGACGGACGGACGTGGCTATATCGACTCAGGAGGTTACGCTGATCACAAATATATATACTTTTCCATATTTAGCTCGATTCCTTTAGGTGGTTACAAACACCATACCAAAGTTAATATACCCCTTTACCTATTCAATAGGTGTAGGGTATAAAAAATAAAAATATTTGTTTTCTTTTGATATTTTTTAATAAAGAGAAATGCATAAATTAAAATTTTAAATACTGTTGAAAATAGTTGAAAAGAGTTAATATTTATTGATCGATTAATACGCAATACACATAACACTATTATTTAATGTAACATTTGTTTAAATTATCTTTAAACTATGTATATATGGGTATGTTTGCGTAAATCAAGAAAAATCAATTGAAAGTTAATGAATTCAAATTTCTAATTTTTAGTATTATTTTAGTATCATATAGAAAGTTAACTTTACAAATATATAAAATAAATGTCTTATATTTAAAAATTTAATAAGATACCAATTAAATTTAGCTCCAATTATTTTAAATAAATTTTTAATTTAGGAGTTCATTAAAAAACCAACGCGCGAGTTATGTATGAACTTCCTAATATAACGTTAACTGAGTCAACTTCAAGTTCTACACCTGAAGTTGTTATAGAAGCTAAAACAATAGCAACAAAAAAAAGTATATTTTGGTTTTCATTTTTATTTTTTCTTATTTCAAAATTTAACTTAAAATTAAAAATTTACATTCATATATAAAAATCCGTAAATATATGTAAAAATGCTGAATTTGCATTATTTTTGTTTTTTTGTTTTTTAAATGACAAAAACCTTGAACTCTTCAAGTTCAATGTTGTTTAAATGAATAATTTTATATTAGAAACTTAATTAATAAGAAATGCTTAGTCTTAGTTTTTTTAAGTTTAGTTTAAGTAATTACAAAAAACCGTAATATAAATTAAGTTAGTTGGTTATAACTGTTCAAACGTAATATAATTAAAACTAATTAATATATAAAATTTTTTTGTTTTATTTTTATAATTAAATATAATAAAACCTTTTTTTATAAAAAATATATTTGGCGCAGTCGGTAGGATCTCTATCAAAAGAAAAGAGATCTAGTGAAACGAATTTAATTAGCATTATTTAAAATAATATTACAAAAACATTTTTTTAAAGTGGGCAACAAAGTAAGCCAAAGCAAAATTTAGTGGTTTATGTAGAAACGAACACAATAAAAAAAAAAAAAATATAATATATAAATAAATAAATCAAAATTGATCGTCAAATAAACAGGAGCAATTTATTTGATCAATATCGTAATATTATGGCAAATGAACAAAATGACAATCGTATTGAACAGTGCTTAGTAGCTCTAACTCAGCTATTAGTGCAAAACAACCAACCACAAAATTGGAGATCACAAATTGAAAAGGAAATTCAATTTATTCCAGCTTTTAATGGTGAGCCAGGTACTTTACCATCTTTCATCGATTCAGTGACCAGAGTATTAGCTGATCATGTGGCGGAAGCTAACCAGGTTTTCAACATTATTTACAACATCAAAATTCAGGGAAGTGCAAAAAATTTACTTAATGTCAGCCCTCCAGCAAATTGGGATGATTGCAAAATAAAATTAAAACAACATTATAGAGCATCAAAAGACCAAATGGCAATCACAAGAGAAATTGGAGCACTAAAAGTAAGTAGCATTAAAGATTTAGATAATAAGTTAAGATTAGTGATAGAAGATATAACAGAATATGCGGCTTTTGTTGAAGATAGCCAAACAGTAATTGATATATTTAGTGGAATGTTAGTTCAGAAAATTAAAGAACTTTCTTCAGGATCGTTAGCTTATGCAATAATATCGAAAAATAATTTGACTGAAATTAGAAATACAGTAAGGAGTTTTATAGGTTTAGACGAGGGTAATCTTAATTTATCTCACAAAAATTTTAATAAAAATAGTGATAGTAAAAATTCTTTTAGGAATGATAATAAAAATAATTACAATTATAATAATAAAAAAAATTTTTTTAGTAATAAAAATTATGAAAGTAGAAATATGTTTAACAACAACAGTGTTAATAACAATTCAAATTCGAATTTTAAAAATAATAATAATAATTTCCAATTTCGAGCAAACGATAATTTTTATCAAAATAGAAATAGGCCTTCTCAGTTTAACCGAAATTATAATAGATACAATGACAGACAAGAAAGTAGACAGACCAGACCAATGGAAGTTGATCCAAGTAGACAAACTCGATCAATGGATGTTGATAATTTAAGTAAAAAAAATGAAACTAATACAATTGAAGAAACTTTTTTTATAAATTAGCCTCGGACCCAAATAAAATTTTTACAATTTTAACAATTCAAGAAAAAAAATATTCAGCCTTGTTAGATACAGGCTCAACAATAAGCATTTTAAATGAAAATAAAGTTTGTAGTTCTAAGTTTACTGTAATAAATTCAACTTCAATATCTATCAATACAATTCAAGGAGAGGTAAGCAAACCTAATAGAACAGTTGCTACCTTATCTCCAGCAGAATTTAAATATCCTGAAAATGCAAGAATGAAATGGATTGCAATGAAATTAAACAAGCCATATGACTTATTATTAGGTATGGATTGGATAACAAAAAATGTGAAAGATATCAACGTAGAAAATCAACAAATTAATTTGACCAATGGAGTGAGTCTTCCATTCTTAACTAAAACTATTCAAGAAGAAGTTAATGTATTAGAAGTAAGTGAAGTTCAAACTCTACAATTGGATCATTTAAATGAAAAAGAAAAACATATAATTGAAAAATTAGTTTCAAAATTCAATAAGCTATTATATAAAGAAGGTGATATTTTGACCAGTACAAATACAGTGGTACATGAAATTAAAACAACAACAAGCGAACAAATTAATTCAAAACTTTATCGATATCCACCTAAACATGAAACTGAAGTGAGACGTCAAATGGAAGAAATGGAAGAACAGGGCATAATTAGAAAAAGTAAAAGTCGATATAGTTCTCCGATTATAGTAGTACCCAAAAGAAAAGATAATTCTGGAGTACAAAAATTTAGAATAGTTGTGGATTATAGAAGATTAAATCAGGTCACAATCGACGATAAATACCCTTTACCTAATATGGATAGCATTCTGGACAAATTGGGAAAAGCTCAATATTTCAGCACGTTAGATTTAGCCAAAGGTTACCATCAGATATTAGTAGCTGAAAAAGATATTGAAAAAACTGCTTTTGTTACTCCAGCAGGTCTATATGAATATGTACGTATGCCATTTGGATTGAAGAACGCACCGGCAACGTTTCAAAGATTGATGAACGAAATTCTTCGAGAATATATCAATCAAATTTGCGTCGTATATCTTGATGATATATTAATTTTTTCGACAACATTAGAAGAACACGAAAATTCATTAACAAAAATATTTAAAAGATTACAGGAACACAATTTGAAAATTCAAGTAGATAAATGTAGTTTTCTTAAAAGAAATACAGAATTTCTAGGACATATTTTGACAAAGGATGGGATAAAACCTAACCCTGAAAAAATAAAAAATATTCAAGAGTTACAAATTCCAAAAACTGAAAAACAATTAAAAGGTTTCTTAGGAGCAACTGGATTTTATAGAAAATTCATCAAAGATTATTCTAAGGTTGCATATCCTATGATTAAATATTTAAAAAAAGATAACAGAATTAATATAAATGACCCACAGTATATAGCAGCATTTGAAAACTTAAAGAGCTTGATAACTTCACATCCAATTTTAAAATTTCCAGAATACGATAAACAGTTTGTTGTAACTACAGATGCAAGTGATCATGCTATAGGTGCAGTGTTGTCTCAACAAGGTCATCCAATTTGTTATGTTTCGAGAACGCTAAACAACCATGAAAAAAATTATTGTACTACAGATAAAGAGTTTTTGGCAATTATGTATGCAGTAAATTATTTCAGACCTTATCTATATGGTAATAAGTTTAAAATCATAACAGACCATGTGCCAATTAAATATTTAAACAACAAATACAAAGGAAAGGAATTTTCACAAAGACACCAAAGATGGTTGCTAAAACTTCAAGAATATAATTATAAGATTGAATATTTGCAGGGTAAAGAAAATAAGGTAGCTGATTATTTAAGCAGATTAGAAAATACAAAGAAAATTAATGAAGAAAATGATATAGCATCCAATTTAGAATTATCTAATGATACAGTACATTCTGCAGATGAAAATCAATTAGATTACATAGGAATAAAAGAGGATATAGTAAACAAATATAAAACACAAATCATACTCACTTACAGTCCTGAAGAGAATATAACACTTCACAATAGAAGAATTATTGAAATAAATCCGTTAGAAAATGAAAATTTAATTAAAGACATTTTAAAACGTTATATCAAGAAAGGATATACGAGCATTTATTCGGAAGTATCTGATACTGACTATCATAAAATACAACTAATTTTAATATCGATGTTTTCATTTGATTCAAAAATAAAATTTATACGAAGTACAAAAAGAGCTAAAGAAATAAAAACTGAAGAAGAATTACATAAACAACTATCTCTTTACCACACTAAAGAGTCTATGCATAGTGGAATAAATGAATGTTACCACAATATAAAAGACAAAATTTATTTTCCGAAGTTAAAAGATCATATTCATTTAATTATCAATAATTGTGAAAAATGTCAACAAATTAAGTATGATCGAAAACCATTAAAACCTAAATTTGCATTTACAGAAACACCTAAAGGAAAAAACGAAATTATACATTTGGACATATTTCATTTTAAAAAACAATCGTTTGTTACAGTAATTGATAAATTAACAAAATTTGCCTCAGCATATGGTATAACAGATCGCAATTGGAGAGCAAAGAAAACAATTATAATGGAACATTTTGCAAAATTTGGAAAACCAAAAAAAATAATTATGGACAATGAATTTAGAGCTGAACAACTAATTGAGTATTTAAATAGTGAAAATGTTGAAATTCATCTAACAAAAGCAAATAATCACACTGGAAATGCTGATATAGAGAGACTACACTCAACCCTCTTAGAAAAAATAACAGGAATTGAGGATAGGGAACTTTCAGTTGAGATGAAGATACAGATGGCTATAGGAAACTATAACGATCGCTATCATTCAACAATAAAATACACACCTAGAGAAGCTAAAGAAAATGTAGATGTTAGTAAATTGCAAATAAATATAGATAAAATGAAAACTAAAACTATAAATAAAAGAAACTTTAATAGAGAACACTATATAGAAAATAGATCAGTAGGAGCTATTAGAAATTATAAGAGACTTAGACATAAGGACGAACCATATTACAAACATAAACCTTTATTAAATGTACATTATTCAAATATTAAAAGACCTATAAAACTTTTAGGTTTAGGTTTAGGTAGTAACTGCAATTAAAATTCCACTAAATTATATTCAAACTGATTTAAAACTTATTACTCCTTTGCCTAATAAAGAATATATAGAAATTGACGAAAACAATGAATATATTGTAGAAATTGAAAATAAAATTTTAACTTATCAAGATGATGTTATGTTAAAAGATTTAAAATCTAGTAAAAACTGTATTTTGAATAATAAATGTAAATTTAGATATAATAACAAAACTAAAATTGAAATATTAGATGACGAAACTTTATTAATTAAAAATGCTAGAAAAACCGTATTAATACAAAATTGTGACGATAGAAATTTAACACTGAACAAAAACTATTTTATTAATTTTTATAATTGTGAAATTAAAATAGAGAATGAAATATTTTATAACCAAAAGCAAATTATTCAAGATAAATATTTTTACCCTAGTAATAATTTTAATTATACCTATGTAAAACCAATTAATTTTGACGATATTGTTTTAAAAAACTTTGAAAATATTAAAGAAATAAACGAATTAAAATATCATAAAGCCGTTTCATATGGGATAAATATTTCTATTATTGTAGTATTAGTAATAAGTATTACTTTTATAATATTATATTTAAAAAAACAAAGGAACCAAAATAAAAATTGTAAATAAAGAAATTCCGGAGAATTTCAACTCTAACGGAGGAGGAGTTATGTATGAACTTCCTAATATAACGTTAACTGAGTCAACTTCAAGTTCTACACCTGAAGTTGTTATAGAAGCTAAAACAATAGCAACAAAAAAAAATATATTTTGATTTTCATTTTTATTTTTTCTTATTTCAAAATTTAACTTAAAATTAAAAATTTACATTCATATATAAAAATCCGTAAATATATGTAAAAATGCTGAATTTGCATTATTTTTGTTTTTTTGTTTTTTAAATGACAAAAACCTTGAACTCTTCAAGTTCAATGTTGTTTAAATGAATAATTTTATATTAGAAACTTAATTAATAAGAAATGCTTAGTCTTAGTTTTTTTAAGTTTAGTTTAAGTAATTACAAAAAACCGTAATATAAATTAAGTTAGTTGGTTATAACTGTTCAAACGTAATATAATTAAAACTAATTAATATATAAAATTTTTTTGTTTTATTTTTATAATTAAATATAATAAAACCTTTTTTTATAAAAAATATATGTCGCGCGATATGATCACAAATACTCAATTTGTCAGATGATAAACCATCGACCAGTACTCGAGTAGTACGATTCGAAAGGAAATCTCTAATCCATTTGAGAAAAACTCTATCTATCCTTACAGCTCTGCATTTTACTAAAAAAGCAGCATGCCATACACGGTCGAAAGCTTTAGAAATATCCAGTGCTTCCACATCAGATTCACCAGAATGGTGAAGACTAATATTGAGCTTTTCACAAAGGTAAGTCATGAGATCGCCAGTTGAACGACGGGCTCCAAGCCCGTATTGACGATCATGAAGCAAACCTTTATGATACAGATATTTCAATAGCTTTTGGTCTATAATTTTTTCCATTACTTTGGAAAGGACCGAAGTTATAGCTATAGGGCGGTAGTTTGAGGGATCGCTTTTATTACCTTTTTTTGGAATTGGAAAAACATGCGTAATCTTCCATTGGGCAGGATCAATACTATATATCGAAGTAAAGGATAAAAAGAAGAGGTTGCGTAGATGTTTTGAAATGGTGGAGTAGATTTTTTTAAGAACCATCGTTGTGATTCCATCGGGACCGGCTGATTTGTTTGTATCTAAATTCTTCAAGATTTTTTCACTGCTAGCGTCCTAAAGTAAATTCTACCAAAGGAGCAGTCATCTTCTGGAATATTTGGTGGTCTTTGAGTTGGCTGTGGCAGTGTTGAGTTAAAGGAAAATTGTTTGCCAAATCAGTTCGCCTTTTCTTTTGAATCTGACACAATTGAATTGTTTTTATCAATAAGCGGAGGGAAAGAGGACCCGCTAGTGTCCTCCTTTAGATTTTTTGCAAACGTCCAAAACGATTGTAGGAATTTGCGTTTCAACTCTCGGTTGCTTATTAATAACTCTCTTACATCTGTATCGAACCACGATATAGTTGGCCCTGTCAGACTCCAACCCGCTGTTCCGGTATTGCTTAAAAGCCTCCTCCTTTTTACGAATAGCTTCTTTGTAATTGTGATTAAACCATGCTCTGGATTCTCGTTTAATACTTTTCATGGAGTGAGGAATATACAACCTCATTCCAAGTAAAATTGTTTCACTAATCGCATTTGCAGCGAAGTTGAAATTTTTTACCGCGGAAGCACAATGATCAGTCGAATGCTTTAAACAAATTGTTGAATCCTTCCCAGTTAGCACGACTATATTGCCATACTAATTTTTTGGGACGAATCCTTCGGCTGGCTAATGTGCTTACCGGGAAGCCTGTGGTCACCAGACAGTGGTCAGAGCCTCCCACGGTGTAACCAACTATATATATTTCAGGGTGAGTGGTTAAAAACAGATCCAAGAGGTGACCCTTTTGATCAGCTCGGTCGGGGACTCTAGTGGGATTTTGGACAAGTTGAGAAAGATGGAACAGTGAAGAAAATTATTCAACTTGTTGTTTTGCAATCGTAAATAAAACTTAACTTTAAAATAAAATAAAAACAAGTAAAGAAACAGTCAGTCGGTGCAACCGATTTAGAAATACCCTACACCTATTTGGTTCAAATTTAAGGACATATACATAAGTCATTTTAACACCATAAAAGCTGTTATTAATTTGATCGTAAGACATAGCTAACCAAATTAACTTTATAATACTAAAAACATTTTCTAATTACACAATCTATTAAAAAATATTACAAATTTTTACCAATTTATCTATTTAAAAATATTAAAAAACAAACAAACTTGAAATAAATGAAAATATATTTATTCCAATTCAATTACAAAATGAAAAAATTCTAATTATTAAATTTTGTGATAAAAAGATAATCAAAGCATAATATATTTAATAATCCAGATTTTTAAATTTGCAATTATTTTAAATGGTTAGTTTATATACCTAATAGAAAAGCTTATAAACGCAAAATATGCAATAAATGTATTTCTAAAATACAATTACAAATTTAGACCTTTTCATATAATTTATTTAAATATTAAAATAAATTTTATATAAATGCAGCAAATACCTTTGAACATAGCTGAACCACTACAATTAAGTCTAGATTTCGGAGACACATAGGACATAGGAAATATATTCTTTGGCTTTGAAATTAAACTCGACCACAACCAATTCCCATGGTACTTTCATTACTAGTAACCTAGAGTTTAAATTTCATCAAAATACCGGCATTATTTTTTGAGTTATGGTGTTTTTAAGATATATGTTTGTTAGTCCTTGAACTTGTCAAGGGTTCCAGAACCCGAAACCATGGTACGATTTCGCCCATTAGCAGTTCCGTCATACTTTCAATACTAGTTAACCCTTGTATACAATTGGAACGTTCTATCTTAATTTTATGTTACTAGTATTATTAATTTCGATGATAAGCTTTTACACATTGGGAGGTCTAAGAGAGGTCCTGAACCACCACTCCAATTGATCCCAAATTAGGGGGGCACGGAAGAAATAGTAAAGAACACTCTGGACCAAATTTGAAGCTTCTACATTTGTTTCAAGTTACTATTTTTATTAATTTCGAAAATATGCTTTAAGGTCCTTGGAACTGAGTGGCTGGTCCCCGACCCACTACTCCAATGGGGCCCAAATTTCAAAGACACCTACGAAATACGAAGGGACAGCCTGATACCAAATTTGGAGGTTATAGCTTCATTGGTTTCGGAATTACGCTAGTTTGGCCTAAATTCGATCAAAAAGTTCTCAGTTCCGAACCCATTGTCCAATCCTCACCGTACGTAATCACCGCCGTAGTTTCTTTACCAATAACCTACAGCACAAATTTCATGAAGATAGGGTCATTAGTTAGTGAGTTATCGTGATTTTTAATATATGTTCGTTATCCCTGACACCGACTAAAAGGTCCAGAATCCAAACCCATGGGCTGATATCGCCCTTATACAGCTCGCGATGTACCTTTAGTAGTAGTTAACCCTTGTACACAATTTGAACGGTCTATCTTAATTTTAAGTAACTATTTTTAGTAATTTCGATAATTTTTTTTAAAACTTGGGAGGTCTGAGAGGGGTACTGAACCACCTCTCCAATTGATCCCAAATTAGGGGAGCACGCAAGATATAGTAAAGAACACCCCTGTGGCAAATTGGAAGCTTCTACATTTTTTCAAGTTGTTATTTTTATTAATTTTAAAGATATGCTTTAAGGTCTTCGGAAACGTGTGGCTGGTCCCCGACCCAGTACTCCAATGGGACCCAAATTCCAAAGACACTTAGGAAATAGGAAGGGACACCCTGATACCAAATTTGGAGGTTCTATCTTCATTGGTTTCGGAATTATGCTCGTTTGGCCTAAATTCGACCAAAAAGTTCTAAGTTCCGAACCCATTGTCTAATCCTCACCGTACGTAATCACCGCCGTAGTTTCATTACCAATACCCTACTGCATAAATTTCATGAAGATAGCCTCATTAGTTGTTGAGTTATCGTGATTTTTTATATATGTTCGTTAGCCCTGACACCGACTAAAAGGTCCGGAATCCGAACCGTTGGGCTGATTTCGCCCTTATATAGTCCGCGCTGTACTTATAGTACTAGTTAACTCTTGTACATAATTTGAACGGTCTATCTTAATTTTAAGTAACTATTTTTAGTAATTTCGATTATAAGTCTTTAAAACTTGGGAGGTCTGAGAGGGGTACAGAACCACCACTCCAATTGATCCCAAATTAGGGGAACACGCAAGAGATAGTAAAGAACACCCTTGTGGCAAAATGGAAGCTTCTAAATTTTTTCAAGTTGTTATCTTTATTAATTTTAAAGATATGCTTTAAGGTCTTAGGAAATAGGAAGGGACACCCTGATACCAAATTTGGAGGTTCTATCTTCATTGGTTTCGGAATTATGCTCGTTTGGCTTAAATTCGATTAAAAAGTTCTAGGTTCCGAACCCATGGTCCAATCCCGACCTTACGCAATCCCCAAAGTAGTTTCATTACTAGTAACCTACAGCACAAATTTGATGACGATAGCGTCATTAGTTGTTGAGTTATCTTGATTTTTTATAAAAATTCGTTAGCCCTTCGATCGATTAAAAGGTCCAGAATCCGAACCCATGGGCCGATTTCGCCCATATGCAATCCCCGACGTACTTTCAGTCCTAGTAACCTACAGTTAAAATTTCATCAAGATAGCTCCATTTTTTTTTGAGTTATCGTGCCCACGGACGGACGGACGGACGGACGGACATGGCTATATCGACTCAGGCGGTCACGCTGATCACAAATATATATACTTTTCCATATCTAGCTCACTTCCTTTAGGTGGTTATAAACACCATAACAAAGTTAATATACCCCTTTACCTATTCTATAGGTGTAGGGTATACAAAAATTTAATCTTATTTGTTTTTACTATTGAAATACACGAGAAAGAAGTTCCAAATACACAAAATACCCATGAAAATTTGTATAAGTTAATTATTTAAAATGAAAGAATGTTTTTTTTATTTTTAAATTTAACAAGTAATTTATTTCAAGATTTTAAGAGAACAATGAGTTCTGAAATTGGAAGGAATCAATAAAAATACAATAATCAATAAATCGTTCCCCAATTGCATACCCAGCATATTCCTTATTTCATTATTTCGTTTCGTTGTTTACAATTCTGTAAACATAAAACTGCAAGCCAATCGATTTCATTAATTTAAAATTTCATAACAAAAGTAATACAAAGTTGAATGAAATAGAAAGTAATACAAAGTTGAATGAATAAAATTTGACGAATAAGCTAATTTAGTAAAAATAATATTTAATAATAATGGAGATTGGTGCAAAATCGGTAACTCTTCCCCCTTCAGATTCAAATGTCCACATTTGACGAATTAATTAAAAAAACGGTGTATCATAAAATTTCTTCCTTCGAACTTCAGGTTTCAATCGTGCTACTGATTCTGGCAATGGATTTTCAGGTTTCAAGTTACTTCTAGTTTGTTCATTAATTTCCAAGTCATCATTTGTAATAGGTTTTGAATGTTGTTCATTAATTTCCAAGTCACCATTTGTATTAGGTTTTGAATGTTGTTCGTTATTAATTATAATTTTACCCCTTCTTCTAATTAGTAAAATGCAGGCTACTCCCAAGGTTAAAACTATTGCAATAGTAGAAATACTGTAATTGATAAAGTTGTCGATATATTTTTATTCTTGTAATTTACTGATGTGATTAGTATTATTTATATGAATTTCTTTTAACAACTCCAAAGATAAATGCTCGCGAAATTGGTTACCAATAGATTTTGGTTGAAGAATAGCTGGTAGGAGTTTGAATGTTGTAATTTCTTTTGATACAAAAATTTGATTCATAATTGTGACATTTACATTATCAAATTTAATGACATAAGTACCTGTAAGGTTGTGCTGCTCATGATTTATAAAAATGGTCCCATTATATTGATTTAATAAGATTACGCCTTCATCTATTTGCTCAATTGTAGGAATATGTTGACTATTTGTAATACTGCAGTTTAAATTTTTACTTTTCAGAAGATTTGGTATGCAACTGGAGTTCCATAAATTTACAAGATCATTCCTTTTACAAATTAATATTGAATTTACCGTTTTACAATTATTATTATTTTTTATACGATATATTACATTATCATTAGTTAAAATTTTTGAGAAATTTATTTCATTTACAATATTTTTTACTTTTATTGGTTTTAACAATAATTGATCATAAATTTCTAAACTAGTTAACGGTATTTCAATAATATAAAACAAGCAGGTGCCGTTTGACATTATTTTTAAATTAGCAAAGTCTAAAGCTTCCTCTGGAGTAGAGTAAGGTAGTTTTTCTTTATCTAAAATATTTGTTAAAGTTTCAATTTCAGATTTTGAAAGCAATATTGAATTTATAACTCCTACTCTAGCCCAATGAATAGCATATTTCAAATTAATTATCTCTTCCTTAATAAGTTTTAATTTATATTGCAACTCCAATATAGGTTGATTAGTTACAATATTACTTTGCCTAATTTTTCTTAAAATTTGATTAGTACGTTGAGTTAAATTATTTAATCTGTCATTATAAATACTATTAATTATTACCTGTTTGTTACTATTATCTAAAATGTTATTAAGTTTTTTCTTTATTAATACAAAATCATCATGATCTGGAGTTCCAGCGATAAACTTCCAAGTTGTTCCCAAAAAATTGATTGCTCTTTTGTGTCTACCTTGATTAAATTCTTTTAAGAAATCTTTTATTTGTGATACTTCATAAGTCATGTACGGTTGTAGTGGATGTGATTCATTTATATGTGTTACCATTACTGTTCCAATTTCTTCCACTGTTTGTTGTAATATGCTGAGATCCGTGACATGAATTAACTTAAACTTCCCTTCCTGCATCTTTCCTTTTCCAACATTTATGGCTACCATATGTGAGTTTGTATAGTCCAAAATTTGTATCTCTCCTAATACCGCCTGTATGAAAAACCTAAAATGATTAATTTAATATATTTAATTTTTAATATTTGATTTATGAATTCTCCTATTTGAATTAGTGATAACTGTTGTATTATTATTTTGTTTTACAATTTCCTTTTTATAACGATGAGTTAACTTGGATCCTAGCCTTTTGTTATGTTTTACATAAATGACCTGGCCTATCTCGTATTGTATTAAGGGTTTCCTACTTTTATTATGAAGTTTTAAATCTTTAAATTGTTTTTCTTTAATTTTTTCTATATTAGATAATCTGGTTTTTTCAAACTCTTCTGGGGTCGTGTTAGGTGTTCTCCCCAGAAATAATTCTATCGGTTTTTTTCCCGTAGTTGAATGTATGGTATAGTTGTACTCATTTACCGCTCTTTCGAGAAGTTCTTTAAAAGATCGTTTTGTTCTCTCGGCTTTCAGACATCTCATTATTTCAGACAGAGTTGAGTGAAATCTCTCAATCTGTCCATTAACTTCACTTTTATATGGCGGAGTGGTAAATATTTTAATCTTCAATTCATCTTCCATCATTGCTTTAATGGAAGCCGAATTTAATGACTTCTCATTATCAATTATTACCCACTCCGGAACACCGTAATAAAACAAAATGTCTCTTAAAGACAACCTCACGTGTTCTATTGCTCTGCTGGTAATTATTCTAGCTTGAGCAAATTTAGTCAACTTATCTATCGCGGTGAGTACAAACTTTGACTCGGTGGAAAATATGTCGATATGTAAGGTATGACCTGAGTAATTTGGTATAGGTGTTTCCTGTATTTGAGGATTAGTGGGATGTCTGTCGTACTTATTTTCTTGACAGATTGAGCAATTTTTAACTAAATCTCTAACTCTCCTAGCTTTTTTAGGGAAATAGTATTTTTGTATAATTTGCAGTCTATTCTCTTCCGAACTTCTATGAGCACGCCGATGCGTTGAGATAATTATTTCATCTTGATCAAATTCGTTTTTGACATCTTCTAACAGGATTCTTGTAAAACGAATTTTATAACTTTTAAAATGAAGGCGATAAATCTCTTGAATTTTTCCCATAATGTTTTCTTCGGTCATTATACCGTTTAAGATGTGAGGGCTTAGATATTTTTTCAAAATTTCAATTAAGTTGTTCTCAGAAAATTCTGATTGTGTTACGATATGCCTAGTAATATTCTGAAATGGGTGATCCAGTTCATAACTAATATTATTACCTATTTTTAGCATTATTTGATTACGAAAACCATTTAAAGGCGCTTCGACAAGTTGAATATAATTCTGGGATTTTTGGACCAAAAAGATTTATGTGAGCATGATGGGTGATAACTGTATTTCCATTTATTGAATTTGCATTAAACTTTTGCGCATTAACAATGGGGGTTTCTATTAAATAAGGCCGAATATAATTTTTATTTGACCCAGTGTCTATTAAAAATTTTAAAGTTTTACCGTTCTTCACTTGATGTTCAATATATGGCAGTGAAGAACTGCTTAAGCTAAAAAATCAAGATTTTCATTAGAAATTTGTTTTGTATTGCAGCAGTTAGAACATTCGGTTTTAATTTCATTAGGTTTATTTTGATTAATTTCTGTATGATAAATTCTTTGAGATTTATTTGGTTGATGTGAATGTAATGAAATATTTTTCCTATTAGTAAAATTTGGTGTTGTTTGAGCTCTATTCTGATAATTTACCGCTCTTGAATAATGCGATTTGGGTTGGTTTGTATGTACCGGTTTAAATTGGTTATAGTTATTTGGGGTTTTATTAAATGGATTATTGAAGTTCTTGTTAAAAATATTATGAAAGTTTTGCTGTGGGCCATTCTGAAAATTTGGATTTGAATACCGATATGAATTAAAATTTGTTCTTTGATTAAAATTCTTATGATATCCGAAGCTTTGATTGCGTTGTATTGGATTTTGTTTTCGAGGAATTGATGGGGACTGATTATTAAAATTCTTATTGTTTGAATGATTGTGACTATGACTAATTCTATAGTTCATATTCTCAAGTTTTAGGCACAGATATAGTGCTTCGGGTAAATCTTGAGGTTCACGCATACTTAGTAAACTTGGAAGATCCCCTTTAAGACCTCTAACAAAAGTATCTAGGGCTTTATCCCTATATGATTGTACCATAGCATCTAATTGATCCTTATTAAAATCCATTGAGGAAAGTTTATTTAAAATTTGTGAAAGATGTTGATATACCTCTTGATAAAATTCTTCGATTGTATTATTTCTTTGTATCATAGTAGTCATTTGTTACTCTAAAGTACATAAATCCCGTTTATCAGAATAGTGCATATTCAAACATTTAACAATTTTATCCCAATTTAAGGGCGTATTAAATGATTCTAATGCAGTATCTGCATTACCAATTATTTTATTTCGAATTACTGAAAGAATATTATAATATCTTACAGTACCTTTTAAATTTTTTTTTTTTTTTTTTTTTTTTTTTTTTGCGAAGGTTGATGGAAAGCATCGAAAGCCGCCCAGAATCACTGTACGGGGTTCATCTGGGGAGTGTTGGACTTTAACCAAATAAAACCACCCACCTTTTTTAAAACCAAACTTGGTATGGACCTTAAATACAAATGTATTGTTTGGTTTTTAGGATCGGGATTGGGAAGGAAATTAGGATTAGGATTAGGATTTAGGAGTTTGAATAATGATGGATAAAGGAATTAATTTAAAGGAAAGTCATGAAGATGGATGTTAATGTTCTTCTTAAACTTTATTGGATCGTACATATAAAAACTACCAACTTTGGGAAACACATTACATGGTAACTGATTCCATAATCGCGATGTACGCACAACAAACGAATTTCCATAAGCCGTGTTTCGCCATCTTACTAATTCAACTGAGTAGGGGTGAGCATCTGTCGCACTCCTTGTTTCACGTTGAAAAACTTTTAGGGGAGGCATTAATTGTTTGATTTCGTTGGAACAGGTGTTCGTCCCTACGAGGTATCTATAAAACAGAGTTAGTGACCAAACGGTTCGCCGATGGTTAAGTGGAGTGAGCGATGAGGTAACACTGGGATCATTTATAAGACGGATAGCTCTATTTTGCACTTTATCGAGATATCCCAGTGCGGTTTGGGGGGCTCCAGCCCAAATATGTGCATTATACTCCATTATTGGTCTAATGTAAGTTTTATAGATTTTTAGAAGATCAGGTGCAGTAAAGTAAGTTTTACAGCGAAACAAAAAACCTAAACATTTAGCTGCATCTTTAGCTATACCAAAAATGTGGTTTGACCAGGTCAATTTTTGGTTTAACCCGATACCCAGAATGTTCAGGTCTGTTGTGTGCTGCAAAGGTATACCCTGAAATGACAAGCTGGGGGTAGATATTGCAATTTTCCGCGAGATTAAACAGCATTGGGTCTTTTTTGTGTTGAAATCAACACGGTTACACTCTCCCCATTTTTGGATTTTTGCTAAATCATTGTTTAGCTCACTAGTCATGAAATTTTTTGCTGTTGTGTTAATCTGATGATTAATGTTACAGCGACTATGAAATTCATAGGAAGCCACAAGGGTGCTGTCATCTGCGAAACTGTGAATTGGATTGGAGGTTATTGAAAGTAAGTCATTGATAAATATTAAGAAAAGAGTTGGGGATAGAACAGATCCTTGGGGGACACCAGCATTTATTTGAAATTGGTTGGATGTATAACCATCCACAAGTACACGAATTGTGCGATTTGAGAGAAAATCTCCAATCCATTTTAGAAAAACCCTACCTAAACCTAAAGCTTCGCATTTTGCTATTAAAGCATCATGCCATACTCGGTCAAAAGCTTTAGATATATCCAAGGCTACAACATCAGATTCACCAGAGTGGTGAAGACTGATATTTAGCTTCTCGCAAAGGTAAGTCATGAGATCACCGGTTGAACGACGGGCTCTGAACCCGTATTGTCGATCATGGAGCAAACCTTTGCGATCAAGGTATTTCAGAAGCTTTATGTTTACAATTTTTTCCATTACTTTGGAAAGGACCGAGGTTATAGCAATAGGGCGGTAGTTTGAGGGATCGCTTTTGTTGCCTTTTTTTGGAATTGGAAAAACATTCGCAACCTTCCATTGGGCAGGATGAGTACCCGAAGTAAAGGAAAGGAAAAAAAGGTTGCGGAGATTCATAAATCTTAAGAATTCTCTCAACACTTTTTTTCCATGAACCGAATTCCCCTTTTTCCCCTGAAAACTCCCTTAAGCTCTTTATAGCATCGGGTATCTTATCTATACCTGGTAAAGCATCATTGATTTCTGTAGTAATAGTTTGATCTATATCAGCAAATTCCTGATTCACTCCGGATTTTTGAGATCTAAAAAAATTGGCTATTTCAGATTGAAAAATATCTGAAATAGTTTTCCTTAACGTTTCATTTGATATATTTAAATTTGAATCCTTATTAGGATTAGTTACTGGATTTGAGTTGGATTCATTTTGATCCAACAAAGAGGGTCTAAGTATGGGTGGAGTCATAATGACTAAAAAGAATTCAAAAAAATATTCAAAGATAAAAATATGAAAAATCTTACAAATTCACTTATTTATGAATTACATATAAAACACAGATTAATTAAACAAATACTAATTTTTAAAAAATACTAATAATTAATTAAGAAAACCTAAAAAAAAAAAAAAAAAATATAATATAAGTAAAATAAGTGAAATAAAAATTTATTTAATTTAAACCAAATAGATTATTTTATATAATTTTTCTTTATTTCTCCTTTACGTTGAGGAAAAGCTAAAAAGAAAAATATTTATCAAAAAAATAATATTTATTTAAATATTTAAGGTAATAAAGAGAAAAGATAATTAATTATGAAAAACCATTTAAATTCTATAGTTAATTTTTATACACGGATATGCACCCTGCTTATTTCATGTGCTGTTGGTTTTGATTACGAATTATAATAAAAAAAATTTATGAATTATAATAACATTTACATATTACTTTTCAAAAACTTAAATTCTATTTAATTGATCAATTTTTTTTTTTTTTTTTTTTTTGAATAATAGCTATAATTATTTTTCTTAATTTATTTAAATTTGCAAACAATTGGATTTATTTTATACAAACTTATATAAAATTTAAAAAAAAAATTTTTTCTTTTTCTGGCCAGTATAATATTTCTTTCTTTATAAAATTCTTCTTTTTACCTTTTTTTTTTTTTTATAAATGCATTAATTAAATATTTATGTGAAATTCAAAAAAAAAATTTTTTTATACTTTTTGGATACTTTTTTTTATAATTTAAATTTCACTTTCGATATCGATTTTCTTTTTTTGGTACCATTTTAAATTAGGCAACTATTAAAAATTTTATTTGTTTTAATTTTTTCTTTTTTTTCTTTGTTTTTTTTCTTTATTATTCTTTTCTTATTTTTTTATTTTATTGGCAACTCAAATATTAAATATTATTCATTAATAGAAAATTTTCATATATTTTTTTTTCAAATTTGCAAATAAATTTCATAAATAAAATTCTTATAAATTCTTATAAAAAAAAAATGATTTCTTTTTTATAGGATACTGTGCCTAAGGCAGCCTCACCTTAGGTTGCGAAGAGTAGGCTTAATTCACAATACCTATTATTTCTATTATTATTTATTTCTTTATTTTTTTTCTTTTTTTGATTTTTTTTTTTTGTTTGATATTAAAATTTTTTTTTATTATTTTATATGTTTTTGTTTTAACTTACAGGGTCATTCAGAGAACCGGCATCTGAATCTGCATGTACGTGTTGTGCTCTTCTTCCTTAAGCGGGAACAGGCGGCTGTTACGTGCCTTAATGTTTATGACAAGTAACTCCGTTTTGCTACAGCTACTCCGGGGCCTCGTTTCCTCTCCCAATTAGCTCAGGTTCCAGACACGCGTAGTGGCAAAAACTTTTTCACTTTTTTCAATAAAATGATTTTTCTTTTTTTTTACTTTTATTTATATTTAGTCTTTATTTTTTATTTTTTTTTATTTTAATTTTATAAGCAAAATGTCTATTAACTAAGTTAAGTTTTAATTTTAAGTTTTTAAATTTTAAAAGTTTTAGTTCTAATTTGTAATTTAGGTTTTAATTTTATTTTTAGTTTTTATTTTTATTTGCTGGTTCAATGTTTTTTTATTGAGTTTTTTAATTCAAGTTTTTTATATCCACTACTGACACTACACGATCACTTGGCCGGTCCCTGCTCGGGCGCCAGTTAATTATTTAAAATGAAAGAATGTTTTTTTTATTTTTAATTTAACAAGTAATTTATTTCAAGATTTTAGACTATTTACAATGAGTTCTGAAATTGGAATTAATCAATAAAAATACAATAATCAATAAATCGTTCCCCAATTGCATACCCAGCATATTCTTTATTTCATTATTTCGTTTCGTTGTTTATAATTCTGTAAACATAAAACTGCAAGCCAATCGATTTCATTAATTTAAAATTTCATAACAAAAGTAATACAAAGTTGAATGAAATAGAAAGTAATACAAAGTTGAATGAATAAAATTTGACGAATAAGCAAATTTAGTAAAAATAATATTTAATAATAATGGAGATTGGTGCAAAATCGGTAACTTATATAAAGGTCTTTGGTGTGTATAGTGCTTCTGGACTAACCATTTTGTTCTAATAGACTACATTGTTGAGGTTGCAAGGCAAATATTTAGACTTTTAGCTTTTCTGCAGAAAATATACTATAGAAGAAAAGTTCGTTGGAGAAAAAAAGAAAATAGAATTTGTTCCGTCCTAACAAAAGTTGTGTTTGTTTGAATGTGTGTGTGTCTGTGAACACGATATCTCGTGTAACTTTCCACCGATTTTCATGAAATTTGGAATGGATGCTTTTTTCTAAAAAAGTAAGGTTGAGTTCGTAGATAAACCCAATCGGACCACAGGATTGGGAGGCTCCCTAATAAAATCATCAAACTTTTCTAGAAAATTCTAGAGTTCTAACGATCAGAATGAGTCCAAATTAGAATAGAGACAGCGATTTTTTGCACAAATGTTCCTCTTAGCTAACGGACCTAGCTATATAAAGTTCGTTGGAATATATTAACCTAGTTAAGTCTGGCGGGCTTCCAAAAAATTTTTTACTCCCGATTTAAGTTCAATTTCACACGGTGACTTTGCAGTTAAAAAGAGGACGGAAACTAATTTTTATTTAGTTTTTTTAACCCGCTTTTTTTGTGTGTTCGTGTGTGAGTGTATATGTCTGCGAGTACGATAACTCGCGTTAATTTCAACGGACTTTGATAAAATTTGATATGCTTTTTAGGGCAATTCGGGATCGGGATCGGGCGGCTCCCACTAAAAAACATTAAACTTTTCGAGAAATCTCACTTTCTAACCAGCGGAATAAGTTCAAATTTGGTACATTGACTATTTGTGATGAAGTCTGGAGATTCTAGAAGTTCCGGGAAAGTCAAGTTTTAATAATTCATCAAAATCTAAAACTATTTTAGACATGTTAATAAACTTTAGATACTTTACAATAGAAACCATATTATGCAGGAGAAAAAGCATATACAACGTGGATTTATTTCTATGTTTTTTGTTCTAAAATGAAAACGATTGGGCTAATTGACTTAGAATTTTGTAAGATAGTTGTTCTTTTCAAATCAGTTGACTCCACCAGAAGACTTAAAATTTGTTGACCCATATCAGCACAACGATTGACGCAAAAAAAAAACTAAAATAATGGAGCGTTCGTATTTTAATCAAGTTTAAAAGAAATTTTACTGTTAAGTTTCAACACTATCACGCTGAAATAATTAAACTTTTACTAATCAATATTCGATCAACTTTGCTATAAGCAGAATACTTATGAGTTTATTTCATTAATTTTATAGTAGTGCTAATCTGTAATCATTATATTTATGTTATCAATATTATTTATACATTCATTGTGCTACTTAATTTTTATATTTTAGAAGATACGGAACAAAATGTAGTGGATGTGGACATGGTATTGCTCCTTCTGATCTTGTACGTAAACCTAGAGACAAAGTATTTCATTTGAATTGTTTTACGTGTTGTGTATGTAGAAAACAGTTAAGTACAGGAGAACAACTTTACGTTTTAGATGATAACAAATTTATATGTAAAGAGGACTATATATTAAGCAAGAGTCATCTTTCTCTCAGCGGTAAGTGCATGATTGATGTTTAAAACTACAATGATTAAATATTATATTTAGCTGCGGGACTGTAAAGCATTAGCTTAAATATTTATAACCTAACTTAACAATAATTTGTCTATTTCCGTTTCAGATCCCTTAACAGTTTCTAAAGGCTCACATTTTGAAAACCTTTTAGGCTCAGAAATGCGTAATGTAAAAAATTATATGCTCGTTTTAAATACGATGCTCACTAAAAATTTAATAGTAAGTATTTTGTAACTTACTGTATTTTGTATATATATACCTTGTTCCCTTACTTGTCATTGTGCATTTGGTTTCTTGTAAAACTTTATCTTGATTTAAGCATTCTTTTCAACAGATAACACTATTTCTAAAACTTTATCTTCGTTTAAACATTCTTTTCAACAGATGACACTCTTTCTATTTAAGAATTAGAGGCTATAATCTGAGAGGTTTTTAATTTGAATATTAAATACCGTGAAAATTTAATACTATTATTTAAGTATTATATTTTTGTTCTTTATAAGGATACTAACAGATTTACCCACCATTTGTTATTATTCCCTCTAGTTAGAAATGGTTTAAACGATTGGCTTCAAATTTTTAAAACTTTATAAGCTTTATAAAACTTTATAACACAGTACTAATTTTTTTTTTTTTTTAAGCGGTAGCTGTTCAACTGTTACGCTAATAAGCCTGTCTATACCATAAGTACATGTTGGAACATACAATTAAAACATGAGATAGTACTAGGCCTTATAACATGTAGAAACGTCTTAGATTTTCAATATTTACAATTCTGTTTTTTGTTTATATTGTAATATTTTGTATTTGAGTATATGGTATTCTTCGTATTCGTATATCTGCGAGTTATATTATTCAATTAAATCATTTGTTTATATTTTGCATTTGTTTATATTGTTATATTAATGTATTTTTTTATTAAAGATATATAATTATTAATTATTGAATAAGCTATTAATTTGAACCGAATGGTAGCTGAGTCGAGTCGAAAACCAGAAAAGTTTTTTCACTTTCACTAGAATTCGAACCCGGTCCTTTCTACATGAAAGGTCGGCACTGAACCACTGTGCCACCCAGCCGTTATACCAACCGTTATTTACCGTTTAAACTCAATTTTTTAAAATTTTTGGCGTCTCAAAACTTTTTAAGAAGTTCGATCTTCGGAAATTTTGGAAGAAGTTGGATCCTCGGAAATTAGTAGATTGAAGCTTATTTTGAAAGCATTGAGGCCAAACGAGTGTTATTCCGAAACCAAGGAAGGTAGAATCGCGATATTTGGTATATGGGTGTCTCTTTCAATTTCCTAAGTGTCCTGGAAATTTGGGACTAATTAAAAAGTGGTTCGAGGTCCACCTACACGATTGCCAAAATCTTAAAGCATATCTTCGAAATTAATTAAGAGAGTAACTTGAAACAAATGTTATGACGTTATTCTAAAGAAATTTAACCACGCGATTACTAATATGAAGGTACCGCGGGGATATGCTTATGGTCGATGGGTTCGGATTCAAGAAGCTTTTTATCGAATTGAGGCCAAACTAGCATAATTTGAAAATAGAACCTTAAAATTTGGAGCACCAGTGTTTCTTCTTATTTTCTTTCTGTCCTTCAAATTTGCGACCAATTTTAGTAGTGTGGGTACCACCTTCATTACTCCCAAAACCTTAAAGCTATTATTATTATTAAAATTAATAAAGATAGTAAATTGAAATAAATATAGAGGCTTTAAATTTGGTATAACGGCGTTCCTTTCTAGTTCCTTCGTATCCCCGAAATTTACACTTAATTAGAGTGGTTCAGTTACCTTCTAAGAAATCCCAATATTTAAAAGCTTATCTTCGCAATTAATAGAAATAGTAACCTAAAATAATGATAAAACCTTCTAATTTGGTAGAAAGGTTTTTTTTCCATACGTTCCTGAAATGTGGGATCAATTGGAATGGTGGTTTGGGTATCTCTTACGGACTTCCCAAGATTTACCAAGCATATTTTCAAAATTAATAAAGGTACAAACTTAAAATTTTGAGTTTTTTTTTCCTGGTTTTGGAGTTGTTGTCCATGTGCCTCCCACACTCTTACACATATTTAATACGCAAATCTTTGAAATTTATACCGAAAGAAACCTGAAATTTGGAACCTAAGTGTTCTTTCCTATTGGCTTAGAAGTTAGCTATATTTTAATATAAAACAAATGTATCATATTTTATAAATTAAAAACCTTTTTTTAATAAACCACCTACTAAATTTCTTTTATATAATTTTTATTATATCAGATATTTTATTAAATTATTACTATGGGTAATATATAATTAAAAATTGCGTACAATACTTAAATTGTATTTAAAGGTACTTCCTGTAAGAATGAAAACTTCTAAATTTGTCATTCTATTTTAGAATACATTTTTTATATATTTTTTATTTATAAGCTTTTCTAATGGGTATATAAGTTAAGGTTTCACGGGTAATCTGTTTCCTTTTTTAAAAAAAATTTTAAAAATAAAAAGATTTGTTTTTAATGTAAAAAATCATGTCTTTATTATTAGACTTCTGATTTAAGAATTGCAATTTTCTTACAGAGTTACATTTATTTATAATATTCAAATTTTGTCATATTTTTCTTATCTTTACTTCCCTATTCTCAAAACCTCAAAATGGTAATCTCAATTTAATTATTTATTTAGTTAATTAGTTTAAAAATGCATTTCCTCATTCTGAAGTTTTGAAAATGAAAGAATTCTAAATTAAAAGAAATATTTATTTAACAAAAATCAATATTAACAAATTTTAACCCAAATGGTCATATTATAATTTCATATAAGAAATGTTTACTGAACAAAAATCAATTTTAACCCAAATGGTCGTTAAAGTAGTACAAAATAAAAAAATAAAAAAATGCTGACTTATAATATTTAATTGGTAGTATTTTGAATTTATTTATGTTCATAGTATTTCATTCATTAACAATAATTAAAAATTTTAAAACATTGATAAATAAAAAAAACTTGATAAATAAAATTATATCATATTACAATTCTGATAATTTTTATTATAAACAAGTGAGGGAAAAAACCAAGGGTTTTTAAAAAGCACATTTTCAAAATTATATACGGTTTCTTACTGAGTATTTTATCATTTATTTTTATAAAAATATATATGATAATATTATAATTTTGTTATTTCATTAATAATTACATATATGACTAATAGTGAATTACTTAGAATATAACCCCAATGCACTCAAGAAAACCTGTTAATATGTGCAAAATATAATGTTGGAGCTTCAATGTTAACGTTTAATTTTGGAAAAACTTACACTGGTAAATAAGTTACTGTTTTATAAAAACATAAAAGTTTTAATTTTGAAGACCTAGTATCCCTTCAATGGGGAAGGTTCCCAAAATTTTAGCTTAGCAAACTTATGATGGATCTGCTAACCCCCCTCCTGTCTTCATTCTTCCATTTTTTTTCGGTTCTGGGAAATCAATTTTGAACTCCAACAAAATTTGGAATTTTACCTAGAATATTATTATCAAACCAAAAATGGTTAAGACTAAGAAACAATTTCTTCAATTTAAAGAGACCCTTTCAAATTTAAGAAAAACCTTTAACGTATGTTGAAATATAATGCTGCAGCTATAAATTTTGCATATTTGTAAAAAAAAATTTGAACAGGTGTTAAAGTTACAGGTGGTTAAAAACAGCAAAATTTCAATTTTTGAGCCCTTATAGCTCCTAAACAGGGGGCGTGACAAAAAAATTTTGTTAACCGACTCTTACTAGTTTTAGAGGACCTAACTTCTCCTAAAATTTCAAGACCCTAGGTTGAACGGTTTAGAAGATATATGGGGCCAAAAATTTTGCAAAAGTTGAGTTTTGCTAAATGGTAAATTTTAGTACCGTATGGTAACCTTATACATTTAAACCTTATATTTTTATAAAGCCAATAAAACCAGCTATCTTTCGCCGTTTTCAGATTAAAAATACACTTAAATAAACTCTTGTTATAACAATTTAAATATAGGGCTTTTTCCAACTTTGGGGGGCTGTAGCTCCGTAACGGGTGGGGCTACAGAAAAAAATTCTTCTACGAAATTAATTTTTTTGTAATATCTACCCGTGGTTAAAATTTCTTTAATCTATTTTAAACGGTGTAAAAGTTTTTGTAAACATACGGACAGACGGACGGACGGACAAAGTCAAAATTAAGAAAAACCTTTGACACTTATTGAAACTTTCGTTTTGGAGCTTTCAATTTTGTATACAAATAAAAAAAAATTTTGACTGGTATTCAAGTTATAGGTGTTTAAAAGCTAAATTTTTAGCAAAATTTCAATTTTCGACCCCTTACAGCTCCTAAAGAGGGGGCGTGACAAAAAAATTTTGTTAACTGACTCTTACTTATTTCTAAGGATCTAACTTCTCCCAAAATTTCAAGTTTCTAGATTTAGCCGTTCCGAAGTTATGAGGGACCAAAAATTTTGTAAAACTTAGTTTTGAATAACGGTAAATTTTAGTACCGTATGGTAACCCTATACAATTGGTTTTTAAAAATTTGTAAAGCTTATAAGAACAGCTGTCTGTTACCGTTTTCAGGTTGGAAATATACCTTATAGAACTCAAATTATGACTGTTTAAATATGGGGCTTTTTGCGACTTTGTGGGGCTGTAGCTCCGTAACGGGGGGGGCTACAAAAAAAAGTTTTAACATTAAATTATTTTTATTGCAATACCTATCCATTCCTGATATTTTTTTGTTAATCGTAGGTAAAAAGGGACGGACGGACGGACGGACAGAGTGAAGCTATATAGGTACATTTTTACAAAATTTTTTGAAAATGTGCTAAAAAATGAGTAATTTATTATGAGTTATTTTAATATTTATTATGTGTTATTTATTACTCAATGTACAGCATTACATAGAATCATTGTATTGTTGGGCAACATTGTATTACTTTGAAATTTTGTTGAATAAATTTGAAGTGTCGTTAACTCCTCCCCTCTTAAATTCGAATGTCCTTATTCGACGTTTCAATAAATTTTAATTCGAATATGACTGAAGTCTGATTTTGATCAATATGTTTAACTGTATTTGTATTTGCATTTTCTGATGTTTGTCTTCCTTAATTGGTGATAATTAACTTGCTTCTGCGTTTGGTAATTAATAAAAGTGCTAACAATACTACTATTATAATGGTAGTAAGACTGAAATTAATATATTTATCTTTTTGCCTAGCTTCCTCAATTAGGTTAATTGCTTTGGTATTATTGATATTTATTTCCTTCAATAACTCCAAAGACAAATGCTTGTGTACTTTACCAATAGCTGAATTCGTTTGTAGAATGGCTGGTAGTAGTTTTACTTTGATAACCTCTGCTGATCTAAATATTTGGTTATAAACTTCTATTGCGGAGTTATTAAATATCAACAAAAATGTTCCATTAATATTTTGTTTGTGACCGTCAATTTTAATTTGTCCCTCGTATTTATTAAGTAATACTGTGCCTGATGTTGCCTCTCCGATTGTTGGAATATGCAGATTATTAGTAATATTGCACATTGAGTTTTCACCCTTTATCAAATTTGGTATACAAGTTGAATTCTCTAAATTTATTAATTTTCTTTATTACAAATAATTATTGAATTAATATTTTTACATTCATTTAAAATTCCAAATATTTTTTCTTGATTGATTAAAATTTTATTAAAACTAACTTTTGTTACAATATTTTTTCGTTTTACAGGTTTTATTAATCTAAATTTTACAAATCTAGTCATTGGTATTTCAATAATGTATAATAATTAATAAGCAAGTACCGTTACTAATAATTTTTATATTCGAAAAATTTAACGCTTCTGCTGGCGTTGAATATGGTATATTTTTTTTATCTAATATATTTGTTTTAGATTCAATTTCAAGTTTAGTAAGTAAAATAGAATTAATTATACCTACTTGTGCACAGTGGACAGAATATTTAATGTTTATTAAAATTTCTTAGTTTTTTTTTTAGTATAATATATTAAAAGTTATTCGATAAAGGATAGTTAAGATCTAAATTTTTTGCAAAACTACTAAATTATTATTAATAAATTTTTTTATTTTCTTTTTTTTAAATATTCTTTAATTTTTTTTTATTTTCTTCTTTTAAATATTCTTTTATTCTTTTGATAAATACTCTTTATTTTTAATTTTTTTTTTTCTATCTAATCATTTTCACTTTTTTTTTTAAATTTTCAATAATTTTTTTATTTAATAGATTTAAAATAATCTTTTTTTTTTTTTTCTTTTAAATATTCTTTTATTCTTTTTATTTTCTTTTGGTAAATCTCTTTTTTTTTTATTACTTTATTTCTATCTATATAAATTTATTTATTATTTTGAAATCCTTTTTTTTTATTTTAAATTGACAAGAATTATAAATTTTTTTTATTATATATTTCCTTTTCCCCCTTTTTGGAGGTACTTGTTGGTGGAACACCAAATAAATTTAAAAAATTTACGAAGATTTTAGATTTTAAAATTTTCCTTTTCTCCCGTTTTTGGAGATACTTATTGACGGGACAAACACCAAGTAAAAACTTACAACGGTTTAAAATTTTTAAATTTATTAGGAAGGAACACTATGTTCCCTTCTTAAATTTGTTTTATTGGTTTTAATAATTTTTCCAATTTTACAAAGAAAAAAAAATTTTATCTTTAAAATTCCTTTAGTTTAGTTTTTTGAATTAGTTCCTTTTTGTTGTTTCTTTTTAGCACATTTTCAAAAAATTTTGTAAAAATGTGCCTATATAGCTTCACTCTGTCCGTCAGTCCGTCTGTCCGTATGTTTACAAAAACTTTTACACCGTTTGAAATAGAGAAAATTTTAACCATGGATAGTTTTTGCAAAAAAAATAATTTCGTAGAAGAATTTTTTTCTGTAGCCCCACCTGTTACGGGTCTACAGCCCCCCAAAGTTGGAAAACGCACTATATTTAAATTGTTATAACAAGAGTTCTGTTACATATATTTTCAATCTGAAAACAGCAAAAGATAGCTGGTTTCATAAACTTTATAAATTTTTACAAGGCAAATGTTTAGGGTTGCCATACGGTACTAAAATTTAAAATTACGCAAAACTCAATTTTCGCAAAATTTTTGGCCACACATATCTTCTGAACGGTTCAATCTAGGGTCTTGAAATTTTGGGACAAGTTAGATAGCTAGAAATTAGTAGGAGTCGGTTAACAAAATTTTTTTGTCAAGCCCTCTATTTAGGAGCTATAAGGGCTCGAAAATTGAAATTTTGCTATTTTTAAACACCTGTAACTTGAATACCTGTCCAAATTTTTTTTTAGTGATAGACAAAATTCAAAGCTCTATAATTATATTTTAACATGTGTCAAAGGTTTTTCTTAATTTTGAAGGGTGACGATGTTACAGCCCCTGAAAATTCCAAAAAAGCCCTATATTTAAATTGATATAACAAAAGCTCTATTAGGTTTATTTTCAATCGAAAAACGGTATTAGAGAGCTGCTTTTATAGGCTTTACAAAAATATGTCGCTTAAATGTATAGGGTTGCCATCCGGTACTAAAATTTAGCATTATATAAAACTCAATTTTTGCAAAATTTTTGGCCCCACATATGTTCTAAACGGTTCAAGCTAGGATCTTGAAATTTTGGGAGAAGTTAGATCCTAAAAAAATAGTAGGAGTCAGTTAACAAAATTTTTTTGTCAAGCCCCCTGTTTAGGAGCTATAAGGGCCCGAAAATTGAAATTATGCTATTTTTAAGCACCTGTAACTTGAATACCTGTCCAATTTTTTTTTATTAATACACAAAATTTAAAGGTCCAACATTATATTTTAACATATGTTAAAGGATTTTCTTAAATTTAAAAGGGGTTCCTTAAATTGAAGAAAGTGTCTCTTAGTTTTACCCATTTTTGCTTAGATTGTATAATTCTAAGTAAAATTCCAAATTTTTGTGGAATTCACAATTTAATTCCTTGAACCTAAAAACATGAAGGGGGACGGAGGGGGTGGGGGAGTTAGATGAAGTTACATCCTTGAGAAACTTGGCAAACTTCCCCATTGAAGAGCTATAACCACTTTAAAATAAAAACTTTACTGTTAACCGTAAATTTTATAAGTAAGCAGTAACTATTTCCAAGTAAATATTTCCAAAGTTAAACTCAGTATGTAATACAATATAATTTTGAAAATGTGCTTTTTTAAAAACCCTTGGTTTTTTTTCATCACTTGTTTTTTTCTAAAATTAGAAATCAATTTTTTTCCTAATTTAATTTAATTGCTATTTTATATTTAATTGGTTTAAAAAAAAAATTTATCTTTAATTTTAGTTTAATTAATTAAAAATTTGCCTATATAGTTTCACTCTGTCCGTCTGTCTGTCCGTATGTTTACAAAAACTTTTAAACCGTTTGAAATAGAGTTAAGAAATTTTAACCACGGTTAGATATTACGAAAAAAATAATTTCGTAGAAGAATTTTTTTCTGTAGCCCCACCCGTTACGGAGCTACAGCCACCCAAAGTTGGAAAATCCCTATTTTTACATTGTTATAACAAGAGCTCTGTTGGGTATATTTTCAATCTGAATGTGGAAAAAGATATCTGGTTCTATAAGCTTTATAAATAATGAAGAGCAAATGTTTAGGGCTGCCATACGGTACTAAAATTTAGAATTAAGCAAAACTCAATTTTTGCAAAATTTTTGGCCACACATATCTTCTAAACGGTACAAGCTAGGTCCTCTGAAATTAGTAGGAGTAGCTTTTTTCAAAATTCTTTAGTCAAGCCCCCTGTTTAGGAGCTATAAAGGCTTGAAAATTGAAATTTTGGTATTTCCAAACACCTGTAATTTGAATACCTGTTAAAATTTTTTTTAGTAATATGGTAAATTGAAAGATCTATAATTATATTTCAACATGTGTCAAAGGTTTTTCTTAATATTGCAAGGTTCCGAAGTTACAGCCCCTGAAAATTTCAAAAAAGCCCTATATTTAAATTGGTATAACAAGAGTTCTGCTAAATGTATTTTCAAATTTAAAAACGGGAGAAGAGAGCTTCTTTTATGGGCTTCACAAAAATATAAAGACAAAATGTATAGGGTTGCCATACGGTACTAAAATTTACCTTTATGCAAAACTCAATTTTTGAAAAATTTTTGGCCCCACATATCTTCTAAATGGTTCAAGCTAGGGTCTTGAAATTTTGGGAGAAGTTAGACCTTTACAAATTAGTGGGAGTCAGTTAACAACATTTTTTTGTCACGAACCCTATTTAGGAGCTATAAAGGCTCGAAAATTGAAATTTAGCTATTTTTAAACAACTGTAACTTGAAAACCTGTGAAAATTTTTTTTACAATTATACAAAATTTACAGCTGCAGCATTATATTTCAACATATGTTAAAGGTTTTTCTTTAATTTGAAAGGGTTTCTTTAAATTGAAGAAATTGTCTCTTAGTTTTAACTATTTTTGCTTAGATAATAAAATTTTAGGTAAAATTCCAAATTTTGGTGGAGTTCACAATTGATTTCCCCGAAAAAAATTGAAGTGTGCAGATAGGAGGGGGTTGGGCAGATCCATCATAAGTTTGCTAAGCAAAAATTTGGGAACCTTCCCAATTGAAGGGCTACTAAGTCTTAAAAATTAAAACTTTTATGTTTTTATAAAACAGTAACTTATTCACCAGTGTAAGTTTTTTTCTAAAATTAAACGCTAACATTGAAGCTGCAACATTATTTTCCGCACTTATTAACAGGTTTCCTTGAGTGCATTGGGGTTATATTCTAAGTATTTCCCTATTAGCCATATAATTAATAAATTAATGAAATAACTAAATTAATATTATCATTTATTTTTATATATATTTTTATAAAAATAAATGTTGAAATATTCAGTAAGAAACCGCATATAATTTTAAAAATGTGCTTTTTAAAAACTCTTGGTTTTTTTCCTTACTTGTTTAATAAAAATTTTAAAAATAAAAAGACTTGTTTTTAATTTAAAAAATCATGTCTTTATTATTAGACTTCTGATTTAAGAATTGCAATTTTCTTACAGAGTTACATTTATTTATAATACTCAATTTTACCATATTTTGCTTATATTTACTTCCCTATTCTCAAAACCTCAAAATGATAATCTCAATTTAATTATTTATTTAGTTAATTAGTTTAAAAATGCATTTCCTCATTCTGAAGTTTTGAAAATAAAAATTAAAGAATTATAAATTTTAAACCAAATGGTCATATTATAATTTCATATAAGAAATGTTTACTTAACAAAAATCAATTTTAACCCAAACGGTCATTGGTAGTATTTTGTATTTATTTATGTTCATAGGATTTCATTCATTAAAAATAAATAAAAATTTTAAAACATTGAACTTGATAAATAAAATTATATCATATTACAATTCTGATCATTTTTATTATAAAAAAATGAGTAATTTATTTTGAGTTTTTTTAATATTTATTATGAGTTATTTATTAATAAAGGTACAGCATTACATAGAAACATTGTATTGTTGGGCAACATTGTATTACTTTGAAATTTTGTTGCATAAATTAGTAGTGTCGTTAACTTATATACTAGGAATTTAAATTATTTTCAGCCCAAATGTGTGTAATGTACATAGTTGTAAGGGGATCAGAAAAGGTGAAGTATGTTTTGCAGCGATACAAAAATCCAAAAACTTAGTAGCGCCCTTAGCTGCTTCAAAAATATGATTTGACCAAGACAGTTTTTGGATTAGCTCAATCCCCAAAATGTTCAATTTTACCGCATGACATCCTTAAAATTGCAGGTTTGGAACAGTTTTTTTGTAACTATTTTTCGCGAGATTAGACATCATTCAATATTTTTGGCGTTGAAATAAACTTTGTTGATTTCACCTCATTTTTGGATTTTAATTTAATCTTTGTTTAGTTCACTTATAGTGAAATTTTGTGTTGTTGTATTAATCTGATATCTAATGTTACAGCGCCTATGAAATTCAGAAGAAGCAAGAAGAGTATTGTCGTCTATGAAGCTATGGATTGGATTGGGGGTTATTGAAAGTCGATCATTTATAAATATTAGGAAGAGACTGGGGTTTAAGCAGATCCCTGAGGGGCACCAGCATTTAATTTGAAATCTTTGGATGAATATCCATCGATAAGAAATGCAATCCTACTATTCGGAAGAAAATCTCATCTCCAAATCCATTTAACAAGGACCCTCCGTAGACCTTAAGCTCTTCATTTTGCCAATAAAGCATCTCGCCAAACTCGATCAAAAGCATGAGAAATATCAAAAGCCAAAATGTTGATGACTGACTTTAATCTTTTCGCACAGGTAGGTCGTGAGATCACCAGTTGAATTTCGAAAACCGTATTGTCAATAACGAAACAAACCATAGGAATTAGATATTTTAAAAGCTTATGGTTTATAACTTTTTCCTTTATTTTGATAAGGAAAGAAGTAATAGCAATAAGTTGGAAGTTTGAGGGTTAGCTTTGCCGTTTTTTTGAAATGGCTAAAACATGTGCAACATTCCTTTGGATAGAATGAAACCCGAAATAAGTGAAAAGTGGAAAAGGTTGCGCAGAGGTTTGAAATGGAGGCTTTGAATTTTGAGGAGCAGCCAAATTCTATAACAGATGGGGGTATTTTAGTTGACTAAGGCATTGACGAGTTAGAATCGAACCGTGTGTCAAACAAATTCGCTTTTTCTTTTGAATCTGATACGTCGTGGTGTTTTTTTCAACAAGTGGAGGAAAAAAAGACCTAATATTTTCTTCTTTTATCGCTTCTAAACTCCAAACCACTGTCCCGGTACTTTTTGAAGGCTTCCTCTTTATTTTTTTATACCCTACACCTATAGAATAGGTAAAGGGGTATATTAACTTTGGTATGGTGTTTGTAACCACCTAAAGGAAGCGAGCTAGATATGGAAAAGTATATATATTTGTGATCAGCGTGACCGCCTTAGTCGATATAGACATGTCCGTCCGTCCGTCCGTCCGTCCGTAGGCACGATAACTCAAAAAATAATGGAGCTATCTTGATGAAATTTTAACTGTAGGTTACTAGGACTGAAAGTACGGCGGGGATTGCATATGGGCGAAATCGGCCCATGGGTTCGGATTCTGGACCTTTTAATCGGTTTCAGGGCTAACGAACAAATATAAAAAATCACGATAACTCAACAACTAATGACGCTATCTTCATCAAATTTGTGCTGTAGGTTACTAGTAATGAAACTACTTCGGGAATTGCGTAAGGTCGGGATTGGACCATGGGTTCGGAACCTAGAACTTTTTGATCGAATTTAGGCCAAACGAGCATAATTCCGAAACCAATGAAGATAGAACCTCCAAATTTAGTATCAGGGTGTCCCTTCCTATTTCCTAAGTGTCTTGTGAATTTGGGTCCCATTGGAGTAGTGGGTCGGGAACCAGCCACACATTTCCGAAGACCTTAAAGCATATCTTTAAAATTAATAAAGATAACAACTTGAAAAAATGTAGAAGCTTCCAATTTGCCACAAGGGTGTTCTTTACTATCTCTTGCGTGTTCCCCTAATTTGGGATCAATTGGAGTGGTGGTTCTGTACCCCTCTCAGACCTCCCAAGTTTTAAAGGCTTATAATCGAAATTACTAAAAATAGTTACTTAAAATTAGGATAGACCGTTCAAATTGTGTACAAGGGTTAACTAGTACTATAAGTACAGCGCGGACTATATAAGGGCGAAATCAGCCCAACGGTTCGGATTCCGGACCTTTTAATCGATGTCAGGGCTAAGGAACATATATAAAAAATCACGATAACTCAACAACTAATGAGGCTATCTTCATGAAATTTGTGCTGTAGGTGATTGGCAGCGAAACTACGGCGGTGATTACGTACGGTGAGGATTGGACAATGGGTTCGGAACTTAGAACTTTTTGATCGAATTTAGGCCAAACGAGCATAATTCCGAAACCAATGAAGATAGAACCTCCAAGTTTGGTATCAGGGTGTCCCTTCCTATTTCGTAAGTGTCTTTGAAATTTGGGCCCCATTGGAGTAGTGGATCGGGGACCAGCCACTCAGATCTTAGGCCCTTAAAGCATATTTTCGAAATTAATAAAGATAGTAACTTGAAACAAATGTAGAAGCTTCCAATTTGCCACAAGGGTGTTCTTTAGTGTTTCTTCCGTGCCCCCCTAATTTGGGATCAATTGGAGTGGTGGTTCAGAACCTCTCTTAGACCCCCCAATGTGTAAAAGCTTATCATCGAAATTAATAAAACTAGTAACTTAAAATTAAGATAGAGCGTTCCAATTGTGTACAAGGGTTAACTAGTATTGAAAGTATGACGGGATTGCATATGGGCGAAATCGTACCATAAATTCGGGTCCTGGAACCCTTGAAAAGTTCAAGGACTAACAAACATATATCTTACAAACACCATAACTCAAAAAATAATGCAGGTATTTTGATGAAATTTAACAGTAGGTTACTAGTAATGAAAGTACCATGGGAATTGGTTGTGGTCGAGTTTAATTTCGAAGCCAAAGAATATATTTCCTATGTCCTATGTGTCTCCGAAATCTAGACTTAATTGTAGTGGTTCAGCTATGTTCAAAGGTACTTGCTGCATTTATGTAAAATTTATTTTTATATTTAAATGAATTATATGAAAAGGTGTAAATTTTTAATTGTATTTTAGAAATACATTTATTGCATATTTTGCGTTTATAAGCTTTTCTATTAGGTATATAAACTAACCATTATAAAATAATTGCAATTTTTAAAAATTTGGATTATTAAATATATTATGCTTTGATTATCTTTTTATCACAAAATTTAATAATTACAATTTTTTCATTTTGTAATTGAATTGGAATAAATATATTTTCATTTATTTCAAGTTTGTTTGTTTTTTAATATTTTTAAATAGATAAATTAGTAAGAATTTGTAGTATTTTAGGGTAATTAGAAAATGTTTTTAGTATTATACAGTTAATTTAGTTAGCTATGTCTTACGATCAAATTAATAACAGCTTCTATGGTGTTAAAATGACTTATGGATATGTCCTTAAATTTGAACCAAATAGGTGTAGGGTATTTCTAAGTCGGTTGCACCGACTGACTGTTTCTTTACTTGTTTTTTTTTTAAATTGATATACTTTATTTAGCTTTCTTATTGTCTATTACAAATGCTTTTTTTATAGTTTTACTTTTATATAACATATAATACTTTTTTATTTTTTTTTTTTATTTTAACTGTGCTATAAACAAAACAAATGATTGATTTTGGTATAAAATAACACAGATTAATCTAAAACTAAACTAAATAAAGACAAGCAAAAAAATACATGTATACGTATATAATATATATCAATATATAAATATATATATATATATATAAGTTATTAAAGTTATATAATATTAATTAAATTATTATTATGTTAATACAATTATTCATTCTGCATAACGCTGTCAAGCAATATGGTATCCCGCTTTAGTAGGTACTTCAGATTTTTAACAAATAATTTGATGTTAGAGATCTGTTTAAGATCATTTGGTAGGTTATTATAGATTCTTATAGCTGAGGATAATCCGCTGCTGTGAGATAATTCCGTTCTAGATCTTGTTTGATTTAAATAGTTCAGGCTTCTGGTGTTATAGCTATGTACACTATTTCTTTTCGTAACATTAATATTCTTCCTGTAAATTCCTTTTTCCAGTTTAAAGAATAATTTGGCTTTTTCCATAATAATAATTTCCGGAAGCATCAAATATCCCGTTTTTTTATAAATTTCGACTGTTGGTGTCAGCCAGCTAAACTCGTATAAATTTTTAATTGCTTTGTTTATCAAAGTGCTGGCCTTGTCTTTCAGCCATGTAGCGCAACTGGACCAGTTACATATTATATTATACCTAATATGTGACATGATATGAGCATGATATATATTATTGGCTGCTTTCCTGTTTAGTTTAATTCCACTTCTTTTAATGGCACCAAGCATTGGCCCAATTTTGGATGCTATTTTATTGATATGGTTTTCCCATCTCAGTTTTTCATCAATTATTACACCAAGGTATTTATATGTATCAACTCTTTCAATTTGGACATTGTTTATCAATATTTTTAGATTTATATCAGCTTTATTCCTCATTTTATATGTGATAAATTTAGTTTTATCAGCATTTATACTTAATTTGTTGCCTTTAAGCCAATTAATATATTTGTACAAATTCTCATTTATTATTCGTTCTAATTCATCTCTGGTTTTAGCACTGTAAATGAGCAATGTGTCATCCGCAAATATATTGTAATCGGCTTTTAAATTAGCACTTTGGATGTTATGGATGTAAAGCAGATACAAAGTAGGCCCGAGTACTGATCCTTGTGGAACTCCTATGTTTATAGTACACTGGTTACTCAATACATCATTAACTCTTGTAGCTATTTTCCTATTTTGTAAATAAGATCTAAGAAGATCCAGAGCTGTTCCTCTTATACCGATTTCATAGAGTCTGTTTAACAGGATTCTATGATCAACTGTATCGAATGCTTATTTTAATTCGACGAATACTGAACATACATAGTTTTCTGCATCTAATTTGCTTACTATAGAGTTTGTTGATGCTAAGACTGCAGAATAGGTTCCAATATCTTTTTGAAATCCAAATTGATTATCATCAAAACCTACTACCTTTTGAATAAAATTCTGTATTCTATTATTTATTATTTTTTCAAATATTTTTCCCAAGCAACTTGTTAAAGTAATAGGCCTGTAATTTGATACATCATTGGTTGCTCCTGATTTGTATATTGGCACAACCATACTTGATTTTAGACATTCAGGATAAATACTAGTTGTTAAACAATAATTTATTAAGTAAGCGAGCTTGGGTGCTATAATGATTGTCACATGCCTTAGATTTGATGCTGTTATGCCATCAACACCTGGTGAACTATTTTTTAGCAGCTTAATGATTTTTAATACTTCTATTTCATTTGTTTTTCTTAGAAAAATAGATCGTTCAGTAATTGTGTTTTTTACTGTGTATTTTTCTGCATCAATAATATTATCCGCCAACTTGTTTCCAATTTCACTAAAATACGTGTTAAAAGTATTAGCAATACCGAAATTATCACATATTTTAATGCCATTGTTATTAATTTCATTGATAACTTTACTGCAATTAGACGACCTTTTTAGCATACAGTTGTTTAGCACTTCCCACATTTTTCTATGATCAGACCCAGCTAAGTAGATTTTATTGTTAAAATAATTTTGCTTTTCTCTCTTTATTTGCTTAGTGACACTATTTTTAAATTTTTTAAATTTGGCTTGAATTTCTGGGGAGTTAGAGTTTTTCTTTAAGTTTTTAAATAATTTATTCCTTTTTTGGATGAGGTTTATTATTTCTTTAGTCATCCAATCATTATTTTTTCTTATTCTTATTCCTTTTTTTCAGTGGAGTTCTCTTTGGCCAATTGTAATATTTTCATGAGATTAACTACACTATCACAATTATTTGTTAAAAGTAGACTGCTAACTTGAGTTTTGTATTTTTTGCTATCTGTAACGATTAGTTCCTAATTGAAAATGGGCTCACGTTTTTTTAGAACTTTATTTATCCTTATTTGAACGGCTTTATGGTCTAAGTTAACAACATCTTCAGTAGAAATTTTAAAATCATACTTTTCATTTTTTAGATTTGATAGAACATGATCAATAATTGTGCAAGTGCTTTCTGTAACTCTAGTAGTATTTTCCTTCCTTAAATTATTCTTTACATCTACAGCATTAGATTCTAGCATTGTTTTGTAGGATCTAGAGAGCTCCGTATCAGATAATAAATCAATGTTAGTATCGCCAACCATAACAATATTTTTATACCTATTAAAAATGGCTTTTTTTAAGAATGGCTTCTTTGCTAAACGATTAAACCAAGTTTTGATTTTCAACTTAATAGATATCACTGAGGTATAGGGTGAGTGAGGTATAAATGTTCCCATTCCAAGAAAATTAGTTTCACTAATTGCATTTGCAGCAAAGTTGAAATTTCTACAAAGAAGCACAGTGACCAATCAAAGGTTTTGTGAAAGTTGTTTACACCTTCCCAGATAAAATTATTATAGTGCCATGTTAATTTTTAGGAATTTTTTTTTTAAAATTAAATTTTTAATTTTAAGCCACTTTTGGTTGGTCACCGATGCTGCCTGAGAATCTAGTGGGCTTTTTAACAAGTTGAGAAAGGTGAAATAGTGTGGAAAATAATTGAATTTGTTTCCCAATCGTGTTTTGAATCGAAGAAGAGCTACTAGGATATTGAAGCCAGTCTTTGTTATAAACATTAAAATCTTCCGCCAAAGCAATTTCAGTTTCAGGATAACAATCGGGAGTTTCAGTGATCTTTTTGAGAGGTTTTCTATTTCTAACCTATTCCGAAACAAGTTAGCAGGTCAAAATTAAATTATTTTTATTGATAATTTCAACCAAGCTGATTAAACTGTTGAATCAGGAAAACAAATATAAAAAAAAATTTAATTGAGCCGCCCAAATGACTTAACCGAAAATAACAAAACTTTCGCTTTTGCAAATTTTAAAATCGCCCTGCAAAATTCGATGCAAATCAAAAGCAAAAGTTTTTTCGGAACCCATCAGGCCGAACGAGGTTAAAGTATTGCAAAAAACTTGATTGCCCTAACTGGATAACTAAACTTGAAAAGTATTAGTTCACCCTTATTTGGACTTAAAAAGCACCATGCCAAATTGGAGATGGAACGGAAAGATCAACTTTTTCAAAAGTCTACTGTAGTAGTAGTATATATATGGGGTTTCTGGATAAAAGCTCAAAAGCTCGTATTGTAATGTATGTTCTACATATAAAGCTAAAAGCTGGTACTGTAATGTATTATCTAGATAGAAAGTTCGTACGTTATGCTTGAAAATTAAACATATTTCATTATTAACGCAAAGTTTTTAAAATTATTAAAGTTTAATTTTAATTTAATATTTCCTAGCAGATTTCCCGGTGTTGCCCGGGTTTATATTTTACAATCTACTCGTATATGTATAAAGCAAAATTTTTTTTTGTTTTTATAGCGTATAGGCTCCAAGCTTGCTCAGTTATCATGAAAATTTTTATATAAAGGTTTTGGGTACGGGGAGTGTCTTAGACTTAAAGTTGTAGCAGTTTTCAAATTTTTTTGTAAAATTTATTTGTGTAACCGATTGCCTGCAAATTACACATGTTGCTGTTACACAATGCAGTTTACTGTTTTAACTAATTGATTTTACGAAGGAAATGTAGGCTTCTGTTTTGGAAAAAATGTTTTAAAATAAGAAACGTATAGAAAAATTAGAGATAATCGTTCAAACTGCTTTGCAAACTGTTTTTTAAAGCTTATGTTTCGCAATCGGTTAAAAGAACTCAACAAAACATTTTTTTAAACATTTCCCTAATTCAAAGAAGTTTTACCTATTTTCAAAAATTGGACGTAATTTACTTACAAAAATTGTTTTTTTGAATAATCGTAGGAATGATAAGTATATACATGTTCGCATACATCAAGTGGTCAAACCGTTTCTGCTTAAGAATAAAGTATCGAAAAAATCTGTAAAAACCTGATGTGCCGCAATGAATTAATGGAACTCAACAAACCTGTTTTTGAGACTTTGAACAAGCAATATTTCGCCATATTGGATGTAATTCCAAAATTTTTTTTTGTACAATTGTCGGGCGCCAATTTTCAAACGGCCGTCGGTCGGCAAAATACCTATCAAAAGCTGTTGGGCCGCAATGGAATAACAGAACTCCACAAATATTTTTAGAGGCTTTCTTTTCAACCAAAACATTTTCAACCCTTCCAAAAATTGGCCGAAACTTGCTTTTTACAATTTGCAACCTCCCGGGCAGCGCCGGGTAAATCTGCTAGTCTAATATATAAAGGAGAAAATTTGTTTGTTTGTCTAGGATTCACGTGAAAACAACTCGTCTGATTGTCACAAAATTTGTAAAGGAATAATTCTGAGAGCCCGAGCGTGACATAGGTTATGTCACATTTTTATAAGTCAACAGTTTGCGGCTCCAGAGCCGTTTTAAGCTTTTTCATTTTTTGGATGTCGAGTCAAAACGGTTTGACCGATTGACTTGAAATTTTGCACAAATGTTCCTCTTAGCAACCGGAATTAGTTGTATAAATTTGGTTAGAATGAATTAACTCATTTCGGCCTAGCGGGCTTCCAAAAAAAATTGTGTTTCCGATTTGTGTCCAATTTTACAGGGCGGTTTTGCAGTCGAAAAGAGAGACTTGCACAAAATTTTGTCCAATTTTACAAGTTGATTTTGCATTCCAAAAGAGAGACTGCAAAAGGTTTTAGTTAAGTGAGATTAGCCTATTTTTCACGACGACGCCATGAAGTTTTCTATAAACTTTATTTGCTTAAACGATAAAAAGAATTTTATTGAATAATTTGTAACAGCCTTTTAATTATAACAACTCACTCTGATTTGGTTTTGACCTGTTTACGCGTTTTGCACAATGATTCAATCAAATTTTCAAATTTTTGGTATGAACGCAAGTTAACCTTTATTCCAAAATCTCACTTAGTTAGTAATACTAATATTTTTGCTCTCAAATAGTCTCAAATAGTGCAAAAGCTGAATGAGATAATATTAATAATAATAAAAATAAAGCTAATGAAGAATCCGAATAATAATATCTTCAAATTTAAATAACGTAACATTTTCCTTCTCTACATTTTTTCGTAAGTCTTTGTTTTTATCTACTTTGCAGTTGTTTTTTTTAAAAAACAAAATTTCGGTGTAAAATTGCAGTTTTCTTCAAATAAAATCTAAAAATCACAAAAAATTCAATTTCGTATATATTATGCTTAAATACATAGTATTTCAAAACAGTTTTTCCAAGAAAGAAGGGTACATTTCTCTCATAAACTCATAAACAAACGAGGAAGAGCATAGTAGAACTTTCTGGTGAGTATTAAACAAAATATATGTCGAAAAGCAAATTTTTAAACCTTTTCTAAAACCATCGACTATATTTTATTCAAACGATGGCAATTCAAGAAAACTACTATTGACATAGTATAATGACATAATGGCAAATTTTTCCCTTTTGACCTATAGTCATTTTAATTCAGTTAACATTATTCGCCGGAAACCGATCATCCTCATCTCTATCGTCAAGGAGCACCAAATTGTCAAGAAGCACCATGTATAGAAAAATTAGAGATAATCGTTCAAACTGTTTTGTAAACTGTTTTTTAAAGTTTTTGTTTCGCAATCGGTTAAAAGAACTCGACAAAACATTTTTTTAAGTATTCCCCTAATTCAAAGAAATTGTACCTACTTTCAAAAATTGGACGTAATTTACTTACAAATTTTTTTTTTGAAAAATTGTCGGTTCGGCAGGGGTTAAATTCCAAGTCTGTTAATAGAGCGAAGTCCGTTCTCAAAGAGGAATACATATACAAAATTTGAAATAAATCGGTTAAACCATTTCTAATTTATAGCAAAGTAACGAAAAAACGGAACTCCTCAAATATTTTTTTGAGGCTTTGTTTTTAACCAAAGCAGTACTTCGAAAAAATGGCCGAAACTTGCTTTTTTGCAATTTGCACGCTCCCGGGCAACGCCGGGTAAATCTGATAGTCTAATCTTATATATAAGGAGAAAATTTGTTTGTTTGTTTGTTTGTCCAGGATTCACGTGAAAACCACTTGTCAGATTGTCACAAAATTTTGAGGAATAATTCTGAGAGCCCGGGGATCACATAGGCTATTTCACATTTTTATAAGTCAACAGTTTTATATTTCACATTTTTATAAGTCAACAGTTTGCGGCTCTAGAGCCGTTTTAAGCTTTTTCGTTATTTTGATGTCGAGTCAAAACGGTTTGACCGATGAACTTGAAATTTTGGAAAATTTTCCTCTTAGCAACCGGAATTAGTTGTATAAATTTGGTTGGAATGAATTAACCCATTTCGGGCTGGCGGGTTTCCAAAAAATTTTGTGTTTCCGATTTGTATCCAATTTTAGAAGTTGATTTTGCAGTCTAAAAGAGAGGCTGCAAAAAGTTTTAGTTAAGTTCGATAAACCCGTTTTTCACGACGAAATTTTATTTGCTTAAACGATTAAAAGAATTTAGGTACATGCAATAAGGCAAAATGAAATAAAACCAAATTGCACTTTTTTGGCTTTACTTCAATACCACATTTGAAATTAAACCAAAATCATAATTTCTTAATTTTAGGCTTTATTTCATTTTTAAAAATGTTTTAAAAAGAAATAAAGCCAAAGTTATAAAGAAATAAAGCCAAAATTATTTTAAACATGAAATAATTCAAAATTACTATTACCGCTTTTCCAGAATATATATAATTATATATATATATATATATATATATATATATGTGAATATACCAGATTCTTAATCAGGAGGGATTTTATAGAACATAAATATTTTGGAAAAAGGGAATACCCTGATTTTGAATCCAACTCTAAAATCTCTCTTAATTCAGAATTCCAAATATGCACATATATGAATATTCTGTGAATTCAGCAATGCTGATTTTGAATCCAAGTCTAGATATTTATAAATATTCTGGGAAAAGGGAATACCCTGATTTTGAAATCCATCCTAATTCAGAATCTCTCGTACACATATATATAAATATTAAATATTATATAAATGTATTTTTTACAAAATTTCTGAAAATAAATTCAATTATTTCCTCATTAAAAAAAAATTAGTCATTTAACATATAATCAAATTGGCTTTATTTAAATTTTTCATATTGAAATAAGACCAAAATTTAAAAATGCGTTTTTTGGCTTTATTTCAAATATGATAATGAAATAAGGTCAATTGTCTTCATTTGGCCTTATTGCATGTACGCGAATTTTTATTGGAAATTTTGTACCAGTATTTTAATTATAGAAACCCACAGGGTTAATTTGGTTTTGACCTGTTTACGCGTTTTGCACAAAGATTTAATGAAATTTTCAAATTTTTGGTATTAACGCAAGTTAAACTTTATTCCAAAAGCTTACTTAATTAATAAGACTAATTTTTTTGCTCTCATTAAATAGTCTCAAATAGTGCAAAAGCTAAATGAGAAAATATTAATAATAATAAAAATAAAGTTTATAAAGAATCCGAATAATAATATCTTCAAATTTTAACGTAACATTGTCTTTCTCTACATTTTTTCGTAAGTTTTTGGATTTTTTCTACTTTGCAGTTTTTGTTCTTTAAAAATATATTTCATCGTACAATTGCATTTTTTTTTCTATTGTAGTATATCTTGACCAAATACATAAAAAGATTTTGTACATAAAATAATTTCCACAAATGTAAACGATCAAAAATAATAATTATTAGTTAACATTAATGTAGATAAAAAATGTTGACATAGGTCAACAATTTCAAGTGGGAACATCTGTTCGCTAATATTTGTATGAATGCAAGTGCAATGCATTGCATGTACATACAAATATATTAATTTTGTTTTAGTATGATCAAATTTCATTTTTAAATATTTGTTGTGAATATAACGAATGGTAATGATTCATATAGTTTTTTTTTATAATTCATATTTTTGGTTATTGATCTTTACATGGAAATGAATTAGGTCAAGAATATTATGATACTTTCTTTAATAGAAATTCTTTGTAACTAAGCAATAAATTACAATAATTTATTGCTCTAGATAAAATTATTATGGATTCAATAGAATCAAAAATGGTATATAAACCCTGTACTTTTAAAATAAAAATCAGAGTAAATCATACTCGAAATATAACAATATTTTTTTTATTTAATATATTTTATTCCTGCAGATCTTTTGCTTGGAATAAATAAATATCATATAATAAATATTTAATATTTTATATAACATATTAGAATAATCATGCTTTCTTATTATGCATGATTATTTCCAATATATTTAATAATAAAGCAAACAGGCGTTATAGCCTGTGGATGAGCAGAGCCTTCCTGCTGTAATTAATAAAGTGAAGGAACTTTTGCATCAGGCAAATTATATTTGGCTGCTCAGAAGTGTTAGGAAAAGACTTTGACAATCTACGACTAAAATATTATAACATGGCGACCCTGCACTTACCTGGATATATAGTGTAGTGAACGACTCAACAAAAAAAAAAATAACGGTTCACCCAATTCTGAAAGCAGAACATCAAGTAAATCAACAAATAGGAAGACCAAGATAAATGGAAATTCAAACTGAAGAAGAATTTAACCAAAGGTTTAATGAATTAGCTGCGCAAATACAGCAAATCCAAAACAATATAAAACGAAAAAAATTGAAGAACAAGACTTGAAAGAAGAGTTAGAAGCAGCAAAAAGAACAATTACGATTGATGTATACAAACAACTGGTAAAATCCATAAAAAGAAGAGGAGGAAGAAAGTTCCAACAAAGGAAAGAATTAAGCATACTTTATAAAAGTCTACCATTTACAAAATCAGAGGAACATAGACGAGAAATAATTCAGAAGATTCAAAACATAAAAAAAGCAAAAAAAAAATTAAAAATGGGTTTCTTCTCATCTGAAGCAAAAACAACTATACTGCAACAAGCCAATCTACATACGAATGAAGTCTTAAAAGAAGTTTTCATCACCATCACCATTATTTTCATCTATGAAGCGATTAAATACTGGGTAAACAAAAAAGCAGCAAAACGAGCTCAACGCTTGACAACCATATAATCATGCAAACATCGTATTAATTATAATCAAATATAAAAAAAAAATATATAAAATATAAATTTTTTTTAAATTAAAATTATTAAACTTATTAAATTTATTAAACTTATATTATATAATTATTAAACTGTCATTTTAAAAAAAGAAAAAAAAAAAAAAATTATATTGTAAAAATTTTCTTATGAATAAATTTAAAAACTAAAATAAAAATATTTTACATTGAAATCACATTGAAATCCTATGGAACTATGAGAAAATACAAAGACTTCAAAACTTATTACGAACATTAACAAGTGATGAAAAAAAACCAAGGGTTTTTAAAAAAGCACATTTTCAAAATTATATTGTATTATATACTGAGTTTAACTTTGGAAATATTTACTTGGAAATAGTTACTATTGACTTATAAAATTTACTGCTAACAGTAAATTTTTTATTTAAAAGATGTTATAGCCCTTCAATGGGGAAGGTTGCCAAATTTCTCAAGTCTCTAACTTCAACTTCCACCCCCAACCCCCCCACCCCCCCTCATCGTCTAGTTTTTTAGGTTCTAATAATTAAATTTTGAATTACACAAAAATTTGGAATTTTACTTAGAATTTTATTATCTAAGCAAAAATGGGTAAAACTAAGAGACACTTTCTTCAATTTAAGGAACCCCTTTTAAATTTAAGAAAAACCTTTAACATATGTTAAAATATAATGTTGGACCTTTAAATTTTCGGGCCCTTATAGTTCCTAAACAGGGGGCTTGACAAAAAAATTTTGTTAACAGAACTTCTCCCTTCAAGATCCTAGCTTGAACCGTTTAGAATATATGTGGGGCCAAAAATTTTGCAAAAATTGAGTTCTATATAATGGTAAATTTTAGTACCGTATGGAAACCCTATACATTTAAGCGACATATTTTTGTAAAGCCTATAAAAGCAGCTCTCTATTACCGTTTTTCGATTAAAAATAAACCTAACAGAACTTTTGTTATATCAATTTAAATATAGGGCTTTTTTGGAATTTTCAGGGGCTGTAACTTTGTCACTTTTCAAAATTAAGAAAAACCTTTGACACATGTTGAAATATAATTATAGAGCTTTGAATTTTGTCTATCACTAAAAAAAAATTTGGACAGGTATTCAAGTTACCGGTGTTTAAAAATAGAAAAATTTCAATTTTCGAGCCCTTATAGCTCCTAAATAGGGGGCTTGACAAAAAAATTTTGTTAACCGACTCCTACTAATTTCTGAGTATCTAACTTCTCCCAAAATTTCAAGACCCTAGCTTGAACCGTTCAGAAGATATGTGTGACCAAAAATTTTGCGAAAATTGAGTTTTGCGTAATGTTAAATTTTAGTACCGTATGGCAACCATAAACATTTGCCTTGTAAAAATTTATAAAGTTTATGAAACCAGCTATCATTTGCCGTTTTCAGATTGAAAATATATGTAACAGAACTCTTGTTATAACAATTTAAATATAGGGATTTTTCCAACTTTGGGAGGCTGTGGCCCCGTAACAGGTGGGGCTACAGAAAAAATTCTTCTACGAAATTATTTTTTTTTGCAAAAACTACCCATGGTTAAAATTTCTTTTCTGTATTTCAAACGGTGTAAAAGTTTTTGTAAACATACGGACGGACGGACGGACAGACGAACGGACAGAGTGAAGCTATATAGGCACATTTTTACAAAATTTTTTGAAAATGTGCTAAAAAAGAACCCAACCAGAACTTATACCGTTACTTATATAGAAGAGAAACATAAAGAAATTAATGAAGTTTGGGAATACTTTGAACAAACAGGAAATATACAATTTGAGTCTATACTAAAAATTAAAGAAATCATAAGACAAATTACAACATATCTTAAGCCTAAAATTGAAACAGAAGAAATTAATACAGAAGAACAACAAATGGCAAATTTTGAACTAGCATCAGCAATAAAAATAGTCCCACTATTTGAAGGAGACGTAAAACAACTATCAAATTTCTTAGGGTTAATAGAATTCTATGCTGACACCTTGAAAGATGAAACCGAAAAGACAAAATTAATAAAATTTATTTTAGCCACCAAGTTCTCAGATAAATTCAAAAATAGATTAATTAATGAAGAAGAAATAACTACAGTACAAAAATTAAAAGATATTTTAACAAAAAATTTCAAATCGAATAAAAACTCAGTAAAGATTCTCACTGAACTAACAAGAATAAATCAAGTGAATCAAGATATTAATGTCTTTGCAACAAAAATAGAAACACTCATAGCACAATTAAATGAATTACAAATTGCAGAACAAGCTAATGAAAATAGAGGGATGATAGTAAAGCTTAATGACCAACTAGGTTTAAATACATTCAAAAATGGCCTAAATGAAACATTTAGAGCAATAGTTATACCATCAAAACCTAAAACATTGACAGAAGCGATTCAAATAGCTGTTGAAAGTGATCACAATAACTACCCTCGGCAAAATAATGTCATGTTCTTTAGAACAAATAATTTCAGAGGTCAATTTAATAGACAAAACAATTTTAGAAGACATTACAATAATAATTACAATAATGAAACTGAAAAGACAAAATTAATAAATTTATTTTAGCCACCAAGTTCTCAGATAAAGTCAAAAATAGATTAATTAATGAAGAAGAAATAACTACAGTACAAAAATTAAAAGATATTTTAACAAAAAATTTCAAATCGAATAAAAACTCAGCAAAGATTCTCACTGAACTAACAAGAATAAATCAAGTGAATCAAGATATTAATGTCTTTGCAACAAAAATAGAAACACTCATAGCACAATTAAATGAATTACAAATTGCAGAACAAGGTAATGAGAATAGAGGGATGATAGTAAAGCTTAATGACCAACTAGGTTTAAATACATTCAAAAATGGCCTAAATGAAACATTTAGAGCAATAGTTATACCATCAAAACTTAAAACATTGACAGAAGCGATTCAAATAGCTGTTGAAAGTGATCACAATAACTACCCTCGGCAAAATAATGTCATGTTCTTTAGAACAAATAATTTCAGAGGTCAATTTAATAGACAAAACAATTTTAGAAGACATTACAATAATAAACCATTATCAATAAATAATTTTTATGAAAAAAGAATTGCGATGACAGACAAAACACCAGTGTATATAAAGAACTACAGAACACCTAATGTCCAATTAGAAGAAATGGAGAAACAAGTCTCAAAGTTAATGAAAGATGACATAATAGAACATTCTACTAGTCCATACAACTCACCATTGTTAATTGTTCCAAAAAAAAGTCAAGATGGAAATAAAACAAGTAAAGAAACAGTCAGTCGGTGCAACCGACTTAGAAATACCCTACACCTATTTGGTTCAAATTTAAGGACATATCCATAAGTCATTTTAACACCATAGAAGCTGTTATTAATTTGATCGTAAGACATAGCTAACTAAATTAACTGTATAATACTAAAAACATTTTCTAATTACCCTATCTATTAAAAAATACTACAAATTCTTACTAATTTATCTATTTAAAAATATTAAAAAACAAACAAACTTGAAATAAATGAAAATATATTTATTCCAATTCAATTACAAAATGAAAAAATTGTAATTATTAAATTTTGTGATAAAAAGATAATCAAAGCATAATATATTTAATAATCCAAATTTTTAAAAATTGCAATTATTTTATAATGGTTAGTTTATATACCTAATAGAAAAGCTTATAAACGCAAAATATGCAATAAATGTATTTCTAAAATACAATTAAAAATTTACACCTTTTCATATAATTCATTTAAATATAAAAATAAATTTTACATAAATGCAGCAAGTACCTTTGAACATAGCTGAACCACTACAATTAAGTCTAGATTTCGGAGACACATAGGACATAGGAAATATATTCTTTGGCTTCGAAATTAAACTCGACCACAACCAATTCCCATGGTACTTTCATTACTAGTAACCTACTGTTAAATTTCATCAAAATACCTGCATTATTTTTTGAGTTATGGTGTTTGTAAGATATATGTTTGTTAGTCCTTGAACTTTTCAAGGGTTCCAGGACCCGAATTTATGGTACGATTTCGCCCATATGCAATCCCGTCATACTTTCAATACTAGTTAACCCTTGTACACAATTGGAACGCTCTATCTTAATTTTAAGTTACTAGTTTTATTAATTTCGATGATAAGCTTTTACACATTGGGGGGTCTAAGAGAGGTTCTGAACCACCACTCCAATTGATCCCAAATTAGGGGGGCACGGAAGAAACACTAAAGAACACCCTTGTGGCAAATTGGAAGCTTCTACATTTGTTTCAAGTTACTATCTTTATTAATTTCGAAAATATGCTTTAAGGGCCTAAGAACTGAGTGGCTGGTCCCCGATCCACTACTCCAATGGGGCCCAAATTTCAAAGACACTTACGAAATAGGAAGGGACACCCTGATACCAAACTTGGAGGTTCTATCTTCATTGGTTTCGGAATTATGCTCGTTTGGCCTAAATTCGATCAAAAAGTTCTAAGTTCCGAACCCATTGTCCAATCCTCACCGTACGTAATCACCGCCGTAGTTTCGCTGCCAATCACCTACAGCACAAATTTCATGAAGATAGCCTCATTAGTTGTTGAGTTATCGTGATTTTTTATATATGTTCCTTAGCCCTGACATCGATTAAAAGGTCCGGAATCCGAACCGTTGGGCTGATTTCGCCCTTATATAGTCCGCGCTGTACTTATAGTACTAGTTAACCCTTGTACACAATTTGAACGGTCTATCCTAATTTTAAGTAACTATTTTTAGTAATTTCGATTATAAGCCTTTAAAACTTGGGAGGTCTGAGAGGGGTACAGAACCACCACTCCAATTGATCCCAAATTAGGGGAACACGCAAGAGATAGTAAAGAACACCCTTGTGGCAAATTGGAAGCTTCTGCATTTTTTCAAGTTGTTATCTTTATTAATTTTAAAGATATGCTTTAAGGTCTTCGGAAATGTGTGGCTGGTTCCCGACCCACTACTCCAATGGGACCCAAATTCACAAGACACTTAGGAAATAGGAAGGGACACCCTGATACTAAATTTGGAGGTTCTATCTTCATTGGTTTCGGAATTATGCTCGTTTGGCCTAAATTCGATCAAAAAGTTCTAGGTTCCGAACCCATGGTCCAATCCCGACCTTACGCAATTCCCGAAGTAGTTTCATTACTAGTAACCTACAGCACAAATTTGATGAAGATAGCGTCATTAGTTGTTGAGTTATCGTGATTTTTTATATTTGTTCGTTAGCCCTGAAACCGATTAAAAGGTCCAGAATCCGAACCCATGGGCCGATTTCGCCCATATGCAATCCCCGCCGTACTTTCAGTCCTAGTAACCTACAGTTAAAATTTCATCAAGATAGCTCCATTATTTTTTGAGTTATCGTGCCTACGGACGGACGGACGGACGGACGGACATGTCTATATCGACTAAGGCGGTCACGCTGATCACAAATATATATACTTTTCCATATCTAGCTCGCTTCCTTTAGGTGGTTACAAACACCATACCAAAGTTAATATACCCCTTTACCTATTCTATAGGTGTAGGGTATAAAAAGGAGGTTGGTAGTAGATTTCAGATCTTTAAACAAGAAAATTATAGACGATAAATTTCCACTGACAAGATTGGATGATGTACTAGATAGATTGGGTAAATCAAAGTATTTTTCTACACTGGATATGACAAGTTCTTCTAGTAAGCTTGTTCACACATAAAAATCCATCTTCTAAACTAACGAGAATACGTATAGATTTAATGGATTATGATTTTGAAATTATATTCAAACAAGATAAAATGAACACCAGTGCAGATGCACTTTCGAGGATAAAGCTAGATTCTACCAAATTAAAAGAAATGATACCAACAAACAATGTAAATATAATAACAAGAGCAATGAAAAATAAAGAGGAGGAAAATTTAAATGAAATAAATAACAATAATAACGAAGAATCCACCAAAATCTTAAATACAGATATGAAGACTGATCCCCTTCACATTTGGAATGCATCATCAATATCAGACATAAGGTTTTTAAAGAAATTGAAATTTGAAAGAAAATTAACATCTGGTACCAGAAATCAAAAAGAAAAAATTAAAATTAAATTAGCAGCAAAACATAAAATAATTGCAGAATATAGCGAAAAATCTTTACCAGAGAATAATCAAAAAAATCTTTACAAGCAATTTAAATATTAAAGAATTAGCCTTGGCAGATAATGATGATATATTTAAAATAATGGATATCCGAGAATTTAAAAAATTTTTAATGAGCTGCAAAACAGTTCTGAAACTACAGATTGTTTAAAAATAATAATATATGAACATCCAATACAAATTAAAAACAAAGAAAAAATGTATGAATTAATAAAAGACTATCATGACACAATGTATGGTGGACATTGTGGTATAAGTAAATGCATAAGTAAACTAAAACAAAAATATGTATGGAAAAATATGAATAAAATGGTTAAAAATTACATAAATAATTGCGAAGTCTGTAATAAAATAAAAATAACTAAATATACAAAAAAGAATTATGTAATTACAGATACACCCACAACAGCATTTGAAACAATAACTATAGATACTGTTGGACAAATACAACCATCAAATAATTATAGATACATTCTTACTTTACAATGTGAATTAACAAAATATATCGAAGCGTACCCGATAGAAACTAAAGATGGCACAACAGTAGCAAAAACAATAGTGGAAAGATTCATTCTTAAATATGGATGTTTTAAAAAATTTAAAACTGATAAAGGTACAGAATTTACAAACGAATTGTTAAAAAACATTTGCAAATTTTTGAATATTGAAAAAGTAACATCAACACCATGTCATCATGAAACTTTGGGTTCTATTGAAAGAAATCACAGAGTACTAAATGACTATTTAATGAGTTTAAAATGACAAGACAATTGGGACGAATACCTACCCTACTAAGCTTACTTTTACAACTCAACACCACATAGTAGTACACACTACTCACCTTATGAGTTGGTTTATGGAAAAATATGTACACTTTCATGTGAAATATTAAATAATAAACATAGCATTTATAATCTAGAAGATTATTTAAATGAATTAAAAATTAAATTAAAATACGCTAATGAAAAGGCAAAAAATTATCTTATTAAAAATAAAGAAAATAATAAATTAAAACAAAATGATATTAATAAAGCAAATTTTAAAATTAATGACTATGTATATATTAAAGTAGGAAATAGAAAAAAATTGAATGTACCCTTTAATAGATAATAAAAAAATAGAATTACATAATAATAATAATATAATTAAATCTAGAAAAGCTATAAATATAATAAATTACTATAAAAATAAAAATGTTAAATAAATGTAAAATAAAAGATAAATTATTTTTTTTTTTTTTCATTTAAATCTTAAATCAAAATATAAATTACTTTAAATAAAAATATCGCATATTATGCTTTCTTATTATGCATGATTATTTCCAATATATTTAATAATAAAGCAAACAGGCGTTATAGCCTGTGGATGAGCAGAGCCTTCCTGCTGTAATTAATAAAGTGAAGGAACTTTTGCATCAGGCAAATTATATTTGGCTGATCAGAAGTGTTAGGAAAAGACTTTGACAATCTACGACTAAAATATTATAACACTATAATAAAAACGAGAAAAAGCGTAATGGAACTTTCAGGTAATTACAAAACTAAATATAAGTTGAAAAGCAGATTTTTAAACCTTTTCTAAACCATCGACTATATTTTATTCAAACGTTGGCAATTCAAGAAAACTACTATTGACATAGTATAATGACATAATGGTAAATTTAGTATACCCTTTTGACCTATATTCAAACGGGTATAATACTTATATGCAAACTAACTATTACCCGGCGCGCGTTGCCCCGCCCCTCAATGGAGTTTTAATTTAAGTTGGTGTTATTGAAAAAAGTTACCACAAAAATTGTACATGGTATACATAATTTTAAAATGTAATAAAGCTATTTTTTTAAAACGCTTTTTGTAGAATTATTCTTGCAATTTTTCAACAAATTTATCAAATTTCATTTGAAACTTTTCATATTTATTAATATAACTAATAGACAGGTATAATTTTAATTTCTCTTTTTATATATATTCTTTTTTCCTGCTATTGCGCTAGTGAATCAATAAAAGGAAATTCGTTACCTAAAGAATATTAAGTTAACATTATAACATTAAGTTAACATTATATATAGTTTGTTTTAGTTTTGTAAGTGATAATAAAATAGAAGTATACATACTAAAGTGTAAAAAATTTCTTTATACGTTTTTATTAAAATTTTCTGTATCTACCTGTTAACAGATTTCTCATACGTTTTGATTTTTTTTTTTTTTCTGTTCATAATTTACATTTTATTAGTTTCATTTTTTCTTTCTTTTTGTATGTAAGTTTTTGTAATTAGAAGTATGTTACATGTGTGAATAACATTTAACATTAACATAATGCAACAGCAGCAGCGTCTTTTATTATATTTATAAAAAATAAAAACTACAAATTGTAGTTAGTTATAGTTCTGTAATTGATATTTAAATAAATTTATACATACTGAAATGTAAAAAATTTCTTTATACGTTTTTATTAAAATTTTCTGTATCTACCTGTTAACAGATTTCTTATACGTTTTGATTTTTTTTTTTTTCTGTTCATAATTTACATTTTATAAGTTTCATTTTTTCTTTCTTTTTGTATGTAAGTTTTTGTAATTAGAAGTATGTTACATGTGCGAATAACATTTAACATTAACATAATGCAACAGCAGCAGCGTCTTTTATTATATTTATAAAAAATAAAAACTACAAATTGTAGTTAGTTATAGTTCTGTAATTGATATTTAAATAAATTTATACATACTGAAATGTAAAAAATTTCTTTATACGTTTTTATTAAAATTTTCTGTATCTACCTGTTAACAGATTTCTTATACGTTTTGATTTTTTTTTTTTTCTGTTCATAATTTACATTTTATAAGTTTCATTTTTTCTTTCTTTTTGTATGTAAGTTTTTGTAATTAGAAGTATGTTACATGTGCGAATAACATTTAACATTAACATAATGCAACAGCAGCAGCGTCTTTTATTATATTTATAAAAAATAAAAACTACAAATTGTAGTTAGTTATTAGTTCTGTAAGTGATATTTAAATAAAAGTATACATACTGAAATGTAAAAAATTTCTTTATACGTTTTTATTAAAATTTTATGTATCTACCTGTAAATAGATTTCTCATACGTTATAATTTTTTTTTTCTGTTCATAATTTACATTTTATTCTCGTTTCATTTTTTCTTTCTCTTTTGAATGTAAGTATTAGTAATTTGAAGTATTTTACATGTGTGAATAACACTTAACATAACATAGGGCACGCTGGTCAGCAGCAGCAGCAGTTTGTCTTTTATTATATTTAGATTAGATATATTTAGATTAGATAATAATAAAAAAGAAAATTTTAATTTAGTTAACATTATTCGCCGGAAACCCACCATGCTCAACTCTATCGTCAAGGAGCACCAAATTGTCAAGAAGCACCACGTATAGAAAAATGAGAGATAATCGTTCAAACTGTTTTGTAAAAAAAACCTATTAAAAGCTGTTTATTCGCAATTAGTTACCGGAACTCCACAAATATTTTTTGAGGCTTTCTTTTTAACCAAAGCAGTACTTCCAAAAATTGGCCGAAACTTGCATTTTTACAATTTGCAACCTCCCGGGCAACGCCGGGTAAATTTGCTAGTATTAATAATAATAAAAATAAATCTAATAAAGAATCCGAATAAGAACATCCTTAAATTTAAATAACATAGCATTCCCTTGTCTACATTTTTTCGTAAGTTTTTGGATTTTTTCTACTTTGCAGTTGTTGTTCTTTAAAAATGGATTTCAGTGTATAGTGCAGTTTTCTTCAAATAAAATTTAAAAATCAAAAAATTAAATTTCGTATATATTATGTTTAAATACATAGTATTTTAAAACCTTTTTCTAAAAACAAGCCTACATTTCCTTCAAAAAATCATAAAAAACGAGGAATAGTGTAGTAGAACTTTCAGTTAAGTACAAAACAAAATACAAGTTGAAAAACATTTCTTTGAACAAACTCTTCCAGTACATCGACCATATTTTATTCAGCCGTTGGCCATTCAAGTTAACTACTATTAACTTAAAGTAATGCTCTTATAAAACAAGAAGGTGTATGGCAGCAGACCGAACGCGCTGCACTATCTCAGTTGGAACAGTTTTCAAGCTTTTGAATAATAGAAAAAAAATTTTAAAGTTGGTTTTGTTAAAAAAGCTCGTCCGTAATGTTTCAAAATTAAGCTGTCAAATGACATATTACAGTTGAAAACCGAAGAAATTTTTTTGTTTGATTATTAATTTAACTAAGAAACTTTTAAACAAATGAATCAAATAAACTTTTGAAATTATATCAATTATATAAGCTGTTATAATAAAATACAAATCGACAACGTGATCAAGTTCAAGTTTAAAGTAAACTTTTTATTTAATTGTGATCTTGACTAAAAAATTTTTGAAACACATAATAGCAAGCTTAAACTAGTTTGATTTGTTTAAATACAAAATTATTAGAGTTTATTTTCTTTGAAAATGAAAATATATATATTAGGGATACAAGTTTTAGGAATAATTACATATATGAACAATTTAACAATCTTAAGTGTAATATCAAATACATATTAAACGAGGAAGATTATGGTTGCCATTGTCAACTTTTAGATAACCACTAACCCTTATTTATATATTCCCTTAAAAAAAAGTAAAATAGTTAAAAAAAAATTTAACTCATTATCCCATAATTTTTGTTTAAAAAAAAAAAATCAAAACAAAATTCATATAATTTCATGTTGTGTACAAGATGTACTGCAACATTTCAAATTTTTATATGAAAATATTGGAGTTAAAAAAGTTAGTTGTTCGAGAGGTACCCGAAGTTTTGTGCCGATCTTAACCAAAAGAAGGTAAGAAACAGTCAGTCGGTCCAACCAACTTAAAAATACACTACACCTATTTGGTTCAAATTTAATCGGAAGTACATAAGTCATTTTAAAACGATAAAAGCTTTTATTAGTTTCATCGTAAGACATAGCTAACGAAATTTACTTTATAATATTAAAAACATTTTCTAATTATTTTATCAATTCAAAAATATTAAAAACTCTTACTAATTTATCTATTTAAAAATATTAAACCACAAATCAACTTGTAATAAATGGTTCGTAAAATGCAATTACCAAATTACATATTTAAAATTTTTGTCCAATTTAATAAAATTTTACACACATGCAGCAATTACTTCTTTTCAGGATTTTTAGCTGTAGTTCATTTACTGTTGAATGATTTAGTACCCTTGATTAATTATTTCAATTTTAAATAATTTTTAAATTTTTTCTTTTAATTTACTTATTTTTTAATGTTTTTTATAATTTAACTCAAAGTTATTCGAAAGAAATATTAATTTGAAATATTATAAACTAGTATCGCCCTGTGCTCGAAATTCGTGCTATTATTGCTTTTAAGTTAACATATAAAATTCGTTTTGTGTAAATTTTGTTATACTAATATTACACGACAAATTATTTATTTTGTTCCTATACGTAATAAAAATTATGCCAACAATGTTGTCAACAATTCTTGATAATAAAATTGCATAAAAAATTTTTTTTTCAATAAATCAAAGAATACATTTTTCCTACTCTTATTCCATTTTTAAATTTAATAGCTACATAGGTAAATTTTTACTACAAATGTATGCCTATCTAAAGTTCTGACAAGCGTGCGAAAAATGATTCTGAATTCTTTAGTTTACTTTATACCTTTATGTCTAGTTTATTTATTTAATTTTTCCTAAGGTTTTTTATTGACAAAAATGTAATTCTCTAAATGCTCATGAGCCATGACTCATAAGTTTCTTAAAACGAATAAATATTATTATTGCTTTCATTCCTTTATGAGGAGTAAACTCTTTTCTACTCTCAACTATTGTCAATTACACCTGCTCTTGTAAAAGAGTGTATGACAGAGTAGATAAATAATTTCCGGCAGATGGCTTTAATTAAAATTCACTTGAATAGGTTATGTTAAATCATATTTTTTATTTGATAACCAATAAGCACTCACCCCCTTCCATTTTAAAAAATATTCTTTATATTTATATCAACAATAAAACTTAATTTTTTCACTTTATTTTTAATATTTAAATATATTAAATGACATGTAGTTTTAAAATGTCTAATTAATCAGACAATTAATCTGACAATTATGTACTCCTGAAACAAAAATTAGCGTTCCTTTTACAAACTAATCCTATCTAATCTTCATGTACACTTTTTGATATGTAAAATTCGTTCGTTTTATCAAAGTGAAACTAAAAATAAGTTTTTTATTATAGAAAAAATAGTGTTTTTATTATAAAAAAACATTATTCGAGGTTGAAAATGTAAAATAAACTTTTCAATTATTAGAATGAAATTAAAACATACGATGTACAATTTTTATACGGCTGTACGTCAATACGTCTGCCTACATATCCGTAAATCGATACGCGCGTAAAGTATTTAATTTATCGAAAAATATTTATTTGAATGTTTTAATTTAGTACCTACAAAAAATTTTTTTAATTTCATAGGTATTTTGAATTATTTTGAATATAAGATATTTTTTAATAAAAGTTATTTTAAAAAAATATTATTTTTTAAAACATAATATTAGAAATATGAGAAAAACCAATAATAATATTTTTATACATTTTGTCAATTATTTGTAAATTTTAAAAATCCGAGATACAGTACATCGCGTTACGCGTATTTTGGCTGCTCTAATGTAAATTTATGTACCTACTTATTTCTAAATTTTTTGACAGAAATTATATGCCGTACGCTTCTATTTAGTTTGGGACCTAAGGAACAAATAATTTTTTTTAAGAAAGATAATTTTTTTAGTTTTTGAAACATATTGTAGGTATTTTCAATTATTTTGAATATATGTTTTAAACAAAATTATTTAAAAAAAATATTATTTTAAAATATTTTATTTTTAAATTTAATCGTAGCAACATAAGAAAAAACAATTACAATATTTTTGTACGCTTTGCCAATTTCTAAATTTTAAAACTCCTAGGAACAGTACGTCGCATATGCTTTTATGTAAATTTATTTACATTTCTAACTACTTTTTTCATAATTTTTTGATAGAAATTGTACGCCTTGCGTATTGATTTGTTGATCACTATTTTTAACAAATCAATTTTCTTAAGAAATATTATGTTTTTTTGTTTCTGCAAACATATTATAGGTATTTTTTAATAAACAAATATTTTACAAAAATATTAATTTTAATTTTCTATTTTTATTTTCGCTTTGTCAATTTTTAAATGCCAGGTACCAGACATTGCTTAATTCGGTAGATCACATGTAAATTCATGTACCAAAATTTTCTAGAAATTTCCAGAAATTATACATCGTACGCGTTGATTTTGGTTAGGCCCTAAGTAACAAATCATTTAAATTACAAATTATTTATTTAAGATTATTTGTTTTTTTTTTTTTTAATTTTTTGCAAATACATATTGTTATATTCAATCAATAATATAACTCTCTCCCTTCAATAATAAAAGTGCCTTTCGTAATATTCTTAGTTAGTAACAATTAATATTAGTAAACAGGAAATGCACATAAACCTCGTGTAATCAATTGCACAATTAATAACTTTATTATAATTTAAAATAATAAAATTGATTACGCAAGGAAACAATAACCTTTTGCTTTAAGCGTGTTAAGTTAGTTAGGAATTAAGTAATAACGTTTTAAGTAATATAATTAAGAAATGCTATGTAAGCATTTATGTATTTTATAAGACTTATTTGTAAATTTCAAAAAATAAAAAGTAATCAATAAAAAAAACTTAGTTTAAGAACAACTCTAAACGAAAGAGCGTTTAATTATAAAACTGGCGCAGTCGGTAAATAAGAAAAAAAAAATTAACAAAAAAAAATTAAAGAAAATTTTTTTTTAAAAAGCTGTTTTAATTTAAGAAAAATTAAAAACAAATTTTTGTTAAAAACTTTTTTAATTTAGGAAAAATTAAAAACAAATTTTAACTCTAAAAAAATTAAAAACAAATTTTTAAAAACTGTTTTAATTTAGGAAAAATTAAAAACAAATTTTAATCAAAAAAAAAAAAAAATGTTTTAATTTAAGAAAAATTAAAAACAAATTAATAAAAACAAAAAACTAAATAAAACTTTAATAAAAATTGTGAACTGTGGAGTAGAAAATTCAAAAAAAAAAAAGAAAATCTAACAAGTTCTTTAAAGAAAAAAGAAGCAAAACAATTGTGAAAAAATTTTTTCAAAAACTGTATTTCTATTTTGAAATTTTTTGTTTGCTTGAAAAAAAAAAAAAACGACACATTCTCATAACAACAGACTTTGCATCATACACTCTATCTATAAAATCAAGGAAAATCCAGCTAACTACAAGAACCAACTAACAAAAAAAGGCATCTTTATACTTGAATCAACCAAAAATACAACTAGAAATAACAGCAGAAAAATCAACAAGACCCAGCTAAAAATAAAAAAAGGTGACTTCATACTTCAATCAACCAAAAAGACAAGCATAAATAACAGCAGGTACAACAATTTACATTATTTAGTTTTAGTTTTAGCTATAGTTTTATTTTTTTTTATTATTTTATAAAATTTCAAAAAATATAATAAGGAAAAATTTTTAAACAAGAATAACTTTTTTTTCAATACAATAAGTGCCAACAAAATATTATTGTAAAATACAAAATTTTCGTTCAAATAATTTCTATAATAAACAAATATGTCTGACGTAGAAAAATTAAAACTAACTTTAGATTTTATTGTCAAGATAACACCTTTTGACGGCAAAGATGAAAATTATTTGCCTGAATTTGTTGACCGAATAGACAAATTGATGCCAACTATACAGGCTTTTCAAGAATTCGACAAAATGATTATACAAGGGTATATTAGGGATAAAATTACAGGTGAAGCCAGAATCACTCTGAGGCAGCATGGAAGTGCCACAGAATGGTCTGACATAAAAAACATTTTAATAACTAATCACGGCGAAAAACTTTCGTCAGATAAATTAATTGATAAAATAAGATCATGTAGAGTAGAAACAAACATAGAACAGTATTACAACGAAATTAGAACACTTTTATGTAGACTTAATAATTACTACCAATTAAAAGGTAATGTTAACATAGATACTATTAATGGCAACAAAAGAATAGCATTAGAAACTTTCAAAAATAATTTACCAGAACCCGCTAAAAGTGTTATTTTTAGTAGAAATCCTGGTACCCTAGACCAAGCGTATGAAATTATTTTAGAGTGTAATTACCAAAATTTTAGGAATAAGGCAAATCAATTTAAAAAACAAAATAATAATTTTAATCTTTTTCGTAATTCAAAATGTAATATTAATAATAATAATAACAGTTATAATAGTAACGGTAGTAACTATAATAGGAATAATAATAATAATAATAATAAAAACACTTATAGAGGATTTCAAAGTAACGCAAATAAATATCAGCAAACTCTTTCTAATAGTAGTTACAATAATAAAAAATTCCATTCAAATCGATCAGGTAACTCGAATTATAACAAACAAGCATCCTCAACTAGTTTTAGAAATAATAGCAGACAAAATGTTAGAGACGATCTCGAACAAATGGATACTTACAAAAACGAACAACAAAATTTTCAAATTGCAGGCGAAAAAATCTTCCCTATATAGTAATCCAGAATCCTGTAAAAACACTCAAATTTATAATCGACACTGGAGCAGAGTCCAGTATTATAAACCCAAATTTATGTCAACCAAAGTGGAAACGTTTTATTAAGACACAATGCCTTAAAACCTTAAACCACAATATCGTTACGAATGTACAATGCAAATTTCCGCTATTCGAAATCTTCAAAGAAAAGAAATTTATGGCCAAATTCTTAGAAATCAATTTTCATGATAAGTTTGATGGTTTAATCGGTAATAATATCTTAGCCCCTCTTGATGCTATCGTGGACTACAAAAACCGCATGTTACAAACGAGAAACGCCTCTATTCCATTCTTCTTAAACGAAAGTGAAGAACACTACAACCAAAATAGTTTTAAAAAAAATTCAATCGAACTTTTTTCAAATGAAATTAACAAATACAATTTGTTAAATCACATTGAAACATCTCACTTAAATAATGAGGAGTTTAAATTTTTACATAAATTAATTTTAAATAATAAAAATGTATTTTACAAAGACGGTGACGATCTTTCTTTTACTAACCATATTAAGCATGATATAAAGACAAAACACGAAATACCATTATACAGCAAAATGTATCGGTATCCAGAAATACACAAAAAAGAAGTTGAAAGCCAAATAGAAGAAATGCTCCATAACAAAATAATTCAACATTCCAATTCACCATATAATGCACCTGTTTGGGTTGTCCCTAAGAAAATGGACAACAGTGGAAGTCAAAAATGGAGAATTGTCATCGACTATAGAAAACTTAACGAGGCTACAATCGATGACAAGTTTCCTATTTCCAATATAGATGATGCTTTCGAAAAATTAGGAAAAGCTAATTATTTCACTACACTCGATTTGGCAAAAGGCTTTCACCAAATTGAAGTTAACCCTAAAGACCGTCATAAAACAGCTTTTTCCACTTCAACTGGGCATTATGAGTTTTTACGAATGCCGTTTGGTTTAAAGAACGCGCCAGCGACATTCCAAAGACTGATAAATAACGTTCTAAAAGACTTTATCAACAAAATATGTGTAGTATACATGGATGACATTCTAATATTTTCAAGCTCAATTCAAGAACATTTAGATTCAATTCAAAAAATTTTTAATAAACTTGCAGATGTTAATCTTAAGATACAAATAGATAAATGTTCATTTCTTTGTAAACAAACAGAATTTTTAGGTCATATAATTACTCCAAATGGAATTAAACCAAATCCTAAAAAGATTGAATCCATCCAAAATATCAAACTGCCCACAACGCAAAAACAAATAAAAAGTTTTCTAGGTGTGACCGGTTATTACCGCAAATTTATAAAGGATTATGCTAAGATTGCATACCCTATTACTAGGTATTTGAAAAAAGGAGCAAAAATAAATGTAAACGATAAGCAATATATATCCGCTTTTAAAATGCTCAAAAATCTTTTAACAACCGATCCAATTCTTATACATCCAAATTTCGATAAAACATTTGTAATCACAACAGATGCTTCAAACGTAGCAATAGGTGCCGTTCTGTCGCAAAATCAGCATCCTGTTTCCTTTGTATCTAGAACTTTAAACAAACATGAGACCCATTATGCAACGATAGAGAAAGAGCTCTTAGCTATTGTATGGGCAACTCAACAATTTAGACCTTACATATACGGACGTAAATTTATAATAAAAACAGACCATAGGCCACTTGTCTGGTTAAATGGGTTAAAAGAACCAAACTGTAAATTACAAAGGTGGAGGATAAAACTAAGTGAATTTAATTTTGATATTGAGTACGTGAAAGGCAAAGAAAACCAAGTAGCGGACTACCTATCAAGGATAGAAAATCCCAATATCCAAAAAGATTCTAATATTGATTCAGAAGCATTTTCACCCAATTTAAATTCTATGGAAAAAAAGGGTTATGAATATAATGAATTATTTAATACCGAACACAATGAAAGTACCGTTTCCGTTAACGAAGAAGTAATGTCAACCGGTGCTACAATTAATAGTGCTCAGGAAGATGAAACTAGTCATATTTACATAACTGACAAACCAATAAACCTATTCAAAAATCAAATTTACTTATATAAAGGAGAAAAAGAGAAATTTTTATTGAAAATTATTCACAACAAAATCCAAAACCATGTTACTGTTGGAGAAAATAGTAATTTATTGAATTTAATGAAAAGGATCCTAAAAGATAAAGGCCTATTTTGTATTTATTGCGACGATATATCTCTGTTTGTAAAATTCCAAGATCTCTATGTACAATATTTTAGTAATAACAAAAACTTAAAAATGTTAAAATCTTCTCTTAAACTTACCAATATCACAGATAGAAATGAAATTTTAGAAATTATAAAAAAAGAACACTTAAGTAAAAACCATAGAGGAATAACAGAAGTGTTCAACGAATTAAAAAAGAAATACTACTTTCCTCGTCTTTTAATTGAAATAAATAAAGTTATAAATAATTGCGAACCCTGTAGTATTGCTAAACATGACAGAAAACCTATTAAAATTCCTTTTAAATTGACCGATACACCAAAGCATTTCAATGATATCGTGCACATGGATATATGGTATCCAGAAAGAAATAAACTCTATTTAACAACAATAGACAAATTTTCAAAATATGCTACCGTTCAAAAACTAAACGATCGCAATTGGATTTCAGTTTTAGAATGTATCAAACAAAGAATTCAGTTTTTAGGTAAAATGAATAAATTAATATCAGACGGTGAGAGATGTATAATTCATAGCGCTGTCGAACTATTTTTGAAAGAAAATAGTATCGAATTTCATCAAACTACAGCAGGATCAAAAACCGGGAATAGTGACATCGAAAGGCTTCATGGTATTCTTAACGAGCATTTAAGAGTGATGAATGCCGATAATAATAAAGATGATCTTGATAATCGTCTCTTTAAAATAGTAAACTTTTATAATAATACTATTCATAGTTTCACAAAACTGAAACCGATCGATTTATTAACTAAAAATCTCGATAAAAACGAAATAGAAAATCTAAAACTAAAATTCCAAGAAACAAAATCAAATTATTTAGAAAAAATCAATAGAAATAGAAGTCAAAATTTTACCCTTTCAAAAAATATTGTGAAAAATAGACAAATAGCGAAAAACACCACAAAATACAAGAAACTTCAAAAATTTTCAAAACATAACGACTATACTTATGACAAAAACAATAATAGAAATACCAAGTACTACCAAACCCAATTAAAACGAAAATATAAATACACATGATAAATTATTGCATAACTCAATGCCGTTAAATAAAATAAAATCTTTTACAATTTTATGACAATTTCAAACTTCTACTAAATTTGCTAATCAGCATAAATAATTTTTAATAATAAACATCATCATTACCTTGAACTTGGCCTACCTTAATAAATGTATTAAAGTAGGTTCAAAAACAAAAAATAAAGAAAAAAATAAAAAGTACTGTAATTTTAAATTGAATGAACTAAAATTTCAAATGAAATTCTAAACCTTTAATGAAATTTGTTTTTATAAAACACAAAAAAAAAAAAAAAAAAAAAGAAGAATTAAAAAAAAAAAAAATTTTGCTAACTTTTATCATATTTAGAATTGTGCCATACACACTAAATTGAATAATTTTTTTTTTAGAAATGAAGAAGTAATTTTGAACGATAATTTTGTATTCGAACGTAATAGCAATATAAAAACTAAAAATGATTTAAAACCTCATAAGAATCAGTGTATCTATAATATCTTACAAAAAAATAATACTTGTAACTTTATTGTAAAATTAGAAAAAACTATTGAAGAAGTTGATAAAGGCATAATAATTACTAAAAACATAGAATTAACTTATCTAAAAGACATTAATGCAAATCGAGAAATTGCTCTTAAAGGAAATAATTTAATTCAGTTTTCAAATCGCGAAATCACAATCGGAAACTTTAAATTTATAAATAAAATCGAAAAATTTGAAAGCCACTTTATTATGCCTCAATCAAATTTCAACTTTACTAAAATTATAAAAAATGTATCTTTAGAAAACTTACACATACAAAATATTAAAAACAGAGAAAATATCGAGTTCATTGAATTTAAACATAATGTAACAATTTATAGTTTATTATCAATTTTTTTAATTATAATTATCATTATAACTTTAATTTTATTAAGAATTTTTAAAAATAAAACAATAAATGTAATTCAGTTAGAAGAAAAAACAGATACTATAAAATTTTCCGAGACGGAAAAATCTCGGGGGGGAAGTGTTATATTCAATCAATAATATAACTCTCTCCCTTCAATAATAAAAGTGCCTTTCGTAATATTCTTAGTTAGTAACAATTAATATTAGTAAACAGGAAATGCACATAAACCTCGTGTAATCAATTGCACAATTAATAACTTTATTATAATTTAAAATAATAAAATTGATTACGCAAGGAAACAATAACCTTTTGCTTTAAGCGTGTTAAGTTAGTTAGGAATTAAGTAATAACGTTTTAAGTAATATAATTAAGAAATGCTATGTAAGCATTTATGTATTTTATAAGACTTATTTGTAAATTTCAAAAAATAAAAAGTAATCAATAAAAAAAACTTAGTTTAAGAACAACTCTAAACGAAAGAGCGTTTAATTATAAAACTATATATTTTTTAATATCATTGCTCTCAAACGTAATGTTAATTACAGAATATATTTCAGAAGTCGGTTTTTCCATTTTACAAAAAGCTTTAGAAAAAGTAACAACAATATACGATGCTAAAAAATTTTTTTTTTTTGCACAACAAAAACAGAAAACAGTACTTTGCTCTCATAACGACCATGATGGTTCAGAAAACATTAGTCGTAATAAACGAATGTCGTTTTAAAAGAATGCTGTGAATTTTGAAAAATTAGTATAAAACATGAATATTGTAGAATGTGCTAATTCTAGAATGAACAATTCGAACTCATTTTCTAGAATTTTATTTGATGTGTCAGCCTCAAGCCTTTGTATAATGATTTTTTTTTCTAATAAAATTTTTTTTTTGTATTTTTCATGCGCTGTTTTTGACGATTTTTTTATACCCTAGACCTATAGATTAGGTAAAGGGGTATATTAACTTTCGTATGGTGTTTGTCCGTCTGTCCGTAGGCACGATAACTCAAAAACTAATGGAGCTATCTTGATGAAATTTTAGTGTAGGTTACTAGGACTGAAAGTACGGCGGGGATTGCATATGGGCGAAATCGGCCCATGGGTTCGGAGTTTGGACCTTTTAATTGTTCTAAGGGCCAAGGAACATGTAAAAAAATAAGAATAAACAAACAACTAATGGTGTTACAATCATGAATTTTGTGATGTAGGTTATTAGTAATGAGACTATGGTGGGGACTGCTTACGAACGAGTTCGGAACATGGGTTCGGATCCTAGAAGTTTTTGATCGAATTTAGGCCAAACAAGCATAATTCCGAAACCATGTCCGCCATCCGTCCGTAGGCACGGTAACTCAAAAACTAATGGAGCTATCTTGATGAAATTTTAGTGTTGCATATGGGCGAAATCGGCCCATGGGTTTGGAGTTTGGACCTTTTAATTGTTCTAAGGACCAAGGAACATGTAAAAAAATGAGAATAAATAAACAACTAATGGCGTTACAATCTTGAATTTTGTGATGTAGGTTATTAGTAATGAGACTATGGTGGGGACTGCTTACGAACGAGTTCGGATCATGGGTTTTGATCAATTTAGGCCAAACAAGCATAATGCCGAAACCAATGAAGATAAAACCTTCAAATTTTGTATCAGTGTGCCTCTTCCTAATTTAGGACCAATTGGAGTAGTGGATCGGGGACCATCCACACAGTTCAGAAGACCTTAAAGCATATCATTGAAATTACTAAAAAAAAATTGCTTAAAATTAAGATAGAACGTTCTAATTGTGTACAAGGATTCATTAGTATTGAAAGAACGGCATGGACAGCATATAAGCGAAATCCGACCATGGGTTCTGATCCTGGAACTTTTTCATCGAATTTAGTCCAAACGAGCATGATTCCGAATTCAAAGAAGTTAGAACTTCCAAAATCGGTATCAAGGTGTCCCTTTCTATTCCGTTATTGTCCTCGAAAATTGGAATCAATTGATATAGTGGGTCAGGGACCATCTACATAGTTTAGAAGACCTTAAAGCATATTTTCGAAAATAATAGAGATAGCAACTTCAAAAAATGTAGAAGATTCAAATTTGGCTCAAGGCTGTTCTTTAATATTTCCTACTTGTTCCCTTAATGTATGATCAATTGGGTGGTTAATAAGGTAACTCTCCTAGACCTCTAAAGATTGAAAGGCTTATCATCGAAATTAATAAAAATAGTAACTTTAAGTTAATATAGAATGTTCCAATTGTGTACAAGGGACGCAACTTTAATAGGTATCGAGTAATACAATACATTTATTGCATATTTTAATTATTAAATTTTGTGATAAAAACTTAATGAAAGCATTAATGGTTTTAACTAACATTAAAAACCATGAAATTATATAAACTTTTATATTTATATTATTACAAATTAATATTTCTTTCGAATAACTTTGAGTTTAATTATATAGAACATTAATAAATAAGTAAATTAAGAGAATAAATTTAAAAATGATTAAAAATTGAAATAATTAACCAAGGGTGCTAAATTATTCAACAGTAAATGCACTACAGCTAAAAATCCTGAAAAGGAGTAATTGCTGCATGTGTGTAAAATTTTATTGAATTGGATAAAAGTTTTAAATATGCAATTTTGTAATTGCATTTTACGAATCCATTTATCTCAACTTTATTTGTTGTTTAATATTTTTAAATAGATAAATTAGTAAGAATTGCTAATATTTATGAATTAATAAAATAATTAGAATCAATAATTAGATCAAACTTATAAAAGCTTTTTTGGTTTTAAAATGACTAATGGACTTCCCATTAAATTTGAACCAAATAGGTGTAGGGTATTTCTAAGTCGGTTGCATCGACACACTGTTTCTTTACTTGTTTTATATTTAAAACTAAATAAAAAATACTTAATTAATCACCAAGCAACATTTTTAGATATAATAAGTTTAAATAAAAGAAATATGAATGTAATTAGCAATTTACATTTTTAGGTAAAATTTATTTAGTGTATTGTTCAGTTAATACTCTGAGTTCGTTATAAATGAAAAGTACTGTATAAACAAATTATATTGCTTTCAATTCGAACAGAACTCATTTTTTTTTTTCCCAGAATTATAATTCTTATTTCTCGTTCACTTTTTATAATAAAAAAAATTAACAAAAAAAAAAATTTTAAAAAATTTTAATCTCCTTGTTCATTAAACATTTAAACTAAACAAAAAAAAGAAAGATATAAGTCGGCGCCTATAATAGTTTGATTGAGCTGCAAGTTACAACCGAAAATGAATTACATTTAGACAGAAAGTCGTCGCATAATTTTAGAGTCATAAGCCTCAAGCTTTCATCGCGTGACCGTTAAATTCAAATTTACTTTACAATAAAGACGGGTTTTCGCCTGAAAATATCATTGTAATATGAAAACAAAAAAAAACCTTTCAACAACAACCAAAATTGTTTCATTAAAATTGGTCAAATAGTTTACCCTGAAAAGGGATGGTTCTATTTGTGTGGGAAAAAATAATAAGCCGATTAAATATTAGACATAAAAGTTGATATAATTTGACGGTTTTTAATGTTAATTAAAACCATTAATGCTTTCATTAGCTTTTTAACACGAAATTTAATAGTCAATATATGCAATAAATGAATTTCTAAATTAAAATTGCAAATTTAGAACTTTTATATCATATAATTCATTTAAATATAAAAACGAGGAAGATTATAGTTGCCCTTGTCAACTTTTAGATACGTTGTGCGTGTATTAAATAAATAAGAATTTCATATATTGCAATTGAACTGTTTGACAGAAAATTCAAAATATTTGTTTTTTTATATTTAATTACAAAAAAAATTAATAAAAAAAAAATGAATTAAAAAAAAAGATGAATTTAAAAAAAAAAAATGCTCTGAACGAGATTCGAACCCACCCTTTTCAATTAAATTGTCGACGTCCTAACCACTAAGCCATTGACTTTATGTTCATCTCAATTTTTTTTTTAATTTTATTATATTTGCGATGGTATCAATTGTTTGTTTTGAATAACTGTTTTGAATTTTTTAAAAAATGTATTAAAAAAAATAAATAATTTATAAATGAGAGTTTTAAGATAAAATAAAAAAAAAAAAAATTTTTGCCCCAGCCAGAAATCGAACCGAGAGGTTTTGACTACTATTCCCATGTCCTAACCACTATACCACAGAACAATAAATAATTTGCCTACAAAACGAGTTTTTATTTATCTTAATTTTTTTTTTTAATAATTGTAGTTGCTATGGTATCAATTGTTTGTTTTAAATAACAGTTTTTAAATAATCGTAGTTGCTATGGTATAAATTGTTTGTTTTAAATAACAGTTTTGAAATTTTTTTATAGAAATATTTAAAAAAATTAATAATTTTTAATATAAATGAGAGTTTTCTGTCAAATTTTCTATAAAATAAAATTTTTCATACATAAAATAAATACATATATTTTATTAAAAAGAAAATAGATAACAAAAAATGAATTTAAAAAAAAAAAAAATTTTTCCTTAGCCTGAATTCGAACCGAGAAATTTTTGCTACAAGTAACATGTCCTAACCACTACACCATGAATCGATTAATAACTAGACAACAATTTGTTTGTTTTTATATTAGGTTTCTATTTCGTTATTAATTTTGAAAATATTCATAAAATTTCGAAAAATTTGTTTGGCAGCTACCCGAAGCCTTTCTCCGATTTTAACCAAAAACAATAGGGAACCTACAAATTGTCTACAAATTACTTTGTAAAAGTTTCAGAACTCTAGCTCTTACAGTTTTTGAGTTATCGTGCTGATGGACGGACGGACCCACATAGCTAGATCGATTCACTTTTCGATGCTGATTCGATACGTACCCTTGACATTACATCTAGCTCGTATATTTCGATGCGTTACAAACGGAGGAGTAATTTTAATATACCCGATGTTCATATATGTATGCACGGGTATAATAAATTTTACTACTTAAGTATCATACGCAATTTCCTAATTATATATTGAAATATAATGATATAAAAAATTATTTTATTTTTAATTTAGAAAATATAAACATAGCATGTTTTACAGTAAAATTGTTAGCCTTTTAAAAATATAAAAGTGTTAAATAAGATCGGAAATGGGGAATAGCCTCAATTCGATCAAAAGCTTCTAGAATCCGAAGTCGACCGGAACCAATTCCCATGGTACTTTCATTACTAGTAATTTAGGTTTTAAATTTCATCAAAATAAGTAATTAATTTTTGAGTTATGGTGTTTTTAAGATATATGATTGTAAGTCCTTCAACATTTCAAAGGTTCCAAAACCCGAAATCATGGTACGATTTCGCTCATATGCAATCCCCGTCATACTTTCAATACTAGGAAACCCTTGTACACAATTAGAACGTTATTTCTTAATTTTAAGTTACTATTTTTATTAATTTCCATGATAAGCCTTTAAACCTTGGAAGATCTAAGAGTTACCTGAACCACCAACCCAATTGATCACATTAAGGAAGCACGTAGGAAATAGTAAAGAACACCCTTGTTGCCAAATTTGAAGTTTCTCCTTTTGTTTGAAGTACCTATCTATCTTTATTACTTTTGAAAATACGCTTTAAGGTCTTCGAAAATATGTGGATTCTCTCCGATCCACCATTCCAATTATGCTTCTTTGGCCTAAATTCGATCAAAAACTTCTAGGATCCGAATACATTGTCCAATCGCATACAATATCCGCCAAAGTCTCATTACTAGTAACCTACAACACAATTGCATGAAGGTAGCGCCATTAGTTGTTGTGTTATCCTTTTTCCCACATTTTCAAAAAATTTGTAAAAATGTGCCTATATAGTTTCACTCTGTCCGTCCGTCCTTTTTTACCTACGACCGACTAAAAAATATTAGCAACGGTTAGGTATTGCAATAAAAATATTTTAGTGTTAAAACTTTTTTCTGTTAGCCACCCCGTTACGGAGCTACAGCCCCTCAAAGTCGAAAAAAACCCTATATTTAAGTAGTTATAACAAGAGTTCTTCTTCTTCTGCTATGGCGCTACAGTCCGTTGTCGAACCTTAGCCTCCTGAATCATCCACTTCCAGTTCACGCGATCTTGGGCAGCAGTTATCCAATTTTGCTCTTACAGCATTGATACAGCGTCTGACTCGACTGCATCAACCCATCGATTTCTCGGCTTTCCTACTCGATTTTTTTTGCTTCGCCTATCCTTCGAGTTACCTCTGATGTTTCATTGTTTCCACTTGATATCTCGGACCCTACATAGACAAAACTTTTTACTACTTCCACGTTGTCATCACTAAAAGTAATGTTTTGTTTCTCTCTCTGGTTTCGTTTGGATACTACTAACATTTTCGTCTTATCGATGTTTATCCTCAGACCCAGTTCTATAGCTGTTTTCTCTAACTGGATATAGCATTCTCTGACACCTGCCTCTGATCTTCCTAGTAGATTTAAGTCGTCTGCGTATGCAGGTATTTGGGTGGTTTTGAATAGCAACGTGGCATTCGGGTCAGATAGAATTTTCCTGACTATATGCTCCAGGGCAAGATTGAAAAGCATAAGCGCGAGTCCACCCCCCTGTTTCAGTCCCTGTTTGATAATGTAGGGTTCTGTGAGGTCCCCTTGAATTTTTACGCTCGCACTTGTGTTTTGCATAGTAGCTTTAATCAATCTAACTAGCTTTGTCGGTACGCCTAGGTTGCTTAAAACTACATATAATTTTTCCTTTATAAGATATAATTTTTTTTTTATCCTATCCTAGATATAATGTTTTTTTTTTTGAAAATGAAAAATTAAAATAAGAAACTCACAATTCACATCATTTGTTGTAAAAACACCTACACAACCGGCAGAATATGTTTCTTTAGTATTAGCATTAAATGAATAACCACCAAAGTCGTTTTCTTCACTCATTAAAAATCCATATTTCAGAAAAAAATAAAAAACTAGTTTGCAAAACAGTTTCCGGCGGTTTATGGTTTCCGGAATTTTTGTTCCGGAAAATTTGGTTTCCGGCGAATAATGTTAACTGAATTAAAATATTTATTTTTATTATTATTTAATAATTATAAGTGGAGTTCCGTTAACCCATTGAGGCCCAACAGCTTTTCTAAATGTTTTAACCGATTGACTTCAAATTTTGTATATGCGTTCCTCTTTGAGAATGGAGTTCACTTTATTAACAGACTTGGAATTTGTCAACCCTTGCCGCCCGACAATTGTCCAAAAAAAATTTTGCTGTGTTCCAATTTTGCAAAATATTGCTTGATTAAAGTCTCAAAAACGGGTTTGTTGAGTTCCGTTATCCCACTGCGGCATAGCAGCGTTTTACAGATTTGCCCATTACTTTACTCTTAAGCAGAAACGGTTTGACCAATTGACTTTAAATTTTGTATGCGTACATGTATAAACTTATCATTCCTACGATTATTAAAAAAAAAAAAATTTATAAGTAAATTGCGTCCAATTTTTGAAAATAGGTACAACTTCTTTGAATTAGGGGAATGTTTAAAAAAATCTTTTGTCGAGTTCTTTTAACCGATTGCGAAACAAAAACTTTAAAAACAGTTTACAAAACAGATATAATCTAATTTTTCTTTACGTGGTGATTCTTGAAAATTTGGTGCTACTTGACGATTTCATTGAATCTTTGTGCAAAACGCGTAAACAGGTCAAAACCAAATTAACCCGGTGGGCTTTTGTAACTAAAATGGTGGTACAAAATCTTCAATAAAATTCGTTTGATCGTTTAAGCAAATAAATTTTATAGAAAACTTCATGGCGTCGTTGTGGAAAATGGGTTAATTGAATTTAACTAAAATTTTTTTCAGCTTCTCTTTTGGACTGCAAAATTAACCTGTAAAATTGGACACAAATCGGAAACAAAAAATTTTTTTGAAGCCCGCCGGGCTGACATGGGTTAATATATTCAAACCAACTTTATGCAACTAATTATGCAACTTTATGCAACTTTCAAGTCAATCGGTAAAACCGTTTTGGCTTGACATCTTAAATATTGAAAAAGCTTCATAACGCCCTAGTGGCTAAAGGCCGCCGGGCCGAAATGGGTTAATATATTCCAACCAACTTTATGCGATTACTTCAGCTAGCTAAGAGGAGCATTTATGGAAAATTTCAAGTCAATCTTTCAAACAGTTTCTACTCGACATTAAAAACATTGAAAAAGCTTCATTGCGCTCTCGTGCCCAATCGGGTTAGCCAAACTTAACAAAAATGTGTGTTAGCCTCTCTTTTCGACTGCAAATCCACCCTGTAAAATTGGACACAAATCGGAAACACAAAATATTTTAGAAGTCAGCAAGCCCGAAATGGGTTAATTTATTCCAACAACCTTTAGCGCTAGTTAAGAGGAACATTTGTGAAAATTTCAAGCAAATCGGTCAAACCGTTTTGACTCGACATCAAAAAAACGAAAAAATTTAAATCGGCTCTGGAGCCGCAACCTGTTGACTTATTAAAATGTGACATAGTCGATGTCACCCCCGGGGTCTTAGAATTATTCCTCTTAAATTTTGTGATAAACGGACCAGTGGTTTTCACGTTCATGAATACTAGAGAAACAAACGAACAAAAAAATTTTCTTCTTTATATATTAGATAATTGTTATTAGTAATGCAATCGTTATAAAGAAATATAACTTACGAGTATATGTATAAAATCATTAAAATATCTTATAACGATTTCTTTACTATTTTTTGATTAAAATATTAGAATTAATAAACCTCTAAAATTATTATTAAATCTTAAACTTCTTTACTGCTGAGAACAAAGCAGGTGTGTATTTCGTGAATGTATCACGAATATAAACATTTTTCTAACTGCTCTCACCAAAAAGATCTGTAGTAAGTTTCAGCTTATCCTTTTTTTTTGTCATCGTCTTGGTATCAGCTGAGGTGAATACAATGCGTAAAATATTAAATGAACTAATCCTATTTTTATTTTTTATCCGTTTTATAAAGCTTTTTCAATTTCGTTATCAGAAACATCTATAAGTACACAATCATTCAACACTTCATGTCCAACTTGCATTGCGGTAAAGTTACCTTCAATATGAATCCCAATGACATCAATAGATTTTTTGTGTTATTTTTTATTCCCAGCAGTTTAATTTTCTCTCAAATTTAATTATTTTTTTTTTCATATTAACATTTTCTCTTGTAGTTGCTTAATTGTATTGAGAAAATCAATGTAAATTTTTTTTATATTTTATATTAATTCTTTATAAAGATGCTGCATAGTTAAAGCATCACTATTAACAATCTTTGTATGAGAATTATTTTGTGATGAAGCAATGTTTGATCGGAGAACAATATCACTAACAGTGACAGTTGCAATGTCAATTATCTCACTCTCATTCAATTTTTGTTTCTCTTTCTCATTCCTTTTTTGCATTTGTCGTTTTGCAGTATTAGAGAATAATTGGTTGTGCTGGTAATTGCTAGAAATAAATTTCTGTTCTCAGTAACTTTTTGCATGTCTCTAATTAACTTTTTTAGATATATTTTATGTTGTATGTTTTAATCCACTTTGCTGTTGTTCCTGTTGTTGAGCAAGTTGTAAAATATTCTGAGAATGCAGAGATTTTCGACGAATAATTGTATATTTGTTAATTTGAAAATGTTAAGATTATCCACGTGCAATGATAAAAATTATTGCAATCGGGACAATGTACTTTCGTTAAATCTAACCGATAAATTTTTTCATTGCAAATATTGCAATTCATTTTTTATATCTTATTATTAAATTATTGTAGTATGAATTATGATTTATAAACTTTGTTATATAAATTATGATAAAAGTAGTTTTATTAAATTATTTAGTTATTTATTAAATAGATTAATATTATCAAAAAATTATTTATATCTTAAAACAAAAAAAAATTCAATTGAATGCGCACTCTACAAGGATTCAAAATGAACTCAAGCTTTAACTTGAACTCAAGTCTTCTTTTGCTTTCCCATGAATTAGCTATTTTATTTATTTTTCTATTATCAACATTTTACATTGTTTTACCAAACACGGAATTATTCATTAATTAAAAAAAAAAATTTTTTATAGGTATTTTTAGCAATATTTCTATATTCAGTATTTAAATCAATATACTTTATTAACCAATCAATCTGTTTCAATTCCAAAACATTGCTTGATATTTCTACAAAGGATAGCATATTGTCTCTTGTTATTTAAATTGGTTAACAATTTTCTTGCTTTTTCTACTGGAGGAAAACTATTTTCAGGGCAAAAATATCATATAATATCTTCATAAATTATATATTTGGATGTATTATTCAAGAACATTGACTGATTGTTCCACGTATTCCAGATTTTATAAAATTGTACATGTTTATATCTGTAAATAATTGTAGTTCTATAAGTTATAGTATATAAGTACCGGTTGCAATGCAATATTTTTAGTTTGCCCAGTATGAACAAATGTTAGCGAAAATTTGAACTTAATTTGGGTTGATTGATTCTAATATCTTAATAAAATTCATACCACGTCTAATAACTCATCTCACAAATGACTTTATGATGACCTTTAAAATTGATTGATACTGCTAAGTTTTCAACATTAAATCCAATTTGTATTTTTGTTGTTTGTTTTTTATCCAAATAATAGATATAACTAAGTAAAAGATTTTGTGGAGGTTACGCTTTTTCCTATTTCCTTTATATCCTCGAATTTTAGACTTAACTGTATTAGTGATACAGGTTCCTCCTAAGAAATCCCAAAATGAAAAAGCTTAACTTCGAAATTAATAAAGATAGAAACTTCAAATTTCATTCACTATTTCCTATTTCCGTTATTATTTATCACTTTTATAATTTTAAATAGCTAAGAATTTTACTATTAAACGACGAAATTTTTTTGTTTTTTAACTTTTATGATATCATTTATATATATATATGTATATATTATTGAACTGTTACCATAGGTAATATGTAATTAAGAAATTGTGTACGATACTTAAGTTGTGTTCAAAAGTATTTCATGCATGAATGTAAAATTTATTTTTATATTTAAGGGAATTATGTGAAAAGTTCTAAATTTGTCATTGTATTTGAGAAATACATTTATTGCATATTCTGATTTTTATATTTTGTTATATAAAGCTAATGTAAGCATTAATGCTTTTAATTAACGTTAATCACATTATATAAACTTCTATATATATATTCTCACAAATTAATATTTCTTTCGAATAACTTTTAGTTTAGTTTCATAAAACATTCAAAAATAAGTAAATTAAGAGAATAAATTTAAAAATTATTTAAAATTAGAATAATTAATCAAGGGTATTAAATTATTCAACAGTAAATGCACTCCTAAAAAGGAGAAATTTCTGCATGTGTATAAAATTTTATCGAATTAAGTAAAAAGTTTTAAATATGTAATTTTGCATTTTACGAATTTATATTTATATATTTTATAATATAATGGTGGCGCGAAATAAAGCCATACGAAATAAAGCCATAAAATGACATTATGGCTTTATTTCGCATTCAAATGCGAAATAAAGCCATATCGAGAATTTTTTTGCGTATGGCTTTATTTCGCATTTGAATGCGAAATAAAGCCATATCATTTTCTAAAATTTTACGAAATAAAGCCATATAGTAAAATTGATACAAATACTAGTTTAATAGTAAACAAAGTAAAAAAAAATAAAAATTAATAAGTTCCTAATTTTTTTTAATACACTGTAATAAAACATATTAAATCATATTATATTTTCATTAAGGGGGTTGCCGCCCCCGAACCCCCGCTAACTCAATTATTGAAGCTAGATTTTGAATCCAACACTAAAATGAAAAGAATGGTATAAGAATTCGGATACCTAATTCATTAAAAAAATTAATAAGTTTCTAATTTTTTTAATACACTGTAATAAAACATGTTAAATAATATTATATTTTCATTACGGGGGCTGCCGCCCCCGAACCCCCGCTAACTCAATTATTGAAGCTAGATTTTGAATCCAACACTAAAATGAAAAGAATGGTATAAGAATTCGGATACCTAATTCATTAAAAAAATTAATAAGTTTCTAATTTTTTTAATACACTGTAATAAAACATGTTAAATAATATTATATTTTCATTACGGGGGCTGCCGCCCCCGAACCCCCGCTAACTCAATTATTGAAGCTAGATTTTGAATCCAACACTAAAATGAAAAGAATGGTATAAGAATTCGGATACCTAATTCATTAAAAAAATTAATAAGTTTCTAATTTTTTTAATACACTGTAATAAAACATGTTAAATAATATTATATTTTCATTACGGGGGCTGCCGCCCCCGAACCCCCGCTAACTCAATTATTGAAACTAGATTTTAAATCCAATACTATAATGAAAAGAATGGTATGAGAATTCGGCATAGCTATTTCATACAAAAAATAATCAACCCTAATTAATAAATATAAATATTCTGGAAAAGGGGGCAATCCTGCTTTTGAATCCAACTCCAAAATCCCTCCTAATTGAGAATTCCACATATACACATATATATAAATATTCTGGAAAAAGCGTAAAGCCCTGCTTTTGAATCCAACTAACAATCCCACATATACACATATATAAATATTCTGGAAAAAGCGGCAATCCTGCTTTTGAATCCAACTCTAAAATCCCTCCTAATTGAGAATCCCACATATACACATATATAAATATTCTGGAAAAAGCGTAAAACCCTGCTTTTGAAACCAACTCTAAAACTCCTTCCTAACTATTTAAATAAAAAAGTTTGGAAAATTAAATTTTTAAAAAGATAAATTTGTAAGAATTTTTGATGTTTTTGAATTGATAAAATAATTAGAACATGTTTTTAGTATTTTCAGGTTATAAAGTATTTGGTTAACTATGTCTTACAATCAAACTAATAAAATATTTTATGGTTTTCTAAGTCGGTTGCACCGACTGACTGTTTCTTTACTTTTTTTATTTATGTATTAGATAACCAGATTTTCCCCGCGTGTCCCGGGAGCATGTAATTCATCATTATTTAAATCTATATAACTTTCATAAAAGCGAATGTTTGCTTGTTTGTTTGAACAGTATAATAGGCTCAAAAATTTCTCAGCCAGTCATCACTAAAATTTGTGTATAAAAGTTTTCGGTACGGGGAGTCTTGTGGGCTAAAGTTGTGTTTAACAGGTTTTTCTAAAATAAAAAGAACATAACCGAAAGACGTGTTCTAAAATAAAAGCAAGAATGATATTGTACTAATTATTACAAAATTTATATAGCTTATATATCTATGTTTATTATGAATTTCATCAATCATTTTTCTGTTATTGTTTATATCGCTTATAATTAGTTCCTTAGAATGTGGTTCAATTTCATTTTCATTATTTGTTACATTTAGGTTTGAAAATGGGTATGTAAAATAATCTTTAATTTTCATATAAATATTTGTAAAAGTAAATCTTTTAATAGTTATAGAGCAATCTTTAAATTTTATTATACTATTTTTATACAACATTAAATTATCGTCATTACAATTTTGACTAATATTGTTAACTTTTAAATTTTTTACTATAATGAGACCTGGTTTGATCTCTTTTATAATTTCTTTTGTATTCAAGTTCATTTCGCAATTCGCGTGAGTGGATTTTGTAATTTTATTTAAACATTCGTCTTCTACTTCAATTAAATTTTTCTTCAAATTATCTTTTATGTCACCATAAAAGATTTTTATATAAATATATTATAAATCTGTTATTTTTAAAACTAATTCTTTATTATCCTTATTAGGGATTGGTTCGATTATTATTTCTGAATATGGCATAGTAGTATATATTGGTTAGTAAATAATAATAAGTATTTGGTTCTGATAGAATGCAACAGAGATCTTTATGTTCTTGTTATTTTCAAAAATAAGGTCAGAATTTGATTTAGAAAGGCTATCTAGCTTTTCCTGAATCATTTCTCTATCTTCATTGTCCATATTACCGGTTATGAATTTTATCGTTGAACCTAAAGCATTTATTAATCCTCTTTTTACTTTTGATGGGTGTGAGGTTTTAGTTCGTCGATTCTGAGTTCTAATAGATGGAAGTTGTGTAACATTGTTAAATAAGATGGAGCGTCTGGTTTTATATGTTTTTTAATTGTCATAATGTTGTCATTCAGGTGATCTCTATTATTCTCGAACTCCGTTATGTTGATGATGTGAAGAGCTCTCTCGTAATCTCTTATTATCTTGATAGGTCCGTTTTTTATTATAATGAATCCGTTATTATCGTTTAAATTTTGTATCTCGATTTCCCGTGATAATGCTAAAGTTGGTACAAATACTGCTAGTAGTAATGTTAAGAACATTTTCTGTAATTACAGATAATTTTATTAGTCTTAATTTGAAGGATTGTTTTGGAATTTTTTAGATCTTTTTAAATGAGATTTATAATATTTGTACCCTGTAGTGGTAATTATATGGTCATCGTCCAGCCTATTAGCGTCTTTTTTTCTAAATTTGGCATGGTTTTTACCTCCTCTGATTTCTTTTAAGTATTGATACCCTGTTTTAATGTCAGTTTCTTCCCTGTTTCTGTTTAATTTATTTATAATATTTTCTTTTATTTTTATGATTCTAATAAGTCCGTATTCTGATTGTTCAATGTTACCATTGTAAAAGCCAATCGGTTTTCTGTTTGTATAGAGTGAATAGTATTCATATTAATCACGTGTTCCACAAATGCCAAAAAAGTTAACTTATTTAATAAAAAATTGTACGATATGTAATGAAAACAAGTAAAGAAACAGTCAGTCCGTGCAACCGACTTAGAAATACCCTACACCTATTTAGTTCAAATTTAATGGGAAGTCCATAAGTCATTTTAAAACAATAAAAGCTGTTATTAGTTTGGTCGTAAAACAAAGCTAACCAAATTAACTTTATAATACTAAAAATAATTTCGAATTAGACTATCTATAAAAAAATATTACAAATTCTTACAGATTTATCGATTTAAAAATATTAAAAAACAAAAAAATTTGAATTAAATGAAAATATTGTTACTTAAGCAAATTGCATTCATTAATTTAAATACTTCATTTTAACTTACAAACTGTACTTTTCACTTTTAACTGCATTCCTAAAAATGCATAATAACTTTATCTTAACTCATAAACTGTACTTTAACTATCAAGTTTCGTAAACGCTAATTATAATCGTTTACAGAAACAAAATAAAAACCTAACTAACTTGATTATAAAAGTATGATTCTAATCAAGTTAAATATGTGTGTGTATTAAAACTTAGGCATACATCACGTTGCAATAACATGCCAATATGCAAATTGCGTAGCGCATTTCCTATATTAAACAATGTTATAGAACAATTGTATTAAGTTAGTCTGCAAGAACAACTCTAACAGGAACAAGAGTTCCAGATAAATAATTATAAAAGAATATTAAAAAAAAAAACAATTAAACAAGAGTTTTATTTACAATAAAAAAATATTAAAAAAAACAATAAAACAAGAGTTTTATTAATAATAAAAAATATTAAAAAAATAAAACAAGGTTTTTATAAATAATAAAACTATATATTTATTTCAATTCAATTACAAAAGTGAAAAAATTTGAATTATTAAATTTTGTGATAAAAAGCTAATATATTTAATAATTAAAATTTTTCAAAATTGCAATTATTTTAAATTGCTAGTTTAAGTACCTATTAGAAAAGCTTATAGACGCAAAATATTCAATAAATGTATTTCTAAAATATAATTACAAATTTAGAACTTTTCATATAATTCATTTAAATATAATAATAAATTTTACATAATTGCAGCAAGTACTTTTGAATATAGCTTAAGTATTGTACACAATATTTTAATTATATATCACCGATGGTAATAATTCAATAAAATATATGATATAATAAAAATTAAAAAAAGGAATTTAATCGTTTACTAAAAAAATATTTTGTTTTTAATTTATAAACTATTACACAAAATATGTAAAATGCTTAGCCTTTTAAAAATATAAAAGTGTTAAATAAAAACGAAAATAGAAAAGAACCCTCGTATATCAAATTTAAAGTTTTTAACTTCATGAATTTTTAATTTTAGGATTTCTTAGAAGCCACCTGAACCACCACTTCAATTAAGTCTAAATTTCAGAGACACGTAGGAAATAGGAAATATATTCTTTGGTTTCGAAATTATACTCGTTTGGCCTCAGATCGAACAAAAACTCATTGTCCGAACTCGACCAGAACCAATTCCTATGGTACTTTCATTATTAGTAACCTAGAGTTTAACTTTCATCAAAATAGCGGCAATATTTTTTGAATTATACGGCTTTTAATATATATGTTCGTTAGCCTTCTAATTAATGAACGGGTTCACTATAGAATTTTATTTATAATTTTTATAATAATTTTAATTTTTTCTTTTGGCCTTTTTGTTATAAAATTTTTCTGTTAAATCGATTTCTTTAATTTTAAAATTTCTTTTTATTAACTATTTATTTTGTTTAAAAAAAAAAAATTTCTAGTTGTTATTTTAAAAATTTAATTAAAAGAGCATTCCTTCTTTATTTTTAGTTTTGAATGACTTATTATTACTATTTTCATTTGAATTGTTATTATTTAAATATGACTTACATAATTATTATTATTTTCATGATGGTACCGCTGCAACGTCAATAAACAATCCTATTTGATGTTATTCCCTTAATTGTCACTTGATAATTAGACACCACATAAGTTAACAGTATTCAGTTTTTTTTTTAAATCTTTATTGAAAATCTAATTTTCACTTTATAACTCAGTTTTTATTATTATACCCTACACCTATAGAATAGGTAAAGGGGTATATTAACTTTGGTATGGTGTTTGTAACCACCTAAAGGAAGCGAGCTAGATATGGAAAAGTATATATATTTGTGATCAGCGTGACCGCCTTAGTCGATATAGACATGTCCGTCCGTCCGTCCGTCCGTCCGTCCGTCCGTAGGCACGATAACTCAAAAAATAATGGAGCTATCTTGATGAAATTTTAACTGTAGGTTACTAGGACTGAAAGTACGGCGGGGATTGCATATGGGCGAAATCGGCCCATGGGTTCGGATTCTGGACCTTTTATTCGGTTTCAGGGCTAACGAACAAATATAAAAAATCACGATAACTCAACAACTAATGACGCTATCTTCATCAAATTTGTGCTGTAGGTTACTAGTAATGAAACTACTGCGGGAATTGCGTAAGGTCGGGATTGGACCATGGGTTCGGAACCTAGAACTTTTTGATCGAATTTAGGCCAAACGAGCATAATTCCGAAACCAATGAAGATAGAACCTCCAAATTTAGTATCAGGGTGTCCCTTCCTATTTCCTAAGTGTCTTGTGAATTTGGGTCCCATTGGAGTAGTGGGTCGGGAACCAGCCACACATTTCCGAAGACCTTAAAGCATATCTTTAAAATTAATAAAGATAACAACTTGAAAAAATGTAGAAGCTTCCAATTTGCCACAAGGGTGTTCTTTACTATCTCTTGCGTGTTCCCCTAATTTGGGATCAATTGGAGTGGTGGTTCTGTACCCCTCTCAGACCTCCCAAGTTTTAAAGGCTTATAATCGAAATTACTAAAAATAGTTACTTAAAATTAGGATAGACCGTTCAAATTGTGTACAAGGGTTAACTAGTACTATAAGTACAGCGCGGACTATATAAGGGCGAAATCAGCCCAACGGTTCGGATTCCGGACCTTTTAATCGATGTCAGGGCTAAGGAACATATATAAAAAATCACGATAACTCAACAACTAATGAGGCTATCTTCATGAAATTTGTGCTGTAGGTGATTGGCAGCGAAACTACGGCGGTGATTACGTACGGTGAGGATTGGACAATGGGTTCGGAACTTAGAACTTTTTGATCGAATTTAGGCCAAACGAGCATAATTCCGAAACCAATGAAGATAGAACCTCCAAGTTTGGTATCAGGGTGTCCCTTCCTATTTCGTAAGTGTCTTTGAAATTTGGGCCCCATTGGAGTAGTGGATCGGGGACCAGCCACTCAGTTCTTAGGCCCTTAAAGCATATTTTCGAAATTAATAAAGATAGTAACTTGAAACAAATGTAGAAGCTTCCAATTTGCCACAAGGGTGTTCTTTAGTGTTTCTTCCGTGCCCCCCTAATTTGGGATCAATTGGAGTGGTGGTTCAGAACCTCTCTTAGACCCCCCAATGTGTAAAAGCTTATCATCGAAATTAATAAAACTAGTAACTTAAAATTAAGATAGAGCGTTCCAATTGTGTACAAGGGTTAACTAGTATTGAAAGTATGACGGGATTGCATATGGGCGAAATCGTACCATAAATTCGGGTCCTGGAACCCTTGAAAAGTTCAAGGACTAACAAACATATATCTTACAAACACCATAACTCAAAAAATAATGCAGGTATTTTGATGAAATTTAACAGTAGGTTACTAGTAATGAAAGTACCATGGGAATTGGTTGTGGTCGAGTTTAATTTCGAAGCCAAAGAATATATTTCCTATGTCCTATGTGTCTCCGAAATCTAGACTTAATTGTAGTGGTTCAGCTATGTTCAAAGGTACTTGCTGCATTTATGTAAAATTTATTTTTATATTTAAATGAATTATATGAAAAGGTGTAAATTTTTAATTGTATTTTAGAAATACATTTATTGCATATTTTGCGTTTATAAGCTTTTCTATTAGGTATATAAACTAACCATTATAAAATAATTGCAATTTTTAAAAATTTGGATTATTAAATATATTATGCTTTGATTATCTTTTTATCACAAAATTTAATAATTACAATTTTTTCATTTTGTAATTGAATTGGAATAAATATATTTTCATTTATTTCAAGTTTGTTTGTTTTTTAATATTTTTAAATAGATAAATTAGTAAGAATTTGTAGTATTTTTTAATAGATAGGGTAATTAGAAAATGTTTTTAGTATTATACAGTTAATTTAGTTAGCTATGTCTTACGATCAAATTAATAACAGCTTCTATGGTGTTAAAATGACTTATGGATATGTCCTTAAATTTGAACCAAATAGGTGTAGGGTATTTCTAAGTCGGTTGCACCGACTGACTGTTTCTTTACTTGTTTTTTTTCAATTTCACTCTTACTGAGTTTTTTGTGTTTTTTTTTTTAATTTTTGAATTTATGCAAAAAAAATTCTAACGTAAGTTACCGTACACACTTTTTTCCTTTTTTTGGTATCCGGCACGGCACTATATCTCCCGACTTTATCACGATAATGGCGTTATCGGTTTTAAGCGATGACTTAACAAAATTTTTTTTCAGTTTAAAAATTTTACAATGTGCCTAAAGCAGCCTCACTCTAGATTGGGAAGTTGTAGGCTTGTTCCACGATGTAATATTAATTTTTTTCTGATATTTCACCGATTAATTTATTTACGAAGAGCAGTCCCTGGACCCTTGGATCTTTTGATCTTCAAGTTCCTGCTTAGGCACCAATTACTTTTCTATCAGGGTTCCGTTTTAAATTAAAAAAACTTTTTTTTTCGATTTGTTTCCAAGAGATAACCTCTTGTAATTAAAACAATTCTTAAGTCTTACAATATTTTTTGGCTCTATTTATATCTAGAATTTTGTGACCAAATTTATGAGTTTTTACATTTTTTATTCTTCTTGCTAAATTTACAATTTTATTTTTTATTATTTAGCATTAAAATTTCCTACCTAAATGGTAGTGACCTAAAAACCTTTTTTATTGAACATATGGTTGTTTTTTCCCTTATTACTTTGACAATGATTTTTTTTATTACAAACATAACATATGGTTTTTACTTTTACATTTTGACCTTGAAATTTTTTATCATAACGTAAAAATCCTTATTTTCTTTTTGCATACTTAGTCAAAATATTCTGTTTTTTTTTTACATTTCAATTTTTTAAACCCTACACCTATAGAATAGGTAAAGGGGTATATTATCTTTGGTATGGTGTTTGTAACCACCTAAAGGAAGCGAGCTAGACATGGAAAAGTATATATATTTGTGATCAGCGTGACCTCCTCAGTCGATAAAGCCATGTCCGTCCGTCCGTCCGTCCGTCCGTCCGTAGGCACGATAACTCAAAAAATAATGGAGCTATCTTGATGAAATTTTAACTGGAGGTTACTAGGACTGAAAGTACGGCGGGGATTGCATATGGGCGAAATCGGCCCATGGGTTCGGATTCTGGACCTTTTAATCGGTCCAAGGGCTAACGAACATATATAAAAAATCACGATAACTCAACAACTAATGACGCTATCTTCATCAAATTTGTGCTGTAGGTTACTAATAATGAAAATACTTTGGGGATTGCGTAAGTTCGGTATTGGACCATGGGTTCGGAACCTAGAACTTTTTGATCGAATTTAGGCCAAACGAGCATAATTCCGAAACCAATGAAGATAGAACCTCCAAATTTGATATCAAGGTGTCCCCTCCTATTTCCTAAGTGTCTTGGAAATTTGGGCCTCATTGGAGTAGTGGGTCGGGGACCAGCTACACATTTCCGAAGACCTTAAAGCATATCTTTAAAATTAATAAAGATAGCAACTTAAAAAAAATTTAGAAGCTTCAAATTTGGCAAAAGGGTGTTTTTTACTATCTCTTGCGTGTCCCCCTAATTTTGGATCAATCGGAGTGGTGGTTCAGTACCCCTCTTAGACCTCACAAGTTTTAAAAGCTTATAATCGAAATTACTAAAAATAGTAACTTAAAATTAAGATAGAAGGTTCAAATTGTGTACAAGGGTTAACTAGTACAATAAGTACAGCTCGGACTGTATAAGGGCGTAATCAGACCAAGGGTTCGGATTCTGAACCTTTTAATCGGTTTCAGGGCTAACGAAAATATATTAAAAATCACGATAGCTCAACAACTAATGACGCTATCTTCATGAAATTTTGTGCTGTAGGTTATTGGTAATGAAACTACGGCGGCGATTGTGTACGGTGAGGAGTGGACAATGGGTTCGGAACTTAGAACTTTTTGATCGAATTTAGGCCAAACTAGCATAATTCCGAAACCAATGAAGATAGAACCTCCAAATTTAGTATCAGGGTGTTGCTTTCGATGCCCTTAGTCTCCTTGAAATTTGAGCCCAATTGGAGTAGTGTGTGGGGACCAGCCACTCAGTTCCGAGGACCTTAAAGCATATTTTCGAAATTGATAAAGATAGTAACTTGAAACAAATGTAGAAGCTGCAAATTTGGCCCATGGGTGTTCTTTACTATTTCCTGCGTGTCGCTCTAATTTTGGTTTAATTGGAGTGGTGGTTCAGTACATCTTTTAGACCCCCCAATGTGTAAAAGCTTATCATCGAAATTAATAAAACTAGTAACTTATAATTAAGATATAACGTTCCAATTGTGTACAAGGGTTAACTAGTATTGAAAGTATGACGGGGACTGCATATGGGCGAAATCGTACTATGGTTTCGGGTCCTGGAACCCTTGAAAAGTTCAAGGGCTAACAAACATATGTCTTAAAAACACCATAACTCAAAAAATAATGCCGCTATTTTGATGAAATTTAAACTCTAGGTTACTAGTAATGAAAGTACCATGGGAATTGGTTCTGGTCGAGTTTAATTTCAAAGCCAAAGAATATATTTCCTATTTCCTATGTGTCGTCGAAATTTAGACTTAATTGTAGTGGTTCAGCTATGTTCAAAGGTACTTGCTGCATTATGTAAAACTTATTTTTATATTTAAATGAATTATATGAAAAGGTCTAAATTTGTAATTGTATTTTAGAAATATATTTATTGCATATTTTGCTTTTATAAGCTTTTCTATTAGGTATATAAACTAACCATTTAAAATAATTGCTATTTTGAAAAATTTGGATTATTGAATATATTATGCTTTGATTATCTTTTTATCACAAAATTTAATAATTAGAAGTTTTTCATTTTGTAATTGAATTGGAATAAATATATTTTCATTTATTTCAAGTTTTTTTGTTTTTTAATATTTTTAAATAGATTAATTAGTAAGAATTTGTAATATTTTTTAGTAGATAGTGTAATTAGAAAATGTTTTTAAGTATTATAAAGGTAATTTGGTTAGCTATGTATTACGATCAAATAACAACAGCTTTTATGGTGTTAAAATGACTAATGGATATGTCCTTAAATTTGAACCAAATAGGTGTAGGGTATTTCTAAGTCGGTTGCACCGACTGACTGTTTCTTTAATTGTTTATATTTTCAGTTACTCATGATTTTGTTACCTTAAACTAATTTTTATTTTTTTTTTTTTTTTAGCATAACATTGTTGTTGTTATCAAGCAACTTTTATTTTTATTATTATTTTTTGTTCTTGTTTCGTACAATTACTTTAAAGTTCATTATTTTATTTGAGTAATCAAAATATTCTCATATAACATAATAATTATTATAGAATTTTATTTTAATTATAAAAATGCTTACTAGTGCTTAAAATTATTAAATAATATCAAAAGCAATATCGAGCTTAAGTTATTTAAAAATTTTAACATGTTGGGTATTATGGAATAGCTGCATATTTTACAATTAGTTTAGAATAGTTTTTTTTATAATTGGTTTAGTAAGATTTATCGTTAACTCTTCTCCCTTTAAATCAAATGTTCTCATTTGACTTAGGCATAAAATTGTGTTGTGTTGATTTTTTTTGTTGTGATGAGTCTTTTGTTTTTTTTTTTTTTTATAAATAAACTTTTATTTTGTTATAATCTTACATATGCGTATCTTAACCTACAAAACAAAGTTAACAAACAAGGTAACCCTTTTATTTTTAACATTTAAAAATATTTGGATTTTTTTATTGTTAAATTTAATATACGGGATTAGAAGTTAAATATACGAGTGTAGTAAGTAAAATCATTTCCCTTTTAAAGTACAAAACTATTGTATTATAATCTGATTCATACATTGTAAAATTTTAAAAAATCAATGTTTAATAATTTTTTTTTTTTTATAAAACTTAACTTACTTAACCTAACTTAATCTAAACTTAAATTTATCTAAACTAACTTATTGACTATAAAATGCTTTTAGAAATTATATTAAGATGTATTTAACCACCAATAATCTTTATTTATAACTTTATCTTTTTCTGATATATACATTTCATATCTTAAATTATCTCCGTTAATATTGCCTGGGATATACCTACTCGATATTTTTGCATGTAGCCCGTCTACTATAATGAAATAGTATAGGGACATGATATTGGTTTTGAGTGTATCTATATTTGTCTAAGAAGATAAAAAGCTCAGGAGCTATAAAACCCGTGAGCAAGGTGTTCTTAATGTACTCCTCATTGTGGTAAAATATATGTGTTATTAAACCATTTTCTGGAGTTTTTAATGCTCTATCATAATGACTTCTGATTAATTTTATCATAAAATTATCTGTTCTCATGATTTTGGCTTCCTTGTACAAATATTTATTAGAATAAAAATGCTTGTATTCGCACTCAGACTTTCTATGTTTATTAATACAAACTCTTATGCACTTTCTTTCGAATTTACGTATTTTTTCAATTAAGCTTGCACTAATTTTGTACCATATTGGAACCCTATAGACAAGATTTATTTATTTATTTATTAGTTTAACTCAAACTTTTCAAAATTTTAACAAATAGTATTATACAACATATAAAAAAAAATAGCTTATGAATTAAGTTACAATTTCATATTTCTTAAATTAAAATTTAAGTGAACAATAAAAACAACTAAATATATATAAAAAAAAAAAATTTATATTTCTATTTCTGAGTTTTCTCAAATCCGAATTGAACCATGGCGGACTTAATAAAGGGTTTCGGTTCTTTGATTTTGGTACAAATTACCGAAAGCCTTCAAAAATAATCTCATAAAACCTTTTTGTCATTATATTAACATCTGTATTATTAAATACAGAATAAAAATTAAAGGAACTAATGAATTAATTTAAAGCAGCAAAATTAGCTTTGTTGAAATTAAAACTATAAGAATTACAATAATCAGAATTTATTGGTGAATTAACACAAAGAGTAAAACTTAATGGTGGATGAAACTTATCAATACCTATTAAAGGGAAGGTATTTTCGCAGAAAATTAAATTGTTCCATTCAGAAGTAAACACTAAATCAAGTTGTTTACCCTGAAAGTTACAAATTTCTGAGACTTGTTGCAAATAATTAGTATTTAATTTATCAATAAATACATATTCACATTCGGTCCTAATATGTTTCAGAAACATAAAATGTTCCTCGTCATGCTTTACCCATTTAAGATTGGGTAGATTAAAATCACCACATAAAATCAATTCATCTTTAGGACTAAAGTCATTGCAAATAAAATCTATCGTTTTACCTACAGAAGTATAAATATCAGAATCAGACGAAGGAGGAATATAGCAGTTAACAAGGTATAAATTTTTAGAAGGCAGTTCAATTTTCACAATAATAACTTCAAGGTCTTCTAATCCAGGGACATTGACTTGATTTGCATTAAAGTTATTTTTTACCGCAATTAAAACTCCACCCCCTTTAGGAATTACACCATTTGGTTAATCGGATGGATCAGAATATCTATCCTTCCTAAAAACTGTATAACAATTATCAAAAAGTTCTAAGTCCAATATGGTTGGATTTAACCACGTTTCAGTTAATGCAAATACGTCAAAATTTAAAATAGATGAATTTAGAAAAACATCCCTAGTCTTGTTCTTAAGCCTCTAACATTTTGATAATAAAACGAGGAAGATTATAGTTGCCCTTGTCAACTTTTAGATACCCGTGCATACCCACTATGGTGTATAAAATAAACCGTAATTTACTTCCCTTATACATTTAACTCCTTACCTTATAATTTTGACGTACAAAAAAAAAAAAAAAATTAACAAAAAAAAAAAAAATCACAAAACAAAAAAAATTTTCATTCATTGTCCCATAACTTTCGCTTAAAAAAAAAAATAAAAAATAAAAAAAAAAAAAACAAAAAAAAAAAAATTGGCCCACCCTAAAAGTCCGAAGGTCCGAGTGATGTCCAACTTTGCCAAGTAACTTGCCCTATTAATTTTTCTGCCCAATTTTAATTTTAACCTTGTAGCTTCATTAGATTCAAAGTTATTGAATCGAAAACTTTGTATGGCAGCCCCCCGAAAATGGGGCCCTAACATTTTGAAACTTCATATAAGTGCTCGGTTCATTATATAACTAACCGTGTGTAATTTTCAGCCTCGTAGTATAATTAGTTTTGAAGAAATTCATATTGGTGCAAAGAAGTTGTATGGCAGCCCCCCGAAAATGAGGCCCTAACATTTTGAAACTTCATATAAGTGCTCGATTCATTATATAACTAACCGTGTGTAATTTTCATCCGCGTAGTATAATTAGTTTTGAAGAAATTCATATTGGTGCAAGGAAGTTGTATGGCAGCCCCCCGAAAATGGGGCCCTATTATTTTGAAACTTCATATAAGTGCCGGAGTCATTATAAAACTAACCGTGTGTAATTTTCATCCCCGTAGTATAAATAGTTTTGAAGAAATTCATATTGGTGCAAAAAAGTTGTATGGCAGCTCCCCGAAGCCTTGGTCCGATTTTAACCAAAAACAATAGGGAACCTAGAAATTGTCTAAAAATGACTTTGTGAAAGTTTCAGAACTCTAGCTCTTATAGTTTTTGAGTTATCGTGCTGACGGACGGACACACATAGCTAGATCGATTCACTTTTCGATGCTGATTCGATACGTACCCTTGACACTATATCTAGCTCTTATATTTCGATGCGTTACAAACGGAGGAGTAATTTTAATATACCCGATGTTCATATATGTATGCACGGGTATAAAGACATATTATTTTTATTTAAGTTACGGTTGATAGATACCTTGAAAAGACTATTTCGAGGCACTGGGGAGAAAAAACTTATTATAACTTTCACGAGCTGAGTTTAAATGTTTATAATAATTACTCTCACAGTGACTTCGATAAGATTTAAGATCATCTTTTACATCTTTTTCCGAAACATCTATAGAATTGTGAAATTTATATAGGTCTTCATATTTAGTTGGGAGTCCTTCATTATTAATTAAAACTTTAAGGTTAGTACGAGTTTTACCTTCTAGAACACGATTATACGAATCATTGTGAAGGTAAGCTAAAAATAACCTAACGTTATTATAAACTCGTTCCTCCCGAAATCTTGAAAGAGCATACGCGCCCTCTGCGAGTAGTGATTCATAAGTCATTCTAATAATGGGTGGTATAAGAGGTTTAACAAACGACTTTTTTATTGTACCACCATTTACAGTATTAGAATGACTTTTTTCAAGTACATCTGTAGGTGAGACCGAATTAATGGCTACATTTGCATAGCTGGTAATATTATTACCATTGTCAATTTTACTATTGTGGATACCACCATGTACAAAATTAGAGTACTTATTTTTATTTTTATCAATAGAAGAAGTTGAATAAGTTACTGAAGTTAAAGAACTATTATTATTCGAAGTCGAATAAGTTAAAGTATTTAAAGAGCTAGTATTATTATTACTATTGTCTGTATTGCTATTATCAGTACTTATAATACTATTATCATTATTTATACTAATAGTATCAACACTATCATTAACAAAATTATTAATATTATTGTTAATCGGTAACATTAAATTAGTACTAAAAAATGTGGATTTGTTGAAAGAAGGTAGTAAACGGTGTTTTTCATAGTGTGATGAGGTGCGGAAAGTAAAATTGTTATCAGATAGAATAGAAGTATTCAAATTAGTGTTGTTTTGTTGTGAAGTTGTAAATAATTCTGTATGAGTGTTTGTTTCATTGTGGCTATTAAAACTAACCTGTTTCTTATTAGGACTAATTTTAGTATTTTTATTTAATTTATTATTTCTTTTATTTATTGAAATTCTTAAATTAAAATTCGGCTGAAGAACTACATCTGGTGCTTGATGATTTTTTTCAACGGGTATTAACGATGGAACCATAAGGGGGTCTGATATCTGAGTATTGTTTTTTGCAAGTGTTTCATCTAAGCAGTCAGCTATCCTTAATTCTTCCAATAAAGATACACTATTAGCCGGTTCAGGAACCACGGTTAGATTGTCAGTTCTAAAGTTGTCCTGAATTATTTCCAGTTTAGTTTTCACTAAATCTAAATCGGCTAAGACGACATCCCTAAAACTCATTGATATATCATGAACTGCAATACTTTGTTTTAGGGATGAGTACTGCTCATTCAAACTATCTACCAAATTCTTAAACTCTTCTTGATTGAATTTTTTTTGTGCAGATAGCGGCTCAATAATACCCTTAAGTGATAATATTTCACTTTTTAACTCCATTAATTGTACGTTTAAATATTTTTTTATATCACCGGGGAAAATGCTAAAATTATTGTTTAATGACTCAAAATTTTTTTCCATTTCCTGGAAATTAGCGGCATTGTTTTTAATAACGGTAGTTAGTTTTGCTACCGTTCCTTGATGATAATTTTTAATTTCGTTGATTACATCAAAGATTTTACTATAAAATTGTTGAAAACTGTTATTTTGTATCAAACAATTCTCGCAAACAAAATATTTAGCAAGAAATGTGCTATACCAATTTCTGGGTGCATTTATACATGTGCCATGAAATTTTAAATGACAAGCACCTTTACAGGTAACAGTTTCAGTTTTTGCGTCATTGATTAAACAAATTTTAGCATTGCATTTGAATTCCATGATTTGGTTTATTGTATATTGTTTTTTTTTATTGAATTTTAAAAAATTAATTTGGGCAGGTCAATAAATTAATTATCAGCAGATTTTGTAAATTTTTTTTTTCTTTGTAAATATGAAGTCTTAAGTATGAGAAATTGTGAAATTTATTATTATTATTTTTTTTTTAAATTAAAACAAATTAAAAAATTGCAACCGTTAACAAAAATTGAAATTCATATAAAATAAAATATTTTTGTTAAAACTTTTTTAATTAAGTAAAATAAAACACGTTATTGAACTTTGAATACTGAATGAAGACTATGATTTATTTATTAATTTGGCCTAATTAATGTCTAATAGCATATTATTTTAACTCTATTGCTAATATTTTTGTTGTAAAAGAGTTTTTTAGCTGCCATAAAGGATTTATTGCCTTTATCTATTGAGTATTTTACATGATCTATGAAGTTTAAGTTTCGATGTTACTGAACACAAAGATATTTATCGAATTTTTGTTTGCGAGAGTTGACATAGGCGGATTAATTTTAAATTGTTTCTAATTTTTTCTAATCTCTGAACTAGTTTTGTCAACCGTATTAAGGAATAATACGGTTTCACATTTGTTGAAGTTCATTTTTAATATCCATTTCTTGCAATAATCCTGCACAATATTAAACATTTTTTGTACATTATATTGAATGCTATTTACAGTGTCATTCGCAGAGTATATTATAATATCATCTGCGAATGCCAGGGCGTAGTTATTTCCTTTTACTTTTTCTAGCAAGAATAAAAGATCTGCTGTATATATAGTAAAAAGGATAGGTGCATTAACGATACCTTGCTGAAGACCGTTTTCAATTAGGAATGATTTGTCAGACTCGTTGTTTTTGCTATATACTAAAAATTTGTTGTTATATAACATATTTTTTATCAGTATAATTAAGCGTGGCGGGAACTTATATTTTATTAGTTTATAGATTAATCCATCCAACCAAACTGAATTAAAAGCCTTTTCAAAGTCAATCAGACAGGCAGCAATACCAAATACCGGATTTCTTGTTTATGAACCAGCAGATATCTGAGGTTAATTTGGTTATAGTATTAACAGTACCATGTTTGTGCCTAAAAATTTTAATATTGAAATTTATTATTTTAAATTAAAACAATATAATTTGTTTTTATTTTTTTATTTAAATTTTAATATTTATATAAACAATATAAATTTGTTTATAATTTTGAACTAGTAAATTTCTTACTAGGAATTCTTAATTTTAAACTTTGTCTTTTAAGACCAAAAACTGAATTATTTAAAAGTATGAAAAACCTTACATTTATATATTATTTTGTATCCTCAAGTTGGTTTTACTATGTATTATTTTTTTAGTATTACAAAATATTACAAAATATTCTTATTCTAATTTTAGTTTAATGCATTCTTATTTTAGTTTTAATTTTATTTCTGGTATTTATATAATTAATGCTTATAAAGGGAAAAATGCATGTGGTGCATTTTTGTATATGCGGAAAAGTATTTGTAGTATATTTATAGTATTTTGTAATTGGAATTGATTCCAATAAGAATTAATGTAAAATGTAGTTCACTGTGTAATTGGGTTTCTATTTTGGTAACAGCATATAATGCATGTTCTGGTTTTGATAATTAATAAAAGAATTTCGCAAATTCGTTTTTTTTTAATAGCCGTCATCGCTATTTAAATCCAGCCATTTTGGTCCATGGGTTCGGGTAGCTGCCATACAACTTCTTTTTTTATATGAGTATTACTCTGAACCTATTACAGCTGCGTGTCTGAAATTTTGCCAAAACTAGTTTAGTTTTATGGCCAAAGTTTCTGCAAAATTTGGGTGTTCTACTGCAGAGGGTTCGAGTAGCTGCCATACAACTCCTTTTTTTTATGAGCATTACACTACACCTAATGAAGCTGGGTGTCTGAAATTTTGTCAAAAATAGTTTAGTGTAATGGCCAAAGTTACTGCAAAATTAGGTTGGTCTACTGCAAAGGGTTCGAGTAGGTGCCATACAACTCCTTCTTTTATATGAGCATTACTCTACACCTAATAAAACTGTATGTTTGGAATTTTGCCAAAAGTAATTAACCGGATGATATAATGTATATGTTAAGGTCATGCGGGTATCCCAGAGTTGACACAGCCTACACTCTTACTCGTTTATAAATTAGTTTTTAATTTTTAACGATTCCATACAAATTTGTATATTATAAGAATTTTGATTAATTTTTGTTTTTTTAGTGTAATAGCTTCATTTTGCATATTAATTAAAATATTTTTAATTTCAATTAAAATGATGTCATTGCTATTATTGGTGCTTAAATTTGAGTTTATATTATTAGAATTTTTTTTGTTATTTTTAAGTTTAGAATTATTTAGTTTTGTGCTATTTTTTACTATATTTGAAAATGAAATATTTTTATTAATAAAATTTGAATTAAAGAGCTTACTTACAATATTTTGTTTTGCATTATCTTTAATTTTTTGGCGAAGCTCCATTTTTTTAATATAAACTGGGCATTTGGTGTATTATGCCGGATGCCCATGGTTCCCACACAAGGTGCAGTATAATTTATCTCTTGGATCTTCTGCAGAAATTGAGCATTGTTCTGGCCAGAGATTATTACCACATTTTACACATCTCAACTGCATAAAACAATTAGCCGCTGAATGCGAGAAGCGTTGACATTTTGTCCATTGTAAGTTATGGGATTTTATTAGTTTTTCTCTTCTTACTATTTGGTAATCTAGGACATTAATTTTCATAATATCATTTGTCAAGCTATCAGCTGAAACTTGAACGATATAATGTGGAAGAGTTATTCCGTTGTTAATTGAATATTTGGTGGTTAATCGTGTAACCTTTTCAAATTTTATGCTTGTTGTTTCTTGTTCTTTTAAGTAATGAAGAACTTCCTCTGGTGATTACAAAATATTTAAACCTTTTAGGATTAAGGTTTTCTTTTTTTCCGTTTTAGGTGTAAACGTGAAGTGGTCAATTTTACCTTCTTCTAGCAAAGCACGAGCTTTTTTAAAATCTTCCATATCGTATGTATACAACGATGAATGCTTTTCATTGTGCTCTTTTATAGCAAAATTGTTTATCCCTAATTTATTCTTTATAAGACATTTTAGCCTGTCCACCCTGATATCAAACATATTTATTGGTGGCATTTTTTCACCTTTTCCGCGCAGGAAATTAATATCGTTTTTCTTTTTAATTTTTTTTTGTTGATGTTTTTTTGAGGTTAAGAACGTCAAATGTATCCTCCTCGTCAATTTCAACAATTTTTGACTCTACTTGGTCGTTGTTATCTTCTTCTGTTTCGCTGTATTCATCGGTAAGATCCATTAATGAACTGTAATAGTTTGACTCGTCTCTTGGTGAACTAGATGATGTTGAAGGAACAAACTTTTTTAAGGTTTTTCGTAATTCATTATTTTCTTTTATTAAATGTTCAACTAAATTCTCTATTCGGCTTGCACCGCTTTTAACTTTTTGTTCGTCTTTATTTTCACTTTTGTCTAGGATTTCCTTAAATCTGACATTTATTGCCTCTTTTATTAAGTTTTTTTTTTTTTCGATGGCATGATTGCTATCCTTGATAGGATGCAATCTGTAATTATACCACTTATTTATTTTTTTATTAAAGTTTTTTGTTTTTCGTTAGATCTTTTAATAAGATTTTTAATCTTAAATCTTTTTGAATTTTTGATTTTTATAATATTTTTATTTTTAATTTTCACAAAAAATAATATAACTTGATCGCTTGACAGCTGAAATCGAAGTCCGATGAGTCTTTTGTTACTGGTTACCTTTGCTGGTGACGTGATTTGCAGTACTGTTTGATTCATTTTTGGTGACTTATTTTGGGGTGTTGTTTGTTTTTCATTTTTTGTTTCTTCAGTTGATGTTGACGTGGTTTGTAGTGCTGTCTGATCTAAATTAATTCTTGTTGTCGTGCCTTGAGTTATTGTTGGATTGATATTTCTTACTTCATAAAGGTTTTTTAAAGGTTTTTACCAGGAATAAAGATTTTTACCAGAAGCTGTGTAGAATACCCGAAAATACTTTGACTGTTGAAATTTCTTTTGATGTATCATTTATTGTTATGGTTGTGTTTTGGAATATTACTAAGTAAGTTCCTTTGATATTTTTTCGTTCGTTTTCAACGGTTAATGTTGCGTCAAACTGATTTAGGAAAATGATTTTATTTGCAATTTATTCTACGATGGGTATGTGATGACTATTGGTGATATTGCATGTTGATTTTTTTCTTTTCAGTATATTTGGAATGCAGGTAGAGTTAACTAAATCTATTATTTCTTTTTTATTACAAATGGTTACTGAATTTATATTTTTACAATTTGTTACCATTCCATAAACCTTTTTGTTATTTGTTAGAATTCGATCATGATCTATTTTTACTACAGCATTATTTTTTATTAATGGTTTTATTAATAAATTTTCTAAAATATCTTTACTTGTTAATGCTATTGTCAAAATATAAAACAAGCAAGTTCCTTTAGTAACTAATTTAATATTAGCAAAATCTAATCCCTATACAAATGCTGAAGAAATTTGAATAGGGAAAATTTTCATTATCTAAAGTTTTGGTCAAAGGTTTGGTTTGGTAAAGTTATCTTGTTAACCCTATCATTATAAACCTTATTTATTACTACTTGTTTATTATTATTTCCGAGCATACTGTTCATTTTCGTTTTTATCATGACGGAATTATCATTATCAGGGTTACCTGCTAACCATTTCCAAGCGGTTCCAATGTGATTTAGCATCGTCTTCTGCTAGTAATGAGTCAATCTTCGTTAATAAAGATTGGAGGGTTCCAAGATTGGTTATATAGATTAGTCTAAAGTTTCCTTCTTGAATTTTTGCTTTATCCATATTCATTATTACTGTGTCTGATTAGTCCAGTATTTAGACATGACCCAGTCCCATATTTAATAGGTACGCTTAATTGATTTTTAAGATTTAATGTTTGATTTATGGTTGGTTACTCTGCCTGTGGTAGTAATGATAAATGATTTTTTATCTTCTTTAATCTTTCCATTTTATACCGATGGGTTGATTTCGATCCTAACCTTTTATTATGTTTAACGAATATCGTCTCGCCTACTTGATATTTTCTTAAAGGCTTTCGTTTTCCGTTATGATATTCGATGTCCAAAATCATATTTTCGTTTTTCTCTTATTTTATCGATATTTGATAGTCGTGTTTTCTCGAATTAGGCAGCCGTAATGTTAGGTGTCCGACCCAGAAAAAGTTCTATTGGTTCTTTTCCAGTGATCAAAATGTAAAGTGTGATTGTATTCGTTAACTGACCTTTGAGTTAATTCCTCGAATTTACTTTCTAATTTTTCGGCTTTTAAACAACGCATGATTTCTGCTAAGGTAGAATGTAACCTTTCAACATGCCCGTTTACTTCGCTCTTGTATGGAGGTCTTGTGAATATTTTTATTTTCAGTTCATCCTCCATCATAGACCTTATTGAAGCAGAATTTAGGGATTTTTCACTGAACACTACAACATATTTTGGAATTCCATAGTTTAACAATATATGTTTTAATGGTAAACGTATGTGTTCGGTTAATCTACTTTGAATCATTCTGACTTGCAAAAATTTTGTAAGTTCGTCTATGGCAGTTAGTGCGAGTTTAGATTCTGTTGAAAAATATCTATGTGCTTTATATTCCCTGCATTCGGTATAGGTGTTGGTTGTATGTTAGGATTAGGAGGGTGCCTATCGTATTTATTATACCCTACACCTATAGAATAGGTAAAGGAGTATATTAACTTTGGTATGGTGTTTGTAACCACCCAAAGGAAGCGAGCTAGATATGGAAAAGTATATATATTTATGATCAGCGTGACCTCCTGAGTCGATAAAGCCATGTCCGTCCGTCCGTTTGTCCGTAGGCACGATAATTCAAAAAATAATGGAGCTATCTTGATGAAATTTTAACTGTAAGTTACTAGGACTGAAAGTACGGCGGGGACTGAAAATGGACGAAATCGGCCCATGGGTTCGGATTCTGGACCTTTTAATCGGGCCAAGGGCTAACGAACATATATAAAAAATCACGATAACTCAACAACTAATGACGCTATCTTCATAAAATTTGTGTTGTAGGGTACTGGTAATAAAACTACGGCAGTGATTGCGTACGGTGGGTAATGCAAATTGGGTTCGGAACTTAGAACCCGCCACACATTTCTGAAGACCTTGAAGAGTATCTTTACAATTAATAAAGACAGCAGCTTGAAAAATTGTAGAAGCTTCAAATTTGGCACAAGGGTGTTCTTTATTATTTCTTGTGTGTCCCCTCCAATTTCGATTGGAGTGGTGGTTCAGTACCCCTCTTAGACTACCCAAGATTTAAAAGCTTATAAATGAAATTACGAAAAATAGTAACTTAAAATTAATATATAACGTTCCGCTTGTGTACAAGGGTTAACTAATATTGAAAGTATGACGGGGACTGCATATGGGCGAAATTGTACCATAGTTTCGGGTTCTGGAACCTTTGAAAGTTCAAGGACTAACGAACATATATCTTAAAAGCAGTATAACTCAAAAAATATTGCCGCTATTTTGATGAAAGTTAAACTCTAGGTTACTAATAATGAAAGTACCATAGGAATTGGTTCTGGACGAGTTCGGACAATGAGTTTTTGTTCGATCTGAGGCCAGTGAGTATAATTTCGAAGCCAAAGAATATATTTCCTATTTCCTACGTGTCTCTGAAATTTAGACTTAATTGTAGTGGTGGTTCAGATGGCTCCTAAGAAATCCTAAAATTAAAAATTCATGAAGATAAAAACTTTAAATTTGATATACGAGGGTTCTTTTCTATTTTCGTTTTTATTTAAGACTTTTATATTTTTAATAGGCTGAGAATTTTACATATTTTGTGTAATCTAATATATAAAGAAGAAAATTTGTTTGTTTATTTGTTTGTTTGTTTGTTTGTTTGTCCAGGATTCACGTGGAAACCACTGGTCCGATTGACACCAAATTTTAGAGGAATAATTTTGGGAGTCCGGGGGGTGACATAGGCAATGTCGCATTTTTATAAGTCAACAGGTTGCGGCTCCAGAGCCATTCTAAGCTTTTTCGTTTTTTTTATGTCGAGTCGAAACGGTTTGACCGATTCACTTGAAAATTTGCACGAATGATCTTCTTATTACACGGAATTAATGGTATAAAGTTGGTTGGAATAAATTAACTCCTTTCGGCCCGGCGGGCTTCCAAAAAATTTTGTGTTTCCGATTTGTGTCCAATCTTACAGGGTGGTTTTGCAGTCAAAAAGAGAGGCTGGCACAAATTTTTGTTGGGTTCGGTTGACCCGTTTGGGCACGAGGGCGCAATGAAGCTTTTTCAATGTTTTTGATGTCGAGCCGAAACAGTTTGACCGATTGACTTAAAATTTTGCACAAATGTTCCTCTTAGCAACCGCAATTAGTTGTATAAATTTGGTTGGAATAAATTAACTCCTTTCGGCCCGGCGGGCTTCCAAAAAATTTTGTGTTTCCGATTTGTGTCCAGTTTTACAGGGTTGTTTTGCAGTCAAAAAGAGAGGCTGGCACAAATTTTTGTTGGGTTCGGTTAACCCGTTTGGGCACGAGGGCGCAATGAAACTTTTTCAATGTTTTTGATGTCGAGTCAAAACGGTTTGACCGATTGACTTGAAATTTTGCACAAATGTTCCTCTTAGCAACCGCATTTAGTTGTATAAATTTGGTTGGAATAAATTAACCCATTTCGGCCTGGCGGACTTTCAAAAAATTTTGTGTTTTCGATTTGTGTCCAATTTTACAGGTTGATTTTGTAGTCTAAAAGGGAGGCTGCAAAAAGTTTTAGTTAAGTTCGATTAACCCATTTTCTACGACGACGCTATGAAGTTTTCTATATATTTTATTTTCTTACACGATTAAAAGTATTTTATTGGAAAAATTCAATTTGTTATATATAATACTTAAATACATAGTATTTTAAAACAGTTTTTTCAAAAAATAAGCCTACATTTCTCTCATAAAATCAGAAAAAAACGAGGAAGAGCGTATTACAACTTTCAGAACTAAACGAAATATAAGTTGAAAAGTAAATTTTTAAACCTTTTCTAAACCATTTTATTCAAACGTTGGCAATTCAAGAAAATCCCCTTTTGACCTGTAGTCATTTTAATTCAGTTAACATTATTCACCGGAAACCTACCATCCTCAAGTATATCGTCAAGGAGCACCAATTTGTCAAGAAGCACCATGTATAGAAAAATTAGAGATAATCGTTCAAATTGTTTTGCAAACTGTTTTTTAAAGTTTTTGTTTCGCATTCGATTAAAAGAACTCGACAAACCTTTTTTTTGAGTATTCCCCTAATTCAAAGAAGTTGTACCTACTTTCAAAAATTGGACGTAATATACTAACAAATTTTTTTTTGAACAATCGTCGGGTCGGCAAGGGTTAACAACTTTCAAGTCTGTTAGTAAATTGAACTTCATTTTCAAAGAAGAACACATATACTAAATTTGAAGTTAATCTGTTAAATCATTTCTAATATATAGCAAAGCAACGATAAAACCTATAAAAAGCTGTTGTACCACGAAGGGTTAAGGGAACTCCACAAATATTTTTTTGTGGCATTTATAGGCAAAGTAGTATTTAAAAAAATTGGCTGAAACTAGCTTTTTTACAATTTGCAAGCTTCCGGGCAACGCCGGGTAAATCTGCTATTTTGCTATAATAATTAAATGTTTATTTTTTGAAATATTAATTCATACAAAATATTTTATATATGTAATAGTTTTTTCAAACTTATGTGTATATAATTGTTTATATATTAATTATTGCTTTAGTAAGAAAATTAAGTAAATTTAAATGAATCGTTTGATTATTAAATCAATAAATTATAATTTCACACTATGATTTTTCTTTCTTTCTTTTTCTTTTTTTAACTAATTTAAAACTATTTATGAAAGAAATTTTTAAGCACACACAAAATTTATTTTCCCAAAATTTATTTAAATGCCTTTATGCCCTTATTTATTTAATTTTTTTATTAAATGCCTTTATTTATTTTTGCCAATGTCTTCCTTTATTTCATTGCAATATCATCATATATTTTTTTTTTTTTTAAATAATTAAAGTAGTGTATTAAAAGTTGTTTGACACCAGCTGATTTGTATAATACTGGTATAAACTGGTATAATAAATTATAGAATTTTTTAGTTTATCATTTTAGCTTTGAACAATTGGTATAAAGTTAATTTAATGTAACTAGTAGTGAGTATATATTTTTTTTTTAAATAATTAAAGTGGTGTATTAAAATAATGTTTTTAACTAGAATTAATTTTTTTATTTATTCTTGTATACATCTTGTAATTAAACTTATACTTGTGCAATGGTTGAGTTTACAATCCATTGGAACTCCTTTGCATGTAAAGTACTTCTTCTAATAGCAACTACACCAATTCTTTTAAAATCTGTGAAATACTTGTGAATTTCACTTCTGTTTCAATTTAATAGATTTTACGTCCACCTGTGTTGATTATTAAATTGAAATGAATATGTCTGACTTCTGGAAGCTAATAATTCTGCAACAAACTCATGATTCATCCCGGTTGAGCCCCCATGTGGGAATTATAATAAAACACATGTATTATAATTCAATTTAATATTATTTAATGATGTTAATAGTTTAAATTAGAAATTTGATGCAATACAATTTTAGAAAAGAGAAGTTTAATTTAGTTAATTAATGTCTATTTAAAAAGCAAAGTTTAATTTAACTATTTAATATAATTTTTAAAAAGTTACAGCCTTTTAGTATTTTTATATCTCCTTCGTCTTCGACCACGTCCACGGTTTTTTCAAAAAGAAACTGGAAATTATTTGCTTTAAGTTGTAGTAGGTTAAAAGTAGTTTTAAGTTGTAGTAGATTAAATGTAGTTTTAAGTTGTAGTAGATTAAATTCAGTTTTAAATTTATAACAATTAGTGTTGATATCCATGTTTATAATCCCACATGTATGCACGGGTATAAAGACACTATAACAAAAAATGTTTAGATTTATTTGTATTGTTTCTTATTATTTTAAATAATTAATAAAAACCGAAAAATCGCGAAAAGCGTGAGGTTTAATTGAGTAATTCGGTAACACTGTTACGATCTAATAACCGAAACAAACAAATAAGTTATAATAAACAAACAAATATCCGATCAAATTCATAATATAACTAAACATATAAATAACCAGCAAAAACTAATTTTCAAATTCTGTCAAATTATATAAATGGAATCAAAATAAATTACTTAGAAACAGAAGTGGAAATTTTAGAACATCCGTACCAAATAAACCATGATATGAACCTTTCACATTGATAACATCAAACGAATCATTTTGACAAGTAAACTCAATATTCTATCTTAAATATCTTTACAGAAACGAACTAACTCTTTAACACAACAAAGATACTTCTAAAGATATCAAAGAAACAAATCATAATAATCATTTTTACCCCAAACTGCTGTAATACAAAATATTCTAAAATTTTAATTGAACCTATGCCAAATATTGAAAATAAATTTATATTACTTAAAGAAAACAGTATTTTAATAGATGACAAGACCAGATGATTTCCTTTAAAAGATGTAAACAAAAAATTTTAAGTTATTTAGAAAAAGTTTAATAAAATTTGCAAACTGTAAAATGTTTGTACACAACAAAGTATCCACAAATCAATTTCAAAAAATTTATGATAAAAATGTATTTCCACATTTCATGCCAAAAATTATTGAAAAATAAAACAGATAACTTACCTACAGATAACTTACTAATTTTGAAAAATTCAATCTAAAAGAAATAGAAAATAACAGAAAAGAAATTAAGGAAATGAAAATGAAAAATCCGACCTATAATTTACTATTAAGTATATTTATACCATACCACTAGTATAGCCCTGTGCTCGAAATTCGAGCTATTTTCGTTTTTAAGTTTACATAAAAAATTCGTTTTGTGTAATTTATATTAGACTAATATTACACGAAAAAATATTTCTGGTTTTCCTGTACGTAATAAAAATTATCGCAACAATGTTGGCAACAGTTTTTGCGCTTGAAATAACCTTAAAAAAAAAAAATTTATAATTTTTTCAATTATAAAAATGTTAAGTATTTTTAAGTTTTATTCCTTTAGTTTCAGTCGCTTTAAAGAGAAGATAATTTGGTACAATGTTCTAAAAATTTGATTATACTTAATCATATACATATATTTATTGAAGTCATACTTGACTTGCCAAAATTCGAATTAACGCTGTCCTTCATATAGAAAACTATACTTTTTATACCCGTACATATACATATATGACATCGGGTATATTAAAATTCCTCCTCCGTTTGTAACGCATCGATCTAGACGAGTTAGATATAGTGTCAAGGGTACGTATCAGCTCAGAATCGAAAAATAAGCCGATCTAGCTGTGTGTGTCTGTCCGCCATCCGTCCGTCCGTCTGTGTGGCAGCACGATAACTCGAAAGCCAGTTTTGAAATTTTCATAAAGTATTTTTCAATCAATTTCTAGGTATCCTATTTTTTTTTGGTTAAGATCGGTACAAAACTTCGGCTAGCTATCGAACAACTAACTTTTTTAACTCCAATATTTTCATATAAAAATTTGAAATTTTGCTATCCATCTTGTATCCAACATGAAATTATATGAATTTTGTTTTTTTTTGTTTTGTTGTTTTTTTTTTTGTAGATAATAAATCTTTCGAGTTACAATTACATATGATTTAAATGATGCGTAGTTTAAAAAAAAAAATTAAGATAATCAAAAAGAACACAAAGTTTTTTGTTAAGTAAATGGCTTCATATATAATTATATGGCTTCATTATATTTACAACAAAATTTAACATAACATAATTCATAAGTTTAGTACTTGGTATTATATTATATTGAAGCTTCCAGAAATACAAAATAATAGTCAAGTTGACAGAAGTCAAGTTTTTTTTTAAATCTTAATTTTAAGATTTACAACATATCTAGGAACATATGTATATAAAATAAACTTCCACATAAAAAAAAGGTTTTCAATAAATTAGATAATAAGTTTTATCTATTGATAAATTTTTCCTCCCCTTATTCCATTTTAAAATTTAATGGCTACATAGGTAAATAGAAACTAAATTTCAATAATAAAATTGAAATTTTTACTACAAATGTAATAATGTATGCCTATCTAATGTTCTGAAAAGCATTCTAAAAACGATTCTGAATTCTTTAGTTTACTTTATACCTTTTTGTCTTTTTTATTTATTTAATTTTTCCTAAGTTTTTTATTGACAAAAATATATTCCTATGTATGGTTATGAGTCATGACTCATAAATTTCTTAAAACAAACAAATGTTATTGCTGCGTTTTTGAGGGGTAAACTCTTTTCTACTCTTAACTAATGTCAGCTACACCAATTCTTGTAAAGGAGTAGATGACAGAGTAGACAAATAATTTCCGGCAGATGGCTTTACTTAAAATTTTTCAGAAAAAATGAGTTTTCACTTAAAAAGGATATTCATAATCATATCATATCATATTTTTTATTTGATAATCAATAAGCACTTATCCTTTCAATTTTAAAAAATATTTTTTATATTTATATCAGAAATAAACCATAATTTTTTACTTTATTTTCAATATTTAAATATATTAAATATAATTAAGTTCTCAAATGACGGGTAGTTTTAAAATGCCAAATATATGTAGGACAATTAATCTGAAAATTATATACTCCTGAAACAAATTTAGCCTTCCATTTACAAACTGAACGCATGTATTATATAAAATTCGTTCATTATGTCAAAGTAAAACTAACAATAGTTATTTATTATAAAAAAACATAATTCGATGTTTAGAATGTAAAATAAACTTTTCAATTATTAGGGCTTAACCTAAACCAAAACATACGACGTACAATTTTTATACGGCAGTACGTCAATACGTAAATCGATACTCGCGTACAGTATTTAATTTATCGAAAAATATTTATTTGAATGTTTTAATTTAGTACCTAAAAAAAATATTTTTAATTTGACATTATAGGTATTTTGAATTATTTTGAATATGAGATATTTTTGAATAAAAATTATGTTAAAAAAAATTATGAGAAAACCCAATAATAATATTTTTATACATTTTGTCAATATTTGTAAATTTTAAAAACCCGAGGTATAATAAATCGCGTTACATGTATTTTGGCTGCTCTAATGTAAATTCATGTACCTACTTATTTCTAAATTTTTTGACAGAAATTATACGCCGTACGCTTTTATTTAGGTTGGGACCTAAGGAACAAATAATTTTTTTTGGTTTTGCAAACATTTTATAATATACACTAGCAGATTTACCCGGCGTTGCCCGGAAGCTTGCAAATTGTAAAAATTTTTTGAGATACTACTTTGCCTATAATCGTGGCCCAACAGCTTTTTATAGGTTTTTTCGTTGCTTTGCTATATATTAGAAATGATTTAACAGATTAACTTCAAATTTCGTATATGTGTTCTTCTTGGAAATTGAAGTTCTATTTACTAACAGACTTGAAGGTTGTTAACCCCTGCCGACCCGACGATTGTTCAAAAAAAAATTTGTAAGTATATTACGTCCAATTTTTGAAAGTAGGTACAACTTCTTTGAATTAGGGGAATACTTAAAAAAAAGGTTTGTCGAGTTCTTTTAATCGATTGCGAAACAAAAACTTTAAAAAACAGTTTGCAAAACAATTTGAACGATTATCTCCAATTTTTCTATACATGCTGCTTCTTGACAATTTGGTGCTCCTTGACGATATAGTTGAGGATGGTAGGTTTCCGGTGAACAATGTTAACTGAATTAAAATGACTATAGGTCAAAAGGGGATTTTCTTGAATTGCCAACGCTTGAATAAAATATAGTCGATGGTTTAGAAAAATTCGCTTTTCAACTTATATTTTGTTTAGTCCTGAAAGTTTTAATACGCTCTTCCTCGTTTTTTTATGATTTTATGAGAGAAATGTAGGCTTATTTTTTGGAAAAACTGTTTTAAAATACTATGTATTTAAGCGTTATATATAACAAATTGAATTTTTTGATTTTTAGATTTCATTTGAAGAAAACTGAAAATTTCATTGAATCTTTGTTTAAAACGCACAAACAGGTCAAAACCAAATTAACCCTGTGGGTTTTAATTAAAATGCTGGTACAAAATTTTCAATAAAATACTTTTAATCGTATAAGAAAATAAAATGTATAGAAAACTTCATAGCGTCGTCGTGGAAAATAGGTTAATCGAACTTAACTAAAACTTTTTGCAGCCTCTCTTTTAGACTACAAAATCAACCTGTAAAATTGGACACAAATCGAAAACACAAAATTTTTTGAAAGTCCGCTAGGCCGAAATGGGTTAATTTATTCCAACCAAATTTATACAACTAAATGCGGTTGCTAAAAGGAACATTTGTGCAAAATTTCAAGTCAATCGGTCAAACAGTTTTGACTCGACATCAAAAACATTGAAAAAGCTTCTTTGCACCCTCGTGCCCAAACGGGTTAACCGAACTCAACAAAAATTTGTGCCAGACTTTATTTTCGACTGCGAAACCACCTTGTAAAATTGGACACAAATCGGAAACACAAAATTTTTTGGAAGCCCGCCGGGCCGAAAGGGGTTAATTTATTCCAACCAAATTTATGCAACTAATTGCGGTTGCTAAGAGGAACATTTGTGCAAAATTTCAAGTCAATCGGTCAAACTGTTTCGGCTCGACATCAAAAACATTGAAAAAGCTTCATTGCGCTCTCGTGCCCAAACGGGTTAACCGAACCCAACAAAAATTTGTGCCAGCCTCTCTTTTTGACTACAAAACCACCCTGTAAAATTGGACACAAATCGGAAACACAAAATTTTTTGGAAGCCTGCCGGGTCGAAAGGGGTTAATTTATTCCAACCAGCTTCATACCATTAATTCCATGTAATAAGAAGAACATTCGTGCAAAATTTCAAGTGAATCGGTCAAACCGTTTCGACTCGACATCAAAAAAACGAAAAAGCTTAAAACGGCTCTGGAGCCGCAACCTGCTGACTTATAAAAATGCGACATAGCCTATGTCACCCCCCGGACTCCCAAAATTATTCCTCTAAAATTTGGTGTCAATCGGACCAGTGGTTTTCACGTGAATCCTGGACAAACAAACAAACAAACAAATAAACAAACAAATTTTCTTCTTTATATATTAGATTATATTTTAAACAAAATTATTTAAAAAAAATATTATTTTAAAATATTTTATTTTAAAAACTTAATCGTAGCAACATAAGAAAAAACAATTACAATATTTTTATACGTTTTGTCAAATTTTAAAATTTAAAATTCCAGGTACAGTACATAACATAACCTACTTATTTCAAAATTTTACAGAAATTGTACGAAGTACGCGTTGATTTTGGTTGATTCCGAAGAAACAAATCATTTTTCTTAAGAAATATTATTTTTTTTTATGTTTTTGCAAACATATATACCAATCTATTTATTTCAAAATTTTTCTAGAAATTATACACCGTACGCGTTGATTTTCGTTAGGCCCTAAGCAACACATCATATAAATTACAAATTATTTTTTTAAGAAAAAATTAATATAAATTGTAGAATATCTTTTATAAAAAAAAGGCAAAAATGTATTTCTAAATTACAATGACAAGTTTAGAACTTTTCATATAATATACTACTATTCCAATTCATTCAAAATTTTACAATAAGAAAAAATACTTGTGCCCCAAATTTTAAGGTTCTATCTTCTTTGTTTCGGAATTATGCTCGTTTGGCCTCAATTCGATCAAAAGCTGCTAGAATCCGAACCAGTGTCCGATCTCAATCATAAGCAATCCCCGTGGCACTTTCATTGCTAGTAACCTAGAGTTTAAATTTCATCAAAATAGCGTCATCAGATTTTAAGATATCGTGTTTTTTGAATACATGTTCGTTAGCCCTTAATCTGATCAATAGTTCCAGAACTCAACCCCTACTTTAAATACATGGTCCGATTACGCCTATATGCAGTCCCCGCCGTGCTTTCAATACAAGTTAACTTAAATTATGCAATTGGAAGTTCTGTCTTAATATTAAGTTACTACACCACAAATTTCATGAAGATAGCGTTATTAGTTTTTGAGTTATCGTTATTTCTTATATATGTTCGTTAACCCTTGCATCGATTTAAAGCTCCAGAATCCGAACCCATGGACAGATTTCGCCGTACTTTAAATACCAGCAACCTACAATTTAAATTTCATCAATATAGCTCCATCAGCTTTGAGTTAACGTGCCTGCGTGCGGAAACACGAACAGACGAACATGGCTATATCGACTGATGAGATAACGCTGATCACAAATGTATATATATTTTTCCGTATGTAGTTCGCTTCTTTTAGGTGGTTGCAAACGCTATACCAAAGTTAAAATACCTTTTTCCTATTTCATAGGTGTAGGGTATAAAAAGCGCACTATTGTAATGAATATAGCTCAACATCGTACAAATAGCATTCAAAAACATGACACTAAAGGTGATAATAACATCTTAATGCAGATGATGCAAAATATGTTAAATGCAATGGACAAAATCTCAACAGGAATAAGTAATTTAGAAAACTATTATAGCAGAACAATCCACCATAAGACACGACAACTGGAGGGCGATCACACTGCTCAACCTAATATACCAGATCCTAGCAGGAAAAAAACAAGGAAAAATAATCGATTGAATATAGATCGCCATTATACATAATCTTCACCGACTTCAAGAAGGCCTTCGATACAATAAGAAGAGATGTAATATGGAAGGCACCAAGAGACAGAGGAACACCAGAAAAAAATAGTCCGTCACATCCACGCACTCTACGACAATGCCGAACTCGCAGTATTGCACAAGGATCAAATCATTAGTTCCTTCACCACAACATCTGGAGTAGAACAGGGATGTCCATTATCACCTCCCCTCTTCACAGTCGTCCTAGATAACAACCTATGGCTTGGGGTCTGTCAAATCAATTCGAAGACCTAGAATAGCGGATGATATTTGCCTATTATCGCATAGATTCAGCGACATACTGAGCAAATTAAACCATCTTGAACAACTTGCTCAATACTCTGGTCTAGAAGTGAACTTGGAAAAATCGAAAGCGATGAAGAAAAATAACAGCAACACGGCAAACATTCCTATTATCGCATAGATTCAGCGACATACAGAGCAAATTAAACCATCTTGAACAACTTGCTCAACACGCTGGTCTAGAAGTCAACTTGGAAAAAACGAAAGCGATGAAGAAAAATAATTGAAAGGACAACAGATATAATTTGTAAACAGCTTCTGCTATCTGGTCTGTAAAATAACCACAAATGAGGATGGCCCACAGGAACACAGGCTAAAGAAAACACGAACAGCATTTAGTCGTCTATAACCGTTATGGAGGAACTCCTAGATATCCAGAAAAACTAAATTAAGAATATTCCGGGCATGTGTGAAAACAGTCCTAGCATATGGCAGCGAAACCTGGCTTGTAACCAGCAATTTAATCACAATATCCAACGAAGGCCTCTGGATACTAACAGGCGAAGAACCCACAGCCAAACAAACCACACACCTGAGAAGGCCTGGTGAAAGCATAACAAGTTTGGCATTACAGTGGAACCCTCAAGGGACTAGAAGACGCGGGCGTCTAAATATCACATGGCGCAGGACAATTTATCAAGAAACGGCTAAATGTAACATCTTCAGAGATGACATTAATATATCAACGCAGAATCCCATATATAAAATATTAAACAACAAATAAACTGGAAATAAAAATATTCGTAAAATGTAATTACAAAATTACATATTTAAAACTTTTTAACCAATTCAATAAAATTTTATTTCTTTTCATGATTACTTCTTACAATTACTTCTTTTCAGGATTTTTAGCTGTAGTACATTTACTGTTGTAAAATATTTAAATTTATTCCCTTAATTTACTAATTTTTTAATGTTATGTATAATTAAAGTCAAAGTTATTCGAAAAAAAACATTATTTTGTAATAATATAAATATAAAAGTTTAAAAATATAAATTTTATTGTTTTTAATGTTAGTTAAAACCATTAATTCTTTTATTAGTTTTTTATCACAAAATTTATTAATCAAAATTTGCAATAATGCAAATGAAAGAGTCAAACTGTCAATCAATTACAAAATGTGTTTTCAAATTTTCAAATATAAAAAATTAAATTAAAATAAAATTAGTAAAGAATAATTAACAAAATTTATACAAATCATTTGGCATAAAAGTATTTTTATATTAAACACTAAAAATAGAAAACGAAAATAAAAAATTATTTATATAAAATCAGCCATAGTTTATCCAAGTTTGGCGCAAAAAATTATTTTATAAAAAACCAAAAAGAATATTTAATTAAAAAAAAAAAATCAAAAATGGCTAAGCGATGCTTTACTTTTATGAAAGGCTTTAGGAAGAAAAATAACGGCGTTCAATGCAGCGGAAATTGTAAAAAGAATTTCACATCAAATGTGCTGGTATTGCCGATGAGGTTTTTGCTGCAATACAGGCAGGTAATACTACCTGGAGATGTAAAAGCTGTCCTCGAATGAGCAATGAATCACTAATTATATCAGAGGATGACGATAATGCGGATGAAACTCAAGTGCATTTACAAGAAAATATAAATATATGTATGAATCAGGATTTGATTCATTTGATGTTAAATTGGTCCAAGTTAACATCAAACGAATTTGTAAGTGAAAAGCTGAAAGGGGAAAACATAGCAAATTGTTTACAGCGGCTTGTAAGTGCAGTAAAAGATATTCATTTGTCACAATCGTTTTTCAATACAAAAATTGATGATCTAATCCTACAAAACAAACGTATGTTAGAAGAAAATAAAGTATTAAAAGAAAAAATCAAATGCACGGAAGAAAGAAATGTAAAGCTGGAAAAATTAGTAAACCATATGCAATCTCAAATAGATAAATTTCAACAAAAAAAAAAAAGGAACAATGTCGTAATTGTCGGTCCCCCGCGAGACATGCAAAATCCAAAAAATGTTGTATTTAAAATAATAGAAAAACGAGGAAGAGTGTAGTAGAGTAGATTGTATATACCCGTAGACTCTGGGATACCCGTATGACCGAAACATATACATTTTATCATCCGGTTGATTACTTTTGGCAAAATTTCAAACATACAGCTTCATTAAGTGTAGTGCAATACTCATATAAAAGAAGGAGTTGTATGGCAGATATTCGAACCCTCTGCAGTAGACCAACCAAATTTTGCTGTAACGTTGGCCATTACACTAAACTTTTTTGACAAAATTTCAGACACGCAGCTTCATTAAGTGTAGTGTAATGTTCATATAAAAGAAGGAGCTGTATGGCAGCTACTCGAACCCTCTACAGCAGACCAGCCAAATTTTGCAGAACCTTTGGCCATTACACTAAACGATTTTTGGAAAAATTGCAGACACCCAGTTTCATTAGGTGGAGAGTAATTCCCATATAAAATAAGAAGTTGTATGGCAGCTACGCGAACCAACTGCAGTAGGCCAACCAAGTTGCAGAAACTTTGGCCATAAAACTAAACTACTTTTGGCAAAATTTCAGACACGCAGCTGTAATAGGAACAGAGTAATACTCGTATAAAGAAAGAAGTTGTCTCGCAGTTACCGGAACCCATGGACCAAAGTGGCTGGATTTAAATAGCGATGACGGCTATTACAAAAAAAACTAATTTCTGAAAATTTCAAGATCCTAGCTATTTTAGTTTTGGAGTTATCGTGAGGACGGACGGATGGGCATACATAACTAAATCGATTTTTTTTTTTCGATTCTGATCCGATCCATACACTTGAGTCTATATCTACCCCCTGCTCTTTCTCTGCGTCACGGGTATAAATACAGGCAAAAATTTAAAAAGATGATCTCTTAGATATATCCAGATTTAATGAACATTCAGAAAAATCAAAACAAGGTTTATATTTGGTTGAGTTTAAATCAGAAAATAATAAAGCTGAACTACTAAATAAAACCAAAATGCATAAACATCTTTTTAATCCAGAGGTTGGCTTTGAAGAAAATGGAAAAAAACTAATTTTTTTTCGACACCATCTCACACCGTTTCAAAGTAAATTGTATTATGAGGCAAAGCAGCTTAAATTATCAAAGGAATTTAAACATCTTTGGATCAAAGAAGACACCATTTAAGCCGATAACCCGAAGGTATTTAAAATATAAAATTTTAATGACATCACTTTTATTCAAAATCATATTAATTAGAAACTTAGAATTTAAAATCTTTAAATTAACTTTTTCAAATTTGTTTTGTATTAGGTATATATTATTTACATATTTGTTTTATATTGAGGATTTAATCATTTCAGCAAAAATTTCAACAATATTCATTCTTGTTTTTATTTTGTTAAAATACCTACCTAACCTATAATTTCACTTCCAACATTCCAATTTTTTTTTCTTAATGAAAAAGCAAGTATGTTTTTTTTGTATTCTTTTATTATATTTATTTTATTTACACATTTCGTTACATTTTTAATTATAAAACATTTAATTTTTATTTCTAAAGACAATTTATTTTTATTTATAATAATACATAAAATATATAAAATTTCTAAGTTTTTATTTTTTCATAAAATTATGACTCACTTTTTATTTCTTTTTTTAATCTTATTTTTTTTTCTCAACAATTAAAAACCCTATATTTACACTCGACATATTCCGTATTACTATTTTAAAAGTTATAATTCTTGTAATTTCTATTCGATCATTTTGCTTGAAATATTTTCTAATATCAAAAAGAGCTGACCAATATAATTTATATAATATATTTAAATTCTGTGTAATACTCATTTTACTGTACATTAGAACAGCTGATAAATTTTTTTTGTACTTATACATCTGTTTTATTTTATTTTGGTTAATTATTTCTGATGAGCTTTAATAATATTGATAACATTAAAGACAATATAAGGGTGGACCATTACATTAACTTTGACCAAAATTCAGCAAAACATAAATTTAAAATATTATATATAAATAAATATTATAATATTAATAAATATTATATATTTAAATATACAAAGCTTACGTAAAAAATTGTATGAAGTCGAAGCGTTACTTGAGAATTTTAATTCTAACATACATATTATAGTATTGACAGAAATATGGTTGCTATTTATGTAAGAAATGACATAGAATCATAAATAAATTAATCTTTAGTGAAGAGTTAGAAAATAGTAATATTATAGGTGTACAATTATTAGAAGAAAATAACAATATTATAGGAATATATAGATCTCATGATACACGTATGACTGATTTTTTAACCAAAATGGATGAAACAAAGTTGAAACACAAAGGGTAAGTTGGTAAGTCACCTACTATGATGTGAATATCAATTTACTGAAAAGCAATAGCTCTGACAACAAGCTATATATTAATTTGTTGCTAAGCTAAATATGCTACCAGAATTGGCAAGCACTCCAAATCAGTAATTGACCACGTTATTACAGACTTAGTAAAAAAAAATATTATTTCCATATATTAGTCTTTCTGACCATCAAATGCTTTTTATTAGTATAGTTCACAAATCCACAATAAGTATAACACCCCAATATAAAACAATATTAAATTTTGATAACATTGCAAATGATAGAATATGGTTAAATCTTGATTCATATACTGACTTTGGAGAAGTTGTTTCCGATCTTAGTTCAGTTATTAAAAACAACACACAACAAATACCCGTTAAAAACATAAACAAAAAAAATGAATGGATCACCGAACAAATTCTAAGAAAAATTAAAATAAGAAATTCATTCTTTAGGCATAAAAAAATGGCGCCGTGAAATAAAGCCATAAAATGACATTATGGCTTTATTTCGCATTTGAATGCGAAATAAAGCCATATCGCCAATTTTTTCGCGTATGGCTTTAATTCGCATTCAATTGCGAAATAAAGCCATATGGCTTTATTTCGCATTTAAAAATGTAATTTTATTTGTGAAAATAGAAGCAATTTAATTTTTCAAACTTTTTTATTTAAATAGTTAGGAAGGAGTTTTAGAGTTGGTTTCAAAAGCAGGGTTTTACGCTTTTTCCAGAATATTTATATATGTGTATATGTGGGATTCTCAATTAGGAGGGATTTTAGAGTTGGATTCAAAAGCAGGATTGCCGCTTTTTCCAGAATATTTATTTATGTGGGATTGTTAGTTTGATTCAAAAGCAAGGCTTTACGCTTTTTCCATAATATTTATATATATGTGTATATGTGGGATTCTCAATTAGGAGGGATTTTGGAGTTGGATTCAAAAGCAGGATTGCCCCCTTTTCCAGAATATTTATATTTATTAATTAGGGTTGATTATTTTTTGTATGAAATAGCTATGCCGAATTCTCATACCATTCTTTTCATTTTAGTGTTGGATTCAAAATCTAGCTTCAATAATTGAGTTAGCGGGGGTTCGGGGGCGGCAGCCCCCGTAATGAAAATATAATATTATTTAACATGTTTTATTACAGTGTATTAAAAAAAATTAGGAACTTATTAATTATTTAGGCCCCCAGCAATTTTTCTAAGCCCGATATCTCCCAAACGGATGAGAATAGACCCTACCTCTAGAAGCATTTTTTGTTTGTTTTGAACCCTAGAATAACCCCTAGTTCTATGGCAGGTTATTAGCGAAACACCCTGTATTTATCATTTATAACTGCACTTAATTATCAATTTCTATTTTTTTTTTACTTTGTTTACTATTAAACTAGAATTTGTATCAATTTTACTATATGGCTTTATTTCGTAAAATTTTAGAAAATGATATGAATGCGAAATAAAGCCATAATGTCATTTTTTGGCTTTATTTCGTATGGCTTTATTTCGCGCCACCAAATAATTTATACTTACAATATAGAGATAACGTAAAAAAGTTAATAGTTGAAGCTAAAAAAAAATACTGCTCTGACAAAATAGCACAAAATTGCGATAATAAAAAGATTTGGAATTTATATAAGGAAATAATGTTCAATGAAAGGCAAAATGGTGAGAAAAAAATTCAAATAAAGGCAATTTGCCTTAATAACAAAACTTTAGAATCGCCAAATGAAATCTCGGAGCATATGAATAATTATTTCATTAATGTTACTAATGAGATTGAAATATCAAAGGATGATATTGATTTTTATTATATGAATAATTTTGATAGATCAATATATTCGAATTTTCAATTAAACGCGACGAATGAGGAAGAAGTTCGTATTGCAATTAATTCACTAAACTTAACAGCGGCGACAGGATGTGATGGTATTTCTACGAAATTTATAAAACGCTTCCCAGATAAACTAATTCCTGTCATTGTAAAATTTATTAATAAAACTCTTCAAACAGGACTTTTCCCGTCTAATCTAAAAAGTGCCATTATAAGTCCTATTCACAAAAGTGGGAATAACACTGAATGTTCTAATTAGCGTCCTATTTCGGTCTTACCAACATTTTCAAAAATTTTTGAAATTGTTATTAAGAATAGATTGAAATTTATGATGTAGGTTACTAATAATGAGACTATGGCGGGGATTGCGTGCGGTCGATATCGGACCATGGGTTCGGATCCTACAAGGCCAATTGATCGAATTTAGGCCAAACAAGAGTAATTCCGAGACCAATCAGATAAAACCTTCAAATTTGGTATCAGTGTGCCATTTCCTATGTCCTTAAGAGTTGTGGGTCGGGGATCATCCACACAGTTCTGAAGACCTTAAAGAATATCGTTGAAATTATTAAAAAAAATGGCTTAAAATTAAGATAAAAAGTTCCAATTGTGTACAAGGGTTAACTAGTATTGCAAATATGACTGGGACTGCTTATGGGCGAAATTGTACCATAGTTTCGGATTCTGGAACCTTTGAAAAGTTCCAAAGCTAACAAATGTATATTTTAACACAATAAAACTCAGAAATCAATTACTTTTTTCATGAAATTTATATTCTAGGTTACTAGTAATGAAAGGACCATGCAATTTGTTCTTGTCGGGTTCGGATTCTAGAAGCTTTTGATCAAATTGAAGTCAAACTAGTATAATTTCCCCACTACTCCCAAGACCTTAAAGCATAATATATTCGAAATTGATAAAAATTTAAAAAAAACGAGGAAGAGTGTGGTAGAGTAGACTGTGTCAACTCTGGGATACCCGTATGACCATTATATAAACATTATATCATTATTATAAACATTAATTATTTTTGGCAAAATTTCAAACATACCAGCTTTATTATGTGTAGTGTAATGCTCATATAAAAGAAGGAGTTGTAAGGCAGCTACTCGAACCCTCTGCAGTAGACCAACCAAAATTTGCAGTAACTTTGACCATTACACTAAACTATTTTTGGCAAAATTTCAGACACCCAGCTTCATTAGGTGTAGAGTAATGCTCATATAAAATAAGAAGTTGTATGGCAACTACTCGAACCCACTTCAGTAGACAAACCAAATTTTGCAGAAACTTTAGCCATGAAACTAAACTGCTTTTGGCAAAATTGCAGACACGTAGCTGTTATAGGTACAGAGTAATACTCATATAAAAAAAGAAGTTGTATGGCAGCTACCCGAACCCATGGACCAAAATGGATGGTTTTAAATAGCGATGCCGGCTATTGCAAAAAACAAAATTTGCGAAATTTTCAAGATCCTAGCTCCTTTAGTTTTTGAGTTATCGTGTGGACGGACGGACAGACGGACGGATAGACGGACTGACGGACAGGCGGACGGACATACATAACTAAATCGATTTATTTTTCGATTCTGATCCGATCCATAGATTTGAGTCTATATTTACTCCCCCTCCTTCTTTGCGTCACAAACGTAATGGCAAATTTATTAAATCCTTTGAGTATATAGTCATACGGGTATAAAAAATTGACAAACTATTTCCAATTTCCGTTCTTATTAAAGACTTCTATATTTTTAAAAGGCTAAGAGTTTTACTATTAAACATTATTATGTATTATATTTTATAAAATAAAAACTAAATATTTTTTTAATAGACGAGGAAATTTTTTTTGTTTTTAATTTTTATTATATCATATTTGTATTTTATGGAATTATTACCATACGTAATATATAATTAAGAAATTGTGTACGATACTTAAGTTGCAAAATTTATTTTTATATTAAAATTAATTATATGAACAGTTCTAAATTTATAATTGTATTTTAGAAATACATTTGTTGCAAATTTTGATTATTAAACTTTGTGATAAAAAGCTAATGAAAGCATTAATGGTTTTAACCAATATTAAAACCATGAAATTATGGAAACTTTTATATTTATATTATTACAAATTAATATTTCTTTCGAATTTCATCAAGATAGCTCCATTCGTTTTTGAGTTAACGTACGTACGGTCGGACATGGCAATATCGACTCAGGAGTACACGCTGATCACAAATATATATACTTTTCTATACCTAGCTCGCTTCCTTAAGTGGTTACAAACACTATACCAAAGTTAATATACACTTTCCCTATTTCAAAGGTGTAGATAAAACGTTGCAAAAATTAAGATAGAACGTACCAATTATGTAGAAGGGTTCACTAGTATTGAAAGAACGGCGCGGACTACATATTGGCGAAATCCGACCATGTGTTTGGAACCTAAAACTTTTCCATCGAATTTAGGCCAAACGACCATGATTCAGAATCAAAAGAAATTAGAACCTCTAAATTTGTTATCAGGGTGCCCCTTCCTATTCCCTTAGTTTCCTCGAAAATTGGAACCAATTTAGATTGGGAGATTGGGGACCATTTACATATTATCGAAAACCTTAAATCACATTTTCGAAAATAATAAAGATATTAACTTCAAACAAATGTAGAAGCTTCAAATTTGGCACAAGGGTGTGCTTTACTATTTCCTACGTGTTCCCTTAATTTATAATCAATTGAAGTGGTGGTTCAGGTAACTCTCTTAGACCTCTAAAGGTTTAAAGACTTATTATCTAAATTAATAAATATTGTAACTTAAGAATAATATGTTCCAATCTTGTACACGGCTTAACTAGTATTGAAAGTATGACGGAGACTGTATATGGGCGAAATCGTACCATGGTTTCGGGTTCTGGAACCTTTGAAAAGTTTAAGGACATATATCTTAAAAACACCATAAATCAAAAATTAATCACGCCAGTTTGATGAAATTTAAATTCTAGGTTACTAGTAATGAAAGTACCATGGAACTGGTTCTTTTCTGGTTCGGATTCTGTTCGATTTCTGGTCGAGTTCGGACATTGGCTTCAGATTCTAGAAGCTTTTGATCGAATTGAGGCCAAACTAGTATAATTTCGAAACCAAAGAAGATAGAACCTTATATTTGTGGCACAGGTGTTTCTTTTATTTGTTTTCACATTTATTTATTTTTTTTTTTTTGCTTTATTAAATTCAAAAGTTTTTATATTCTATAATCTTAACAAAAAAAAATTTTTTTTTTTATATATGGTCTTAGTCTGAGGCTTGTGACCTTATCAGTTATTATAATAATTCAAAATTAAAAAGTATTTTCTTTTCCTTCCTTTTTCCAATTTCATAGAAATAGTAGCAAGAGTCTAGTAGAGTAGACTGTATCAACTCTGGGATACCCGTATGACCGTAACGTATACATTATATCATCCGGTTAATTACTTTTGCAAAATTTCAAACATACAGCTTTATTTAGTGTAGTGGAATACTCATATAAAAGAAGGAGTTGTATGGCAGTTAGTCGAACCCTCTGCAGTAGACCAACCAAATTTTGCTGTAACTTTGGCCATTGCACTAAAATATTTTTGACAAAATTTCAGACACGCTTTATTAGGTGTAGTGTAATGTTCATATAGAAGAAGGAGTTGTATGGCAGCTACTCGAGCCCTCTACAGTAGACCAACCAAATTTTGCAAAAACTTTGGCCATGAAACTAAACTATTTTTGGAAAAATTTCAGACACCCAGCTTCATTAGGTGGAGAGTAATGCTCATATAAAATAAGAAGTTGTGTGGCAGCACCTCGAACCCACTGCAGTAGACCAACCAAATTTTGTAAAAACTTTGGGCATAAAACTAAACTACTTTTGGTAAAATTTCAGACACGCAGCTTTAATAAGTACAGAGTAATACTCATATAAAAATAGAAGTTGTATAGCAGCTACCCGAACCCATGAACCAAAATGGCTGGATTTAAATAGTGATGACGGCTATTGCAAAAAAACGAATTTGCTCCTAGCTCCTTTAGTTTTTGAACTATCATGCGGACGGATGGACAGACGGACGGACGGACGGACGGACGGACATACATAGCTAAATCGATTCCCCCTTCCTTCCTTCTCTGAGTCACAAACGTAATGGCAAATTTATTATACCCTTTGACTATATAGTCATACTGGTATAATTATGTAATACAATAAACAAAAGTATAGAACTGGTACTTTACTTGAATATTAAAACTAAATTTAATATAAAGTAAAAAACGGTACATTATTATCTTAAAAATTTATATTAAAAATTTTCAATTTTACACAATCATTTTCTACTGAGGATTTTTCATTTAATACAATCTAAGTTATTTCTAATTGATGGCGTAACAAATATGGTTTAATTTTATTCTTAAACTCTCGTATGCTATTAATTAATTTAAACGTTTCAGGAAGTTCATTGTACACTTTGAGACAATTGTATAAACAATTGTTTTTCTTTATATTTGAGCGAAATAAGGATAAATATAAATTTGCTTCGTTGCGCGTATTGTGATTGTGGATATCGATCATTCTGTTGAGTATGAAGTTATTCTTGATCTCGTTATTAACAATTTTAAAAGCCTTTTAATAAAGAAAAAAATTTAATAAAGAAAAAAAATAATAAATAAATATTTCATTTAATAAAGAAAAAAAAAATAAATAAATAAATGTGAAAAATAATAAAAGAAACACCTGTGCCCCAAATATAAGGTTCTATCTTCTTTAGTTTCGAAATTATACTAGTTTGGCCTCAATTCGATCAAAAGCTTCTAGAATCTGAAGCCGATGTCCGAACTCGACCAGAAATCAAACAGAATCCGAACCCGAAAAGAACTAATTCCATTGTACTTTCATTACTAATAACCTACAATTTAAATTTCATCAAAATAGCGTGATTAATTTTTGATTTATGGTGTTTTTAAGATATATGTCCTTAAACTTTTCAAAGGTTCCAGAACCCAAAACAATGGTACGATTTCGCCCATATGCAGTCCCCGTCATACTTTCAATACTAGTTAACCCGTGTACACAATTGGAACATATTATTCTTAAGTTACAATATTTATAAATTTAGATTATAAGTCTTTAAACCTTTAGAGGTCTAAGACAGTTACCTGAACCACCACTTCAATTGATTATAAATTAAGAGAACACGTAGGAAATAGTAAAGCACACCCTTGTGCCAAATTTGAAGCTTCTACATTTGTTTGAAGTTACTATCATTATTATTTTCGAAAATGGTATTTAAGGTTTTCTATAATATGTAAATGGTCCCCAATCCACTACTCCAATTGGTTGCAATTTTCGAGGAAACTAAGAAAATAGGAAGGGGCACCCGGATAACAAAGTTGGAGGTTCTAATTTCTTTTGATTCTGAATCATGCTCGTTTGGCTTAAATTCGATGGAAAAGTTTCAGGTTCCGAACACATGGTCGGGTTTCGCCAATATGTAGCCCGCGCCGTTCTTTCAATATTAGTGAACCCTTGTACATAATTGGTACGTTCTATCTTAATTTTTGGAACGTTTTATCTACACCTTTGAAATAGGAAAAGTGTATATTTATTTATTTATTTATTTATTTATGTCATTTATTTAAACTTAGAGAGCACTAGTGCTCGTATAGAGTGTTTTTATATAAAATTTTAAGTTTTAACAAAGATATAATTTACAAAAAAAATATAAATATAAAGAACCAGTAAATAGTAATTCAAAAATGCAAAACGTAATATATAAAACAAAGTATAAAAGTAAACTATTATAAACTAGAAATTAATAATATAATTTAGAAAATAATACAAATAATTAGAAATTATTTATACAATAATAATATAATGACTATATGACTGTGTATATAAAATAGTAGAGATTATAAAAATTATCACTAATAATTCATTCAAGACAAAAAACAAAAAAAACAAAAAATAAAATGAAATATAGAAAATTCGAGTTAACTATTGCTATCATAATCGGATATTTTAGATTTTACTGATGTAGTATTCATTTATCTCTTTTTGAACTTGACATTGTCATTGGTATTATTTTTAATTTCTGCAGGCAATTCATTGAAGTTTTTATAGGCTGCGTTATATATAGTATCATGATTGTTGAATCTGACTTTTGAAGATACGATTCTTAGCTAACTAGAATTTCTAGTGTTGTAAGTGTGAACTTCATTATTTAAAGTCGGTATAACTCTTGAGTTAATTCTATTCGTAATTATTAGATGTATTTGTGTTGCCAATTTACTTTTTACCAGAAGTTGCAAAGGTAAAACATTGTGTTTACTGTGAATTTCCCGCGTTGGGGTTCTTGTTTTATATCCATATAGATTTTTAATGGCTTTATTTTGAGCCACTTATAGTAAATTTAATTTGTTATTGCAAACATTACCCCAAATTTGAATACTGTAAGTAGTTGCGGAGTGGAATATGCTGAAATATACTGATCTTTTTACATTAAAAGGAATTCGATTATCTATTAATTTAAAGATTCCTGCCACTTTCCTTGCTTTTTTCAGTTGTTCCTGGATTTTTAGCTCCCAAGTGAGATTATCATCAACGATAGCGCCTAAATATTTATAGCTGCGGACCGCTTCTACTTCTGAACTCTCAAACATTATTTTTAAATGATCGTTGGGTTTTCCTTTAACTAACATACATTTGGTTTTGTTTACATTTATGGTTAAACTGTGATTCATCATCCAATTCTGAATCTTACTCATATCTGCATTTATTTTTTCCTCTAGATTGCTACATGTATTTTCTGTGTATACAATAGCTAGGTCATCTGCGTCCATAAACGGTTTACCGAATAATGTGGTGTTTAGTAAGCCACTTATATAACAAGAAAACAGGGTAGGCCCTAGTGCACTGCCCTGTATTACACCATACTTAACACATCGTAGTTCGCTTCGTACTCCATCACATTCCGCATATTGAAACCTATCTGACAAATAACTTCAAAACCAGTTAAATTCATTGTCTTTTACACCATGCTCAAACAGAATTCTTAAAAGTATATTTCTGTCAAAAAAATCAAAAGCTTTTTTTACATCAAAAAATACTATGGCAACTTTTTTATTTTTATCGATGCCGAATTGAATATCTGAAATTATGTCGAATAATGCTGCGTGAGTACTTGAGTTTCTTGTAAAACCGTACTGCCGATTATTTGTTAAATTTTCTCTGTATAAATAATAAGTAAGTTGATCATTTACAAGTGTTTCAACTATTTTGCTAAAAGTCGACGAGATAGAAATTGGCCGGTAGTTATTCACGTCATTAATATCTCCTCCTTTTTTATAAATGGGTACCACTTTGTTTACTTTTATTGTTAGTGGCATTTCACCACTCATCAAAGATTTGTTTATGAAATGTGTTATGTTTTCAGCAATTTCAGTCTTGCAGGTTTTAAATAACAATGGAGACAGCTGATCAGGCCCAGCAGATTTAGTGTTAGATAATTTATCTATGAGCCTGTGACATTCATTTAAATTTATAGACTTGAACTCTTTATTTGTTCTCATTTTCGGGTAGTAAACATTTATACAATTTTTATTCAAATTCACACCAACATTAGCATAACAATTATTAAATCGATTATTTTTATTAATTTTTTCATTTTGACCTAGCTCATCGTTTTCAAAGAATTCATTTGATTTTTTGTTGTTACTACATATGAGTGGCCTAACCCACATGCAAAAAAATTTTTATTGTTTTAATCGATTGTATATGCTTTCTAGAATCGATGCTATTAATTAGCTATTTCAGAAAATGGCGTTTTCCCTATTATTTATAGCAAAAATTATTTTGACTTTCTAATATTTCAAATTTTTTTAAAATCCACAGTGGCCTAATCTACATTTTTGGTTAGGCCACTTTGGCTTTAAAAAAATTTCAAATATTTTATGGAGTGTTTTATTACTATATTGTGTTCAATTGTAACATTTTTGGAAAAGATAATGTATTGGTAAAAATTAAATTATTTAAACAAAAATATTTATATATATATATATATATATATATGTATACATTTTATTTTTTATTTTTATTTTTCATACAAACAGTAAAAATAAAATTAAAGCAAATTGAAATAACAATATCACAATAATTTTATATCTAATATTTATATTTAATTTGCGCACGTATATTTAATTTTGAATAACCTATCTTAAATCTTTCATTAATTTTTAATTGCAATTAATTACATTTTAGTTGCATTAAACAACGTCTTCTATTAACGGAACTCAGTTTGTTATTATTATACCCGTGCATACATATATGACATCGGGTATATTAAAATTGCTCCTCCGTTTATAACGCATCGATCTAGACGAGCTAGATATAGTGTCAAGGGTACGTATCGGCTCAGAATCGAAAAATTAGTCGATCTAGCTATGTGTGTCTGTCCGTCCGTCCGTGTGTCAGCAGGATAACTCAAAAACTAAAAGGGCTAGAGTCTTGAATTTCACGCAAAGTCATTTTTAGACAATTTCTAGGTTCCCTAATGTTTTTGGTTAAAATCGGACCAAGGCTTCGGGGAGCTGCCATACAATTTCTTTGCACCAATATGAATTTCTTCAAAACTAATTATACTACGAGGATGAAAATTACACACGGTTAGTTATATAATGAATTGAGCACTTATATGAAGTTTCAGAATGGTACGGCTCCATTTTTGAAGCTACGAGGTTAAAATTAAAATTGGGCAGGTAAAATGATAGGGGAAGTTACTCGGCAAAGTTGGACATCATTCGGACCGCCGGACTTTTAGGGTGAGCCAATTTTTTTTTTTTTATTTAAGCAAAACTTATGGGATAATAAATAAAATTTTTTTTTTTTTTTTGTGGTTGTTTTTGTTGTTTTTTTTTTTTTTTAAGCTAAAATTATGGGACAATGAATTTTTTTTAAACTAAAATTATGGGATAATGAGTTAAATCTATACGGGAAGTAAATTACGGTTTATTTTATACACCATAGAGGGTATGCACGGGTATCTAAAAGTTGACAAGGACAACTATAATCTTCCTCGTTTTTTTATAATTTCAATTTTATTCAAAAATATATAAATATACGCATATTTAAAAATATGCGTAATATAAATTTAATTCATTTAATAATTCATCAATTATTTCTTGAGTTAGTCTGATTTTATTAGGTACCTACTCTGAGTAATTTTAAAATTATTATTTCCTTATCTTAAATTTGCTTAATCAACTTATCTTAAATTCAAGTGCAAGTTGAATGTTGAATTATCTATATTATTAGCTTATAACAATTACCAGTGATTGAAAAATTACCCCCAGTTTTTCACTTCACCCGGCTTTTATTATTGATTACTTAAAAGCTTTTGTAATTGTTTTAATTTTAAATTTAGATATTTGTGCAAGATCTTAGTCTGATTACTCGCAGCGTAATCAAACTTCAGATGTATCATAATTTGAACACCAATTCCAGTTAAGGTATTTTGTGTTGGCTCAAAAGTCAATCGTTAAAATTTGGAAAACCATCTCCATTTAATATTTTTTTTAAATATTCAATTAACCCGGAAGAAAATTTTTCTGTTTGAGATATTCAGAAATGATTTTGTTCTTCTCCCGAATCCTATCTCAAATATTAGCGTATCCAAATGGGGGGAAAATTTCTATTGAAAAACTAAAAGATTTGACAAAGTCTACAATATATTCAACTAAATTATCATTAGCTTCATGAAAATCTGCAAACTCAAACTGTTATAGAGTCGGAGTCGGAGGAGGAGTAAAATTTATAATATTTTTACTTGTTTAATTATTAAGAAATTAAAAAAAAATTACTTATCATTAGCTTAAATAAAAAGAAATTATCTTATGGTTTATGGCAAATATTTTCAATTTTTTTTTAAATGTCTGTGAATTATTTTTAATTTATTTTTTTATTGAAATTTATCTTTAAATTTATTTTCTAATTAAATTACTTTGTTTTTAGAAAATTATTATCTTGAGGCTCAAAAAATATTGTTAAAAAATAAATAAATAAAAATATAAAATTTAAAAATTGGCCTAAGCCACCAAATTCTTATTTATTTTCGTTTTAGAATAATGCCAAAGTGGCCTAACCCACAAACAAGGACTTTTTTTAAGGATAATTGAAATTTGAAAAACCTGGTGAAAAGCAAATGAAAAACTAAGAATAATTTGCTTTTGTTTCACTTAATTTGCTCATACAAAAAGGATTTAACAAGCTTTTAAAATATTTAAAATATTAAAATGCATTTATTTCCGAATAAACTAAATGTGGATTAGGTCACTCAAGCTCTTTAATATATTGCCAATTTTTTTTTGGGTTATTTTCTGCTTTTAGAAATTGTCTTTTATCATATTCATCTCTCTTTTTCCTTTTCAAGTTTGTAGCTTTATTTAACCAATATTTATAAACGTTCTTTATTGTTTCTGATTCTCTATTTTGAGCATATTTCTTGTACCAATAATTTTTTCTTTCAATTAACACGATGTATTCATTATCTATCCATGGTGCAGAATACTGTTTTTTACTCGACCCCATTTTTTTCACCACACAGAAATCTTTCTATAATGTCTTTCCATCTGGTGGTCATATCTGTAACTAAATCATTGACGTTATCTGCATTGCTGACAAATTTTTTTAATTCCTGTTTGACATAATTGTAATTAATTTTTTGGATCAGCTGATCGGTTATCTTTTTATTATTTGCAATATTTACATTTTCTAATTCAACAACTATACCCAAATGATCTGAAATATCGTGTTGAAATAGAGAAATATTAATTTCTGCTTCAAGATCGTTGGTTATAATGTGGTCCAGACATGCTCCAGATTGAGGTCTAGTTGTTTCATTTGCACAAAAGGAAAATCCATTGGTTTCGATTATTGTTTTGTAAGTTTCAGTATTTTTATTTTTTGAACATTTAATATCGAAGTTAAGATCACCCATAATAAATTTTTTTTTGTTTTTTAGTTTTTCAAGATACATGTCCAACTTCTGAAGGAATGTTTTTATATGGATTGGTGAACTCTCCGGTGGCCGGTAGATACCAGTAATATTAAATTTATCTTTGTTATGAATTATAGTAATACTAACAAAGCTGCTTATTTCATCACAATATATTTCAATTGGTGTAAATTTTAGACAATTGTGTACAAACAAGCCAACACCACGTCCACGCCTAGTTTTTCTACAGAATAGTAACTTATTGTAGTTATTTATATTTATATGATCTTGCTCAGTTTCCAGAATCCAAGTTTCTGTTATAATAATAATATGAATAATGTATTTTAATTTATCTAATATGTGTGTTAAGTCATCCATTTTATGTTTAATGCTTCTTGCGTTGAAATAGAGAATTTTTAGTGAATTTTTATCTTTTATTTTAATATTATTTATGTCGAATATATTAGAATCTATATGGATATTTTCATTTTCATTTTAATTTTTAAATATTTCAGTAGTTAGAGTTATTTTTTTTATATTTTTTATAGTTCACTTTTAAACTTTAATGTATTAAATTTAACTATTAAATTACATGGCTCACCTGAAATCTTGGCTTTGCCTACTGTAAATATTTACCCCAGCTTCCTGGGATATAAGTTTTATTACAGACTCAGGATTTTCTTGTGCAAGTTTTGTAGGCACTCCACTTATTTCAATCATATTCAAAAGTTTTTTCTGTTTAATTTTTTCCAGACCGATTTTATTTCTATTTATTTCATTTCTGAGAAGCTTGTTTTCGTTCTGCAGGTTTAAGTATTGCTCAATTAATGAATCGATGTATTCTTTTAGATTTCCAACTTCACTTTGCAGTTTCGGAAAATCATTTCCAACTTCACTTTGTAGTTTCTGAAAATCATTAGCTTGTTTAGTTTGGTTTGAAATAATTAGCTCCAGTTTTTCATGTATTCCACTACTAAAATTATCTTTGCCAGATGTAGATTTACTTGTACCAGCTACTGATGTATTTGCAGTTGTATTTAGTCCAATTGATTTACGTTTTCGACTTTTTTCTTTGCAAATTATACAAACCCAGATTTCGTCTAGATTACCTTGGAGATGATCAAAATCTTCAATGCTTAATCCAGAACAGGTGTTATGGAACCATTTTTTACATTCTGCATCACATTGAATTACTTTATCCTTCCAAAAAATTAATATTTGTTTTGCATCGAGCGCAGTTTACTTGTTTTGACATTTTGACATTCTCATATTAAATTTAGTATAGTGTTTGTAACCACCTAAAGGAAGCGAGCTAGGTATAGAAAAGTATATATATTTGTGATCAGCGTGAACTCCTGAGTCGATATTGCCATGTCCCACTGTACGTCCGTAGGCACGATAACTCAAAAGCAAATGGAGCTATATTGGTGAAATTTTAACAGTAGGTTGCTAGGACTTAAAGTACGGCGGGTATAGTATATGGGCGAAATCGACCCATGCGTTCGGATTCTGGACCTTTTAATTGATCTAAGGCCCAACGAACATATAAAAAAAACAAGTAAAGAAACAGCCACTCGGTGCAACCGATTTAGAAACACCCTACACCTATTTGGTTCTAATTTAATGGGAAGTCCATAAGTTAGTTTGATCGTAAGACATGGCTATCAAAATTTACTTCATAATACTAAAAACATTTTCTAATTATTTTATCAATTCAAAAATACTAGAAATTCATCAAATAAAAAAATATTAATAAACAAATAAAGTTGAGATAAATGAATTCGTAAAATGCAATTACAAAATTACATATTTAAAGCTTTTATACAATTCAATAAAATTTTACACACATGCAGCAATTACTCTTTTTCAGAATTTTTAGCTGTAGTGCATTTTCTGTTGAATGATTTACTACCCGTGGTTAATTATTTAAATTTTCAATAATTTTTAAATTTATTCTCTTAATTTACTTATATTATGTTTTATATAATCAAACTCAAAGTTATTCAAAAGAAATATTAATTTGTAATAAAAGAAATATAAAAGTTTCCATAATTTCATGGTTTTAATATTAGTTAAAACCATTAATGCTTTCATTAGCTTTTTAAATTTTTTTTTTTTTTTTTTTAAATTTATATACTTTACTAGCTAATACCCGGTGCGCGTTGCTGCGCCTCTCAATGGAGGTTTAATTGAAGTTGATGTTACTACAAAAAGTTTACACAAAAATTACACACGGTTAACACATGTAAATTTTAAAATGTATGAAAGCAATCTTTTTAAAACGATTTTTCTAGGATTATTCTAGTAATTTTTGAAACTTTCTGTAATTCAAAGCAGTACAAACTATTTTCCAAAATTTGACGTAATTTTAGCCCAAGGCTTTGTTTTTAGCCAAAGCTGAATTTCGTAAAATCGGACACAATTTGGACCCAAAATTTTTTTTGACCACCCGTCGGCCCGACATGGGTTAACAAATTCCAAAACTGTTAATAGTGTCAACTCAATTCTCAAGGAACATCACGTATACAAAATTTGAAGTCAATTGGTCAAACCGTATCGAATTTAGAGTAAAGTATTGAAAAAACTTAAAAAAAACTGTTGGGCCACAATGGGTTAATGGAAATCAACAAAATTTTTTTTGGGGCTTTGTTTTTAGCCAAAGCAGAATTTCGTAAAATCGGACACAATTTGGACCCAAAATTTTTTTTACCACCCGTCGGCCCAACATGGGTTAACAAATTCCAAAACTGTTAATAGTGTCAACTCAATTCTCAAAGAGCATCACGTATACAAAATTTTAAGTCAATCGATCAAACCGTTTTCATTTTAGAACAAAGAAGTTTAAATACTTGCACCACAGGGGCAACTTGGCGGTCCGTTAGAGCAAACTTTTTGGGCCACGATTTCTTTCCGTACCCAAAAACCTCTATATACAAATTTTCATGAATATCGGCTGGACAGTTTAGGAGTCTATTCGCTACATACAAACAAACAAACAAACTTTCGCTTTTATACGTATAGATTTTGCTTTCTTATTGTCTATTACATTACAAATGTTTTTTTTTTATAGTTTTACTTTTATATAACATATGATACTTTTTTCTTTTATTTTTTTTTTTTTTAACTGTGCTATAAACAATACAATTGATTTTGGTATAAAATAACACAGATTAACCTAAAACTAAACTAAATAAAGACAAGCTAAAATATACATGTATACGTATATAATATATATCAATATATATATATCTAAGTTATGTAAATATACTTATTAAAGTTTTGTAATATTAATTAAATTATTATTATAATGTTAATACAATTATTCATTCTGCATAACGCTGTCAAGCAATATGGCATTCCGCTTTAGTAGGTACTTCAGATTTTTAACAAATAATTTGATGTTACAGATCTGTTTAAGATCATTTGGTAGGTTATTATAGATTCTTATAGCTGAGGATAATCCTCTGCTGTGAGATAATTCCGTTCTAGATCTTGTATGATTTAAATAGTTCAGGTTTCTGGTGTTATAGTTATGTACACTATTTCTTTTCGTAACAGTAATATTCTTCCTGTAAATTCCTTTTTCCAGTTTAAAAATTACTTTGGCTTTTTCCATAATAATAACTTCCGGAAGCATCAAATATTCCATTTTTTATAAATTTCGACTGTTGGTGTCAGCCAGCTAAACTTGAATAAACTTTTAATTGCTTTGTTTATCAAAGTACTGACCTTTTCTTTCAGCCATGTAGCGCAACTGGACCAGTTACATATATTATACAGAATATGTGACTTGATATGAGCATGATATATATTATTGGCTGCTTTCCTGTTTAGTTTAACTCCACTTCTTTTAATGGCATTTATACTTAATTTGTTGCCTTTTAGCCAATTAATATATTTGTACAAATCCTCATTTATTATTCTTTCTAATTAATCTCTGGTTTTAGCACTGTAAATGAGCAATGTGTCATCCGCAAATATCTTGTAATCGGCTTGTAAATTAGCACATAGGATGTTATGGATATAAAGCAGATACAAAGTAGGCCCGAGTACTGATCCTTGCGGAACACCTATATTTATAGTACGCTGCTAACTCAATACATCATTAACACTTGTAGCTATTTTCCTATTTTGTAAATAAGATCTAAGAAGATCCAAAGCTGTTTCTCTTATACCGATTTCATAAAGTCTGTTTAACAGGATTTTATGATCAACTGTATCGAATGCTTTTTTTAAATCAACGAATACTGAACATACATAGTTTTCTGCATCTAATTTGCTTACTATAGAGTTTGTTGATGCTAAGACTGCAGAAGAGGTTTCAATATCTTTTTGAAATCCAAATTGATTATCATCAAAACCTTACTACCTTTTGAATAAAATTCTGTATTCTATTATTTATTATTTTTTGAAATATTTTTCCCAAGCAACTTGTTAAAGTAATAGGTCTGTAATTTAATACATCATTGGTTACTCCTGATTTGTATATTGGCACAACCATACTTGATTTTAGACATTCAGAATAAATACCAGTTGTTAAACAATTATTTATTAAGTAAGCGAGCTTGGGTGCTATAATGGTTGCCACATGCCTTAGATTTGATGCGTTTATACCATCAACTCCTGGTGAACTATTTTTTAGCAGCTTAATGATTTTTAATATTTCTATTTCATTTGTTTTTCTTACAAAAATAGATCGTTCAGTAGTAGTGTTTTTTACTGTGTGTTTTCCTTCATCAATAATATTATCCGCCAACTTATTTCCAATTTCACAAAAATACGTGTTAAAAGTGTTAGCAATACAGAAATTATCACATATTTTAATGCCATTGTTATTTATTTCATTGATAACTTTACTGCAATTAGACGACTTTTTCAGTATACAGTTGTTTAGCACTTCCCACATTTTTCTATGATCCGACCTAGCTAAGTAGATTTTATTATTAAAATAATTTTGCTTTTCTCTCTTTATTTCCTTCGTGACACTATTTTTCAATTTTTTAAATTTGGCTTGAATTTCTGGGGAGTTTGGGTTTTTCTTTAAGTTTTTAAATAATTTATTCCTTTTTTGGATGAGGTTTATTATTTCTTTAGTCATCCAATCATTATTTTTTCTTGTTCTTATTACTTTTTTTTCAGTGGAGTTCTCTTTGGCCAATTGTAATATTTTAATGAGATCAACTACACTATCACAATTATTTGTTGAAAGTAAACTGCTAACTTGAGTTTTGTATTTTTTGCTATCTGTAACGATTATTTCCTTATTGAAAATGGGCTCACATTTTTTTATAAATTTATCCTTATTTGAATGGCTTTATGGTCTAAGTTAACAACATCTTTAGTAGAAATTTCAAAATCATACTTTTCATTTTTTAGATTTGATAGAACATGATCAATAATTGTGCAAGTGTTTTCCGTAACTCTAGTAGCATTTTCCTTCCTTAAATTGTTCTTTGCATCTAAAACATTAGATTCTAGCATTGTTTTGTAGGATCTAGAGAGCTCGGTAACAGATAATAAATCAATGTTAGTATCGCCAACTATTACAATATTTTTATATCTATTAAAAATTGATTCTAAATGTGATATAAATGTATTATTATTTTCACTAGGACTTTTGTAACAAACCGCAAGTTTAATAACTGGACTAGTACTACATAATGATATAATTATAGTATTGAACTGTTATATGATTTCTAATATTTTATATTGTATATTTTGTTTGACATAAATAGCAGCTCCACCTCCTCTATTTAAATTATTTGAATTAACTAAAGCTGTATACCCAGGAATATTAAAAAATAGCTCCTCATCAGAGTATATCCAAGTTTCACCGATCATAATTATGTCAATAGATTTTTTAATTTTTATAAGTGATTCTATTTCGATAATATTTCTTCTGAGACTTCTGGCATTAAAATGCACAATATTTTAATTTGAGAGTGTATTGAACATCAAGGTTTACTGATCATATAATTTTGCCAAGTTTCTCTTGTTTTCTGCAAATATTCTCTGTATTTATTATCAAAATGCCTCCTGTAATAAGCTAGGTCTTGAATTACTTCTTGGCTGGATACTCCTGTATTGTTATGATATATAAAATAAAGTTGAGAAAGTTCTTTGTAGTTATTTGGCAATCCCTCTTGATGAATTAGTATTTTTAAACTAGTCTGAGTGACACCTTCATAGCAAATATCATCCTTGTCATGGAAATATGATAAAAACAGCCTTACATTGTTATAAATTCTGTGGTCTCTTAGTCTTGAAATTGCATAAACATTATCACCAGTATCAATTGCTTTCCTTGTTAGCCTAACAATAGGAGGGACCAATAGATCGATGTACGTTTTACTATTTCCCTGTACATTTTTTTCAATGTTTGGGCAGAGCGTTTTTCTCTTAGTCCAATTTGAATATTTGTTATCTGGTATTTGGAGTTTGCTTGGAGTAATGCAAGTTTTATTCTTTTCTTTATCCTCATCTTTTGAAACCACGCAATCGGTATTTTTAATCTTATTTGGATTAGCTACATCAACATCAACAAGGAGTATCATAAACTCTTTTAAAACTAATTCATCTCCTGGGCCTGATGGTATTTCAATAAAACACATTAAATCAGCCGAGCAAATAATATCAAACAAACTAGTTAATATAATAAATGAAGTTTTATCTACTGGTGTTTTTCCTGAATGTACTATCACTCCAATTTTTAAATCAGGGGATAAAATGGACTGTAATAATTATAGACCGATAACCTTAACAAACTGTCTATCAAAAATTATTGAAAAAGTTATTAAACGTCGTTTAATTACGTTTTTTACTAATTCAAAACTAATTGATGACCACCAATTTGGTTTTTTAAATGGAAGCAGTACTGAATCAGCAGCACTCGAAGTTGTGAACTTCATTAATACAGTATTGGACAAAAATAATTATGCAGTAGCTATTCTATTAGACTTAAAAAAAGCTTTCGATACGGTAAATCATGATATACTCCTAAATAGTCTTGATAAAATGGGTATTCGAGGAGTTGCAGCCAATCTATTCCATTCCTACTTAAAATTTCGTAAAATCAAAACTAAAATAAACGAACTTATTAGTGAAGAAGCAAATCTTGAAGTTGGAGTTCCTCAAGGCACAGTTCTTAGTCCTATTCTTTATTTAGCTTATGTGAATAGCTTTAACAAAATTGGGCTAAGTGGACATTATTCAATGTTTGCGGATGATACCATAATTTTATATAAAGGCAAAAGCAGTAATCTACTAGAAGAATATATTAATTTGGATTTAAATAAAGTTAGTGAGTGGCTAGACCAAAAGAGACTAACGATTAACGTAACTAAAACTGATCTCATAATTTTTAAGCAAAAAAATAAAGAAAACATTAACCTATCAATTTCTATTAATCAACAACAAATAAAAAGAGTTAAATCTTCTAAATATTTAGGATTAGTTATTGATGAAGACCTATCTTGGAAAATACACATTGAAAAATTAAAAAAAAACAATAATGTCAATAGTAGGTGCCATTGGAAGATGTCCTAAATTAAGCGAACAAGTTGCAAAATTAGTCTTTTACTCTCACATTCAGTCTAAAATACGGTACTTAATTCCAGTTTGGAGCCAGGGTTGCAAATACATTACCAATTCAATAAGCATCCTTATCAACAGAGCTATAAAAATTTTATACAGATTACCATATGATTATCCGACTACTCAATTGTATTATACTTGTAACTTGCCTTCTGTTGAACAAACAATATTTTTAGAAAACTGTAAGTTAATTTACAAATTATCAAATAACCTAATGAAAAGCAACCTAAAACTACAAACAAATGCTTCAGTTCATAATTACAACACAAGAAATGAACAAAATTACCGACTAGCAGCACCCAGAACCGAAAGAGGTAAAAGAGACGTTATGTTTAATGGTATAAAAATTTTCAATAGCCTTCCCAACAATATAAAATATGCTCCTAATTTAAGATTATTCAATAAAAGATTGAAAGCTGTATTGCCAAAAAATAATAACTAAAACAAAAAAAAAAATAATAAAAATAAATAATTAAACTAATAATATTTAAATTGTTTAATAAGATTGAATTGTATTTTATTAGATATAAGCTAGTTATAAGTGAGATTTATACCAGTTTTTTTGTAACTGTCTATCTCTATACAATAAATAAAAAAAAAAAAAAAAAAACTATAGATTCTTTCGCAGTAGTGATATTTTTATGTTTTTTCTTTGTGAATGATAAAAAATTTAAAAGATTTCTATGATTTTTGGTTTTAATATTTGATGAATCATCTTTTGGTTTGACAATTTCTCTAACTGTTTTAATTAACGTTCCTGTTGTACTAGTATCAACAATTCTATCGTTATCAGTTTTATTATTATTGTTGTTATTATTATTATTATTATAATTAATATTATTATTATTAATGTTATTATTATTATTATTATTATTATTATTATTATTATTATTATTATTATTAATGTTATTATTATTATTATCATAATTTTTATTTTTATTATTATTATTAGTATTATTATTATTATTATTATTATTAATGTTATTATTATTATTTTTATTATCATTACTATTAGTTTTATTATTATTAAATTTAATAATCAAAATTTGCAAGAAATCTATTTCTAAAATACAATTATAAATTTAGAACTGTTCATATAATTAATTTTAATATAAAAACGAGGAAGATTATAGTTGCCCTTGTCAACTTTTAGATACCCGTGCGTGTATTAAATATATAAGAAATTCTTATATTGCAATTGAACTGTTTGACAGAAAATTCAAAATATTTGTTTTTTTATATTTAATTGAAAAAAAATTAATAAAAAAAAAATGAATTAAAAAAATAAGATGAATTTAAAAAAAAAATATGCTCTCAACGAGATTCGAACCCACACTTTCCAATTAAAATGTCGACGTCTTAACCACTAAGCCATCGACCTTATGTTCATCTCAATTTTTTTTTTAAATTATTATAGTTGCGATGGTATCAATTGTTTGTATTGAATAACTGTTTTGAATTTTTTTAAAAATGTTTTAAAAAAAATAAATAATTTATAAATGAGAATTTTAAGATGAATTTAAAAAAAAAAAAATTTTGCCCCAGCCAGGAATCGAACCGAAACGTTTTGACTACCAGTCCCATGTCCTACACACTATACCATAGAACAATTAATAATTTGTTTACAAAACGAGTTTTTATTTATCTCATTTTTTTTTTTTTTAAATAATTCTAGTTACTATGGTATTAATTGTTTGTTTTAAATAACAGTTTTAAATAATCGTAGTTGCTATAGCATCAATTGTTTGTTTTAAATAACAGTTTTGAATTTTTTTATAGAAATATTAAAAAAAATTAATAATTTTTAATATAAATGAATCTTCTGTCTAATTTTCTATAAAATAAAATTTTTTCAAACATAAAATAAATACATATATTTTATTAAAAAAAAAAATAGATAAAAAAAATGAATTTAAAAAAAAAAAAAAATTTCCGTAGCCTGAATTCGAACCGAAACATTTTTGCTACAAGTAACATGTCCTAACCACTACACCATGAATCGATTAATAATTAAACAACAATTTGTTTGTTTTTATATTTGGTTTCTATTTTTTGTTATTAATTTTAAAAAAATACTCATAAAATATCGAAAAATTTGTATGGCAGCTACCCGAAGCCTTTCTCCGATTTTAACCAAAAACAATAGGGAACCTACAAATTGTCTAAAAATTACTTTGTGAAAGTTTCAGAACTCTAGCTCTTATAGTTTTTGAGTTATCGTGCTGACGGACGGACGGACGGACGGACGGACGGACGGACGGACGGACACACATAGCTAGATCGATTCACTTTTCGATGCTGATTCGATACGTACCCTTGACACTATATCTAGCTCTTATATTTCGATGCGTTACAAACGGAGGAGTAATTTTAATATACCCGATGTTCATATATGTATGCACGGGTATAATAAATTTTACAACTTAAGTATCGTACACAATTTCTTAATTATATATTACGTATGGTAATAATTTCATAAAATATAGGTATGATATTATAAAAATTAAAAACAAAAAAAATTTCCTCGTCTATTAAAAAGATATTTAGTTTTTAATTTATAAAATATAATGCATAATATGTTTTATAGTAAAACTCTTAGCCTTTATTATATTTTTATAATGCAAGTGTTTAATAAGAATAATAATTATCGAATAATAATTTTATTTTGAAAAGTCAAGCTTTAACTTCAAATTTAAGTTACAATATATTTAAATTGTATTGAAATATATATTTAAATTTTAGTTATATTATATATATTTAAATTTAAAATATATACAAAAATACATAATTTTTTATTTTGGTTATTAAAATTTGAGGATCCTAAATATCTGTGTTCATGTGAGTTATGCAATTTTCAACTTGTGGATTATTTGTACAAATATGATCAATGCAGGTACCTTATATTGGTCTGGTAGGAGAGTCATCACAAAAGAAGAATCCTTTGCTTTCAATGTTTGTTTTATACATTCCAACATCTGCATTCGAATCATCTAATATATAAAGAAGAAAATATGTTTGTTTGTTTGTAGAGGATTCGCGTAAAAACCACTGGTCCGATTGTCGCAAAACTTCAAAGGAATAATTCTGAGAGCCCGGCGGTGACATAGGCTATGTCACATTTTTAAAAGTCAACAGGTTGCGGCTCCAGAGTCGTTTTAAGCTTTTTTGTTTTTTTTATGTTGAGTCAAAACGATTTGACCGATTGACTTGAAACTTTGCACAAATGTTCCTCTTAGCAACGGAAATTAATTGTATAAATTTGGTTGGAATAATTTAACCCATTTCGGCCTGGCGGGCTATCAGAAAATTTTGTATTTCCGATTTCTGTCCAATTTTACAAGGTGGTTTCGCAGTTGGAAAGAGAGTTTGCCACAAATTTTTTTTGAGTTCGGTTAACCCGTTTGGGCACGAGGGCGCAATGAAGCTTTTTCAATGTTTTTGATGTCGAGTCAAAACGATTTTACCGTTTGACTTGAAATTTTGCACAAATGGTCCTTTTAGCAACCGGAACTATTTGTATACATTTGGATGGAATGAATTAACCCATTGCGGCCAGGTTGATTTTGCAGTCTAAAAGAGAGGCTGCAAAAAGCTTTAATTAAGTTCGATTAACCAGTTATCCACGATGACGCCAGGAAGTTTTCTGCAAATTTTATTTGCTTAAGCGATTAAAAGAATTTTATTGAAAATTTTGTACCAGCATTTTGATTATAAAAACCCACAGGGTTAATTTGGTTTTGACTTGGTTACGCGTACAAATATTCAACGAAATTTTCAATTTTTTGATATTAACGCAATTTAACCTTTATTTTAAAAGCTCTCTTAATTAATAAGACTAATTTTTTTGCTCTCATTAAATGTTTCTCAAATAGTGCAAAAGCTAAATGAGATAATATTAACAATAATAAAAATCAAACTTATAAAGAACCCGCCTAATAATATCTTTAAATTTAAATAACGTAACATTTTCCCTCTCTACATTTTTAGCACATTTTCAAAAAATTTTGTAAAAATGTGCCTATATAGCTTCACTCTGTCCGTCCGTCCGTATGTTTACAAAAACTTTTACACCGTTTGAAATAGAGAAAAGAAATTTTAACCATGGGTAGTTTTTGCAAAAAAAATAATTTCGTAGAAGAATTTTTTTCTGTAGCCCCACCTGTTACGGGGCTACAGCCCAACAAAGTTGGAAAAAGCCCTATATTTAAATTGTTATAACAAGAGTTCTGTTACATATATTTTCAATCTGAAAACGGCAAATGATAGCTGTTTTCATAAACTTAATAAATTTTAAAAAGGCAAATGTTTAGGGTTGCCATACGGTACTAAAATTTAACATTACACAAAACTCAATTTTCGCAAAATTTTTGGTCACACATATCTTCTGAACGGTTCAAGCTAGGGTCTTGAAATTTTGGGACAAGTTAGATACCTAGAAATTAGTAGGAGTCGGTTAACAAAATTTTTTTGTCAAGCCCCCTATTTAGGAGATATAAGGGCTTGAAAATTGTAATTTTGCTATTTTTAAACACCTGTAACTTGAATACCTGTCCAAATTTTTTTTTAGTGATAGACAAAATTCAAAGCTCTATAATTATATTTCAACATGTGTCAAAGTTTTTCTTAATTTTGAAAGGTGACGAAGCTACAGCCCCTGAAAATTCCAAAAAAGCCCTATATTTAAATTGATATAACAAAAGTTCTGTTAGGTCTATTTTCAACCGAAAAACGGTATTAGAGAGCTGCTTTTATATGCTTTACAAAAATATGTCGCTTAAATGTATAGGGTTGCCATACGGTACTAAAATTTAGCATTATATAAAACTCAATTTTTGCAAAATTTTTGGCCCCACATATCTTCTAAACGGTTCAAGCTAGGATCTTGAAATTTTCTGAGAAGTTAGATCTTAAAAAAATAGTAGGAGTCAGTTAACAAAATTTTTTTGTGAAGCCCCCTGTTTAGGAGCTATAAGGTCCCGAAAATTGAAATTATCCTTTTTTTAAGCACCTGTAACTTGAATACCTGTCCAATTTTTTTTTTTTATTAATATACAAAATTTAAAGGTCCAACATTATATTTTAACATATGTTAAAGGTTTTTCTTAAATTTAAAAGGGGTTCCTTAAATTGAAGAAAGTGTCTCTTAGTTTTACCCATTTTTGCTTAGATAATAAAATTCTAAGTAAAATTCCAAATTTTTGTGTAATTTACAATTTAATTCCTAGAACCTAAAAAACTAGAGGAGGGGGGGGGGGGAAGTTGAAGTTAGATTCTTCAGAAATTTGGCAACCTTCCCCATTGAAGGGCTATGATAACTTTTAAATAAAAAATTTACTGTTAGCAGTAAATTTTATAAGTCAATAGTAACTATTTCCAAGTAAATATTTCCAAAGTTTAACTCAGTATTAATACAATATAATTTTGAAAATGTGCTTTTTTAAAAACCCTTGGTTTTTTTTCATCACTTGTTTCGTAAGTCTTTGTTTTTTATCTTTTTTGCAGTCGTTGTTTTTTAAAAATTGATTTCAGCGTGAAATCGCAGTTTCCTTCAAATGAAATCTTAAAATCAAAAAATTCAATTTTAGTATATATTATGCTTAAATACATAGTATTTTAAAATAGTTTTTCCAAAAGAGAAGCCTACATTTCTCTCATAATATCATAAAAAACTAGGAAGAGCGTGGTAGAACTTTCAGGTAAGTACAAAACACAATATAAGTTGAAAAGCAAATTTTTAAACCTTTTCTAATCCATTGATCAAGAAAAAAACTATTGACATAGTACAATGACATAATGGCAAATTTAGTATACCTTTTTGACCTATAGTCAAACGGGTATAATAAAACTTATAGGTTAACTTGAAATCACCGGCACACGTTGCCTCGTCACTCAATGGAGTTTTAATTTAAGTTGATGTTATTGAAAAAAATTAACACAAAAATTACAGGTGGTGTACATGTTAATTTTAAAATCTAATAAAGAGATTTTTTTAAAACGCATTTTTTAGAATTATTCTTGCAAGTTTTCAACAAATTTATCAAATTTCACTTAAAACTTCCCACCATGCTTAACTCTATCGTCAAGGAGCACTAATTTGTCCATAAGCACCACGAATAGAAAAATTTAAGATAATCGTGCAAACTGTTTCGCAAACTGTTTTTTAAAGTTTCTGTTTCGCAATCGGTCAAAATAACACAACAAAATTTTTTTTTTAAACATTGCCCTAATTCAAAGAAATCTACCTACTTTCGTAGGTGACGTAATATAATTATAAAAAATTTTTAAGTATATACATGTACGCTTGCAAAATTTAAAGTCAATTTGTCAAACTGTTTCAGCTCAAGAGTAAAGTAACGAAAAAATCTGTAAAAAGCTGCTGTGCCGCAATGGGTTAATGGAACTCAACAAACCTGTTTTTGAGACTTTGACCAAGCAAAATTTCGCAAAATTACACGGAATATCCTTCCAAAATTTTTTTTTGGAAAATTGTCGAGCGTCAGGGGTTAACAAATTCCAAGTCGGTTAATAGAGTGAACACTATTATGAAAAAGAAGCACATACAAAATTTGAAGTCTATCGGAGAAATCATTTCTAATTTATAGCAACATAACGAAAAAAGCTATAAAAGCTGTTGGGCCGCTATGAGTCAACGGAACTCCACAAATAATTTTGCGGCTTTCTTTTAAACCAATGCAGCATTTCGAAAAATTGGCCAAAACTAGCTTTTTTAGAATTTGCACACTCCCGGTCTCCCTAGTCTATTATAATATAATTCATGTCAACTAAAATGTTTTCTGCACAGTTTATTAAGATTATATATTTTGCCTTAAAAATAATACGGATGTAAAATTGTCTTCAATTTCATCGTCGTCTTCATCAGCATCATTATCTTCCAATAGTAAATTTAAAATTTTATCTTCTTCCATTGCGAGACTGGTATTTGAGATCTTTATATTCAAATATTCTCATACGTTACTTATTCTATACAAAACACATATTTCATGTATATAAGAAATTTATTTACATCTATTATTTGTACTGGTTCATTACAATGACACACACTTTTACAAAAATATTTCAAACCAAATGTTAGTTTAATATATCGAGTAATAATTTTATTTTGAAAAGTGAAGCTTTAACTTCAAATTTAAGTTACAATATATTTAAATAATAGTATTGTTTTTGTAAAATTTAATTAAAAAATATGCACTTACACTTTGCATCCAAATTTTCTCTAGTTATAGTGGCAATTTATTTAACATTTAAAGCATTAATAGCAACTTGCTAAATATTATCAAAATTTAAAAAAAAAAATTAAAGTTTAAATATTACAAAAACACTTGTCAAAACCTAGTACTATATTTTTACAAGAAATTTTATACTCCAAAGTACTTGTCATTTGCAATGGACAAAACAATAGAAAAGTTTAATATTAGATATTTATTAAAAAAGAAAATGATTAAAAGCTTTTATTTATTGAACCGAACTTAAATAAATGAATGATCCTATGTTCTGCTCCTTTTTTTTTTAGCGGAGTTTTATGTTGATACATATCTAATATTGCCCTTTGCTAGAAATTGGAGCTAATATTGCGTTTAAATGTGCATAAAATATTCGTTTTATACGTAATAAAAACTATTACAATAATGTTGTCAACAATTCTTGCGCTTGAAATTTGTTAAAAAAATTTTATATTTTTTCAACTATAAAAACGTTTTAAGTATTTTTGAATTTTATTCTCGGAGAAGTATAATTCGGCTTAAGCCGCTCTAAAGAGAGTATAATTTATTACAGTTATACAAAAAAGAAAGCGATTCAAATTTTAAATATAAATATTGTTCTAATATATAATGTTCTGAAAATTTGGTCATATTTTTAAAAATAAACATATATTTACTAAAGTCAGTAGCCAAAATTCGAGTTAGTGCTTAAAGTACGGCAGAGATTGCACATGGACAAAATCGAGCCATTTGTTCGGATCCCGGACCTTTTGATCGTTCTAAGGGCTAACAAACATATATAAAAAAAACACGATAACTCAACAACTTATAACGCTCCCTTCATGAAATTTGTGCTGTAGGTTACTACAGCGGGGATTGCGTATAGTCGAGGTCGGACAATGGATGCGGATCCTAGAACTTTTTGATCGAATATAGGCTAAACGATCATAATTTTTTTTTTGTTCTCCATTTCAAAATCTTAATAATAAATTTTACAATAGATTTAAAATATATGTCTAAATTATTTAAGCAAGAAAAAAGAAACATTTACGAGAACAAAACAAGTAAAGAAACAGTCAGTCGGTGCAACCGACTTAGAAATACCCTACACCTATTTGGTTAAAATTTAAGGACATATCCATAAGTCATTTTACCACCATAAAAGCTGTTGTTATTTGATCGTAATACATAGCTAACCAAATTAACTTTATAATACTAAAAACATTTTCTAGTTACACTATCTATTAAAAAATATTACAAATTCTTACTAATTTATTTATTTAAAAATATTAGACAACAAAAAAACTTGAAATAAATGAAAATATATTTATTCCAATTCAATTACAAAATGAAAAAATTCTAATTATAAAATTTTGTGATAAAAAGATAATCAAAGCATAATATATTTAATAATCCAAATTTTTCAAAATAGCAATTATTTCAAAAGGTTAGTTTATATACCTAAAAGAAAAGCTTATAAAAGCAAAATATGCAATAAATGTATTTCTTAAATACAATTACAAATTTACACCTTTTCATATAATTCATTTAAATATAAAAATAACTTTTCCATAAATGCAGCAAGTACCTTTGAACAACTACAATTAAGTCTAAATTTCGGGGACACATATGAAATAGGAAATTTATTCCTTGGCTTCGAAATTAAACTCGACCAGAACCAATTTCCATGGTACTTTCCTTACTAGTAACCTAGAGTTTAAATTTCATTAAAATAGCGGCATTATTTTTTGAGTTATGGTGTTTTTAAGATATATGTTTGTTAGTCCTTGAACTTTTCAAGGGTTCCAGGACCCGAAACCATGGTACGATTTCGCCCATATGCAGTCCTGTCATACTTTCAATACTAGTTAACCCTTGTACACAATTTCAACGTTCTATCTTAATTTTAAGTTACTAGTTTTATTAATTTCGATGATAAGCTTTTCCATTAGGTATATAAACTAACCATTTAAAATAATTGCTATTTTGAAATATTGGGGGGTCTAAGAAAGGTACTGAACCACCACTGCAATTGATCCAAAATTAGAAGGACACGCAGGAAATAGTAAAGAACACCCATGTGCCAAATTTGCAGCTTCTACATTTGTTTCAAGTTACTATCTTTATCAATTTCGAAAATATGCTTTAAGGTCCTCGGAACTGAGTGGCTGGTCCCCACTCACTACTCCAATTGGGCTAAAATTTCAAGAAGACTAAAGAAATCGAAAGCAACACCCTGATACTAAATTTGGAGGTTCTATCTTTTTTGGTTTCGGAATTATGCTAGTTTGGCCTAAATGCGATCAAAAAGTTCTAAGTTCCGAACCCATTGTCCACTCCTCACCGTACGCAATCGCCGCCGTAGTTTCATTACCAATAACCTACAGCACAAAATTTCATTAAGATAGCGTCATCAGTTGTTGAGCTATCGTGATTTTTAATATATGTTTGTTAGCCCTGAAACCGATTAAACGGTTCAGAATCCGAAACCTTGGTCTGATTTCGCCCTTATACAGTCCGCGCTGTACTTATAGTACTACTTAACGCTTGTGCACAATTTGAACGTTCTATCTTAATTTTAAGTTACTATTTTTAGCAATTTCGATTATAAGCTTTTAAAACTTGGGAGGTCTAAGAGGGGTACTGAACCACCACTGCAATTGATCCAAAACTAGGGGGACACGCAAGAGATAGTCAAGAACACCCTTGTGCCAAATTTGAAGCTTATAAATTTTTTTTAAGTTGCTATCTTTATTAATTTTAAAGATATGCTTTAAGGTCTTCGGAAATGTGTAGCTGGTTCCCGACCCACTACTCCAATGGGGCCCAAATTTCCAAGACACTTAGGAAATAGGAGGTGACACCTTGGTACCAAATTTGGAGGTTCTATCATCATTTGTTTCGGAATTATGCTCGTTTGGCCTAAATTCGATCAAAAAGTTCTAGGTTCCGAACCCGTGGTCCAATCCCGAACTTATGCAATTCCCAAAGTAGGTTCATTACTAGTAACCTACAGCACAAATTTGATGAAGATAGCGTCATTAGTTGTTGAGTTATCCTGATTTTTTATATATGTTCGTTAGCCCTTGGACCGATTAAAAGGTCCAGAATCGGAACCCATGGGCCGATTTCGCCCATATGCAATCCCCGCCGTACTTTCAGTCCTAGTAACCTACAGTTAAAATTTCATTAAGATGGCTATATTATTTTTTGAGTTATCGTGCCTACGGACAGACAGACAGACGGACGGACGGACGGACATGGCTATATCGACTCAGGAGGTCACGCTGATCACAAATATATATACTTTTCCATATCTTGCTCGCTTCCTTTAGGTGGTTACAAACACCATACCAAAGTTAATATACCCTTTTACCTATTCTATAGGTGTAGGGTATAAAAAAAGGAATAAACACCTTAACATATATTAAAAACAAAATCACTCGTAAGAATTACCATATTTAAAATATTTGGTTAAAAATTAACACATATGAAAGACAAAAAATTTTTGGAAATCAATACTGCTGGGAACTGTTAGACAATGTAATATATTGGACAATAAACTTTATAAACAAAATTATATTATTTAGTGTTTTAATATCTGATGATAGTTCAATAAATAATTTAAGACAATTGTATAAGCAATTTTTTTTTTGCTTATCAGTTCTAAAGAGTGAAAGGTAATAGTTAGATTTATATCTTGTATTATGATTGTAAAGTCAACCATACGATTAAGAATGAAATTGTACTTAATTGAGTTATTAATTTTTTTAAGACCCATATGATTAAGTTCTCTTTTACATATGTTTTCAAAACTTAAATATCTATCACTATAAAGTGATTCGGTCGAAAATCTTATTAGAAGTTTGTGTATTATTTTTATTGCCTTTTTGTTTAATGTTTTTATCAATATATAAATCTAGGCCATTCATTTATTATTTGGAGTTATGCATTTATTGCACTCTCAACTGTATTTCATTATCCGTGACGTATTTTAATACCGTATCGTCGGCCTACAATTGCAATGTCCCTACTAAATTTAATTTACAAATATCATTAATATAAATTTTAAACACATCGGGTCCTAAAATTGAACCTTGAGGTACTCCTTTTATCACCGTTTTATCAAAGCGGTATCATAAATAATTATTAACACGTACTTTTTTTTTCGACCAAACAAATATGATTTAAAAAAAGCAATCTGTTCGGAATTGAAACTAAGTTTTCACAGTTTATGAATAAGTACGTCGTAATCTACGCAGTCAAAGGCTTTTTGAAGGTCTAAAATGACAAATCCGACATATTTGTCGGCATCCATGTTTTTGCTAATAAAATCTGTCAGATTTAAACCAGCTGCCGCTGTATTAGAGTTTTTCTCGAAGCCGAATTGATTGACATTCAGAATCTGGTTGCTTTCCAAAAAAGTATTCAAACGGTTTTTTATAACTACTTCGAAGACTTTCGAAAAACTACTAATTATCGATATTGGGCGATAATTGGATCTCTTTTAACCTTCTTGAAAAAAAGGATAACTATTGCTGTTATTAAACATACTGGAAATTGATTAGTCCTGAAAGAAAAATTTATAAATTTAACTAAAACTGGAATCAACTTTTTCGCAAATTTTTTAATAAATTTAGATTATATATTATCATGGACAGTAGCAACGGAGGATTAAAGCGATAAATAGTTGAATTGACTTCATCTGTTGTAGTTGGACACAAATTAAAATTTGGTGAAATTAAATTGTAGTGAAAAAAATTGTGATATTCAAAATCTACAGGCTCTTTTGAAATATTCAACTCGTTAGTTACATTTATGAAAAACTCATTCATAGATTCGGCAATTTCCTGTTCATTTGTGCTGGTACTATTTTCAAGGTAAATTGCTTTAATTCAGTTATTTCGCATTCAAATGCGAAATAAAGCCATATCGCCAATTTTTTCGCGTATGGCTTTAATTCGCATTTAAAAATGTAATTTTATTTGTGAAAATAGAAGCTATTTAATTTTCCAAACTTTTTTATTTAAATAGTTAGGAAGGAGTTTTAGAGTTGGTTTCAAAAGCAGGATTTTACGCTTTTTCCGGAATATTTATATATGTGTATATGTGGGATTCTCAATTAGGAGGGATTTTAGAGTTGGATTCTAAAACAGGATTGCCGCTTTTTCCAGAATATTTATATATGTGTATATGTGGGATTGTTAGTTGGATTCAAAAGCAGGGCTTTACGCTTTTTCCAGAATATTTATATATATGTGTATATGTGGGATTCTCAACTAGGAGGGATTTTGGAGTTGGATTCAAAAGCAGGATTGCCCCCTTTTCCAGAATATTTATATTTATTAATTAGGGTTGATTATTTTTTGTATGAAATAGCTATGCCGAATTCTCATACCATTCTTTTCATTATAGTGTTGGATTCAAAATCTAGTTTCAATAATTGAGTTAGCGGGGGTTCGGGGGCGGCAGCCCCCGTAATGAAAATATAATATTATTTAACATGTTTTATTACAGTGTATTAAAAAAATTAGAAACTTATTAATTTTTTTAATGAATTAGGTATCCGAATTCTTATACCATTCTTTTCATTTTAGTGTTGGATTCAAAATCTAGCTTCAATAATTGAGTTAGCGGGGGTTCGGGGGCGGCAGCCCCCGTAATGAAAATATAATATTATTTAATATGTTTTATTACAGTGTATTAAAAAATATTAGGAACTTATTAATTTTTTGTATGAAATAGGTATGCCGAATTCTTATACCATTCTTTTCATTTTAGAATCCAACTAACAATCCCACATATACATATATAAATATTTTGGAATCCAAACGGATGAGAATAGACCCTACCTCTAGAAGCATTTTTTGTTTGTTTTGAACCCTAGAATAACCCCTAGTTCTATGGCAGGTTATTAGCGAAACACCCTGTATTTATCATTTATAACTGCACTTAATTATCAATTTCTATTTTTTTTTTACTTTGTTTACTTAAACTAGAATTTGTATCAATTTTACTATATTTCGTAAAATTTTAGAAAATGATATGGCTTTATTTCGCATTCAAATGCGAAATAAAGCCATACGCAAAAAAATTCTCGATATGGCTTTATTTCGTATGGCTTTATTTCGCGCCACCATATCGTTAGGGTATTTCTTTTTGACTTTTAATTAAGAGTCACGGATTTTCATATTATGTCGTATTTCATCAGTCATCCAAATGCTTTTATTATTTTTAAATTTTAAAGGAAGGGTTAGAGTGTTTGCTTGAATTAACATTCATCATCAAAATAATTTAATGATTACTGACTTTTTCTTTAGTAGGTTTGAAATAAATGCTAATGAAAATGAGGTTGGGAACAGAAGTTGCTATTTTTCGCGGGATGAGACATCATTGGGTTGTCTTTGTGTTGAATTGAACTCGATTATTTTAACCCCATTTATGAACTTTTGGTAAATCATTATTTAGCTCACTGACAGTGAATTTTTTTGCTGTTGTATTAACCTGATGATTAATGTTACAGCACCTATGAAATTCATAGGAAGCAACAAGGGTGCTGTCGTCTGTGAAACTGTGGAATGGATTGGAAATTAAAGATAGAAGATCATTAATGAATATTAGGAAGAAAGTGTGAGAAAGTACAGATCCCTAAGGAACACCAGCGCTTAGTTCAAAATTGTCAGATGAAAGACCATCCACCAGTACACGAATCGTGCGATTCGAAAAAAAATCTGCAATCCATTTAAGAAAAACCTTACCTAACCCTAAAGCTCTGCATTTTGCTAATTAAGCAGCATGCCATACTCGGTCGAAAGCTTTAGAAATATCCAGCGCTACAACATTAGCTTTACCATAGTGGTGACGCCTAATATGGAGCTTCTCATAAAGGTACCTGTTAAACGACAGGCTCTGAACCCTATTGTCGTTCATGAAGCAAACCTTAAAAATTCAGGTACTTCAATAGCTTTGGGTTTACGATTTTTTCTATTACTTTAGAAAGGATCGAAGTATAGGCGGTAGTTTGAGGGACCGCTTCTATTACCTTTTTTTGGAATTGAGAAAACGTGCGCAATCTTCTATTGAGCAGGATGAATACCCGAAGTAAAGGATAAATAGAAGAGGTTGCGTAGAGGCTTTGAAATAAAAGAATAGGTTTTTTTAAGAACCATCGTTGTGATTCCATCAGGACCGGCTGATGAGTTTGTATCAAGATTCTTCAAGATTTTCATCACTGCTCGTGTCCTAAAGTAGATTCTACCAAAGGAGCAACTCTTAAATATTTGGTGGTCTTTGAGTTGACTGTGGCAGTTTTGAGTTAAAGGAAAAATGTTTGCCAAACAAGTTCGCATTTTCTTTTGAATCTGACATAATTGACTTATTTTTATCAATAATCGGAGGGAAAGAGGACCCGCTAGCGTACGATTCATGCAACCCGAACAAATTACCACCGTTTATAAAAATAAAAATCTTTGTAATAATATTTACAAAATATTATCAACAATACCTTTAAAATATATTATGCTATGAGTGAGCAATCGGTTTATAACACCATTCAACAGTTTTTAACTTGAACTTACAAATAACAATTTAACTTGAACTTACAACTTAACAATAAAATCTACTTAGCTGGGTCTGATCATAGAAAAATGTGGGAAGTGCTAAACAACTGTATGCTAAAAAGGTCGTCTAATTGCAGTAAAGTTATCAATGAAATAAATAACAATGGCATTAAAATATGTGATAATTTCGGTATTGCTAATACTTTTAACACGTATTTTAGTGAAATTGGAAACAAGTTGGCGGATAATATTATTGATGCAGAAAAATACACAGTAAAAAACACAATTACTGAACGATCTATTTATCTAAGAAAAACAAATGAAATAGAAGTATTAAAAATCATTAAGCTGCTAAAAAATAGTTCACCAGGTGTTGATGGCATAACAGCATCAAATCTAAGACATGTGGCAACCATTATAGCACCCAAGCTCGCTTACTTAATAAATTATTGTTTAACAACTGGTATTTATCCTGAATGTCTAAAATCAAGTATGGTTCTGCCAATATACAAATCAGGAGCAACCAATGATGTATCAAATTACAGGCCTATTACTTTAACAAGTTGCTTGGGAAAAATATTTGAAAAAATAATAAATAATAGAATACAGAATTTTATTCAAAAGGTAGTAGGTTTTGATGATAATCAATTTGGATTTCAAAAAGATATTGGAACCGATTCGGCAGTCTTAGCATCAACAAACTCTATAGTGAGCAAATTAGATGCAGGGAACTATGTATGTTCAGTATTCGTTGATTTAAAAAAAGCATTCGATACAGTTGATCATAGAATCCTGTTAAACAGACTCTATGAAATCGGTATAAGAGGAACAGCTCTGGATCTTCTTAGATCTTATTTACAAAATAGGAAAATAGCTACAAGAGTTAATGACGTATTGAGTAACCAGTGTAGTATAAACATAGGTGTTCCACAAGGATCAGTGCTCGGGCCTACTTTGTATCTGCTTTACATCCATAACATCCAATGTGCTAATTTACAAGCCGATTACAAGATATTTGCGGATGACACATTGCTCATTTACAGAGCTAAAACCAGAGATGAATTAGAGAGAATAATAAATGAGGATTTGTACAAATATATTAATTGGCTTAAAGGCAACAAATTAAGTATAAATGCTGATAAAACTAAATTTATCACATATAAAATGAGGAATAAAGCTGATATAAATCTAAAAATATTAATAAACAATGTCCAAATTGAAAGAGTTGATACATATAAATACCTTGGTGTAATAATTGATGAAAAACTGAGATGGGAAAATCATATCAATAAAATAGCATCCAAAATTGCGCCAATGCTTGGTGCCATTAAAAGAAGTGGAATTAAACTAATCAGGAAAGCTGCCAATAATATATATCATGCTCATATCATGTCACATATTAGGTATAATATATGTAACTGGTCCAGTTGCGCTACATGGCTGAAAGACAAAGTCAGTACTTTGATAAACAGAGCAATAAAAAATTTATACGAGTTTAGCTGGCTGACACCAACAGTAGAAATTTATAAAAAAACGGGATATTTGATGCTTCCGGAAATTATTATTATGAAAAAAGCCAAATTAATTTTTAAACTGGAAAAAGGAATTTACAGGAAGAATATTAATGTTACAAAAAGAAATAGTGTACATAACTATAACACCAGAAGCCTGAACTATTTAAATCATACAAGATCTAGAACGGAGTTATCTCACAGCAGCGGATTATCCTCAGCTATAAGAATCTATAATAAGCTACCAAATGATCTCAAGCAGACCTCTAACATCAAACTATTTGTTAAAAATCTGAAGTACCTACTAAAGCGGGATACCATATTGCTTGACAGCGTTATGCAGAATGAATAATTGTATTAACATAATAATAATTTAATTAATAGTATATAACTTTAATAACTTATATATATATATATTTATATATTGATATATATTATACACGTATACATGTATTTTTTTGCTTGTCTTTATTTAGTTTAGTTTTAGGTTAATCTGTGTTATTTTATACCAAAATCAATCAATTGTTTTGTTTATAGCACAGTTAAAATAAAAAAAAAAAATATAAAAAAGTATTATAATATGTTATATAAAAGTAAAACTATAAAAAAAAGCATTTGTAATAGACAATAAGAAAGCTAAATAAAGTATATCAATTTAAAAAAAAAAAAAAAAAAAAAACTTATTGAATTTAGTTACAACCAAAAACTCACACACAACAAAATCTACGTGCAAGTAAAATTATACAAGTATATGTAAATATTTGAATTTATTTAAATAGCTTGAGATAATTAATTGAAAAGAAATGAACTGAAAATTTCAGAACTTCAAAGTAAATTTAACGTATACCATCAAATTTAAAAAAAAATACAAATTAGAATTATGGTGACATCATATTGATGGTATTAATTAATGATCGATTTTAATAGCAAGAATATTACCATCCGGGGGAGAAGTAATGAGATAGATATATTTGATTTGATTTGTTTATAACTAGTGGATGTTAAATTATGAGTAATCTTCAGTTGAGAAAAAAAAGCAGTATTAAATTTAATGTAAACAAAAAAAATCACGTGCCAGTATAAAATTAAATGTAACATATTAATTAAAACAAGTAAAGAAACAGTCAGTCAGTCCGACTTAGAAATACCCTACACCTATGTGCTTTAATTTTAATGGGAAATCCATAAGTCATTTTAAAACCACTAAAGCTTTTATTAGTTTGATCGTAAGACATGGCTAACCAAATTTACTTTATAATACTAAAAACATTTTCTAATTATTTTATCATCTCAAAAATATTAGCAATTCGAACTAATTTATCTATTTAAAAATATTAAACAACAAATAAAGTTGAGACAAATGGATTCGTAAAATGCAAATACAAAATTACATATTTGAATGATTTAGTATACTTGGTTAATTATTTCAATTTTCAATAATTTTAAAATTTATTCTCTTATTTATTAATGTTCTATATAATTAAACTCAAAGTTATTCCAAAGAAATATTAATTTGTAATAATTAAAATATACAAGTTTATACAATTTCATGGTTTTTAATGTTAGTTAAAACCATTAATGCTTTCATTAGCTTTTTATCACAAAGTTTAATAATCAAAATATGCAATAAATGTATTTCTAAAATACATTCTAAAATACAGACCATCCACAAATTGGCCCTAAATTTCCAGGACTCTAAGGACAATGGAAGAGGCACACTGATACCAAATTTGAAGATTTTATCCTTATTGGTTTCAGAATTATGCTTGTCTGGCCTAAATTCGATTAAAAACTTCTAGGATCCGAACCCATGGTCCGAACTCGTTCGTACGCAGTCCCCGCCATAGTCTCGTTACTAGTAACTTACATCAAAAAATTCATGATTGTAACGCCATTAGTTGTTGAGTTATCCTTATTTTTTTTATATGTTCCTTAGAACAATTAAAAGCTCCAGAATCCGAACCCATGGACCGACTTCCCACATGCAATCCTCGCCAAAAATAGCTCCATTACTTTTTGAGTTATCGTGTCTACGGACGGATGGACGGGCATGGCTATATCGGCTCAAGAGGTCACGCTGATCACAAATATATAGGTATACTTTTCCATATCTGCCTCGCTTCCTTTATGTGGTTACAAACACCATACCAAAGTTAATATACCGCTTTCCTTTTCATAGGTGTAGAGTATAAAAACGAGGAAGAGTGTAGGAGAGTAGACTGTATCAGCTCTGGGATACCCGTATGACCATAACAAATACATTATATAAACCGGTCAATTACTTTTGACAAAATTTCAGACATACAGCTTTTTTAAGTGTAGTGTAAAGTTTATACAAAAGAAGGAGTTGTGTGGCAGCTACTCGAATCCTCTGCAGTAGACCAACCGAATTTTGCAGTAACTTTGGCCATTACACTAAACAATTTTTGACAAAATTTTAGAAACCACGCTTCAGTAGGTGTAGTGTAATCTAATATATAAAGGAGAAAATTTGTTCCAAAAAAGGTTGTGTTTCCGATTTGTGTCCAATTTTACAGGGTAGTTTCGCAGTCGAAAAGAGAGGCTGACACAAATTTTTGTGGAGTTCGGTTTAGGCACGAGGTTCCAATGAAGCTTTTTCAAAGTTTTTAATGTCGAATCAAAACGGTTTGACCGATTCACTTGAAATTTTGCACAAATGTTCCTCTTAGCAACCGGAATTAGTATAATTTTGGTTGGAATAATTTAACCCATTTCGGCCTGGTGGGTTTTCAAAAAATTTTGTGTTTCCGATTTGGGTCCAATTTTACAGGTTAATTTTGCAGTCTAAAAGAGAGACTGCAAAAAGTTTTAGTTAAGTTAGATTAACCCGTAGTAAGTAAAACCCACAGGGTTAATTTGGTTTGAACCTGTTTACGCGTTTTGCACAAAGATTCAATGAAATATTAAAATTTTTGGTATTAACGCAAGGTAACTTTTATTTCAAAAGCTCACTTAATTAATAATACTAATTTTTTTGCTCTCAAATAGTCTGAAATAGTGCAAAAGCTAAATGAGAAAATATTAATAATAATAAAATAATAATAAAGCTAACAAAGAATCCAAATAATAATAATATCTTTAAATTTAAATGACATAACATTTTCCTTCTTTACATTCTTTTCGTAAGTTTTTGTTTCAAAGCATATATGCAGTTTTTGTTTTTTAAAAATAGATTTAAGTGTAAAATTGCAGTTTTCTTCATATAAAATCTGAAAATCAAAAAATTCAATTTCATATATATTATGCTTACATAAATAGTATTTTAAAACAGTTTTTCCAAAAAAGAAGCCTACATTTCTCTCATAAAATCATAAAAAAACGGGAAAGAGAATAGTACAACTTTCAGGTAAGTACAAAACACAATATAAGTTGAAAAGTAGATTTTTATACATTTTCTAAACCATTAACTATATATTATTTAAACGTTAGCAATTCAAGAAAACTTCTATTGACGTAGTATAATGACATAATGGCAAATTTAGTATAACCTTTTGATGTATAGTTAAACGGGTATAATAATACTTCTATGTACTTATACTAGAACTGATGTTACTTAAATAAGTTAACAAAAAAATTACATGTACACCACAAGTTAATTCTAAAATGTAAATAAAGCTATTTTTTTAAAACGCTCTTTTTAGAATTATGCAATTTTTCAACAAATTTATCAAATTTCACTTGAAACTTTTCATAAGTAAAAGAAGTTTTACTTACTTTCAAAAATTGGACGTAATTTACTTACAAAATTTTTTTTTTGACTATCCGTAGGAGGAATGATAAGTATATACATGTAGGCATACAAAATTTAAAATCAATCGCCCAAGGCGTTTCTGCCTAACAGTAATGTAACGAAAAAGTCTATAAAAAGCTGCTGTGCCGCAATGAGTTAATGGAACTCAATAAACCTGTTTTTGAAACTTTGCATAAGCAATATTCCAAAAATGTTTTTTTGTTGGTCCGCAAATACCTATAAAAAGCTGTTGGGCCGCAATGGGTTAACGGAACTACACAAATATTTACTTGAGGCTTTCTTTTCAACCCTTCGAGAAATTGAAACTTGCTTTTTTCCAATTTGCACGCTTCCAGGGAACGCCGGGTAAATCTGCAAGTCTAATATATAAAGGAAAAAATTTGTTTGTTTGATTGTTTGTCCAGGATTCACGTGAAAACTACTGGTCTGATTGTCACAAAATTTTAAAGGAATAATTCTGAGAGCCCACGGGTGGCATAGGCTATGTCACTTTTCTATAAGTCAACAGGTTGCAGGTCCAGAGCCGTTTTAAGCTTTTTCGTTTTTTGGATGTCGATTCAAAACGGTTTGGCCGATTAACTTGAAGTTTTGCACAAAAGTTCCCCTTAGTCAGCTGAATACGTTGTATAAATTTGGTTGGAATAAATTAACCCATTTCGGCCTCGTGAGATTCCAAAAAAATTTGGGTTTCCGATTTGTGTCCAATTTTACAGGGTGATTTGCAGTCGAAAAGAGAAGTTGACAAAAATTTTTGTTGAGTTCGGTTAATCCTTTTGGGCACGAGGGCCCAATGAAGCTTTTTCAATGTTTTTGAGGTCGAGTCAAAACGGTTCGACCGATTGACCTGAAATTTTGCACAAATGTTCCTCTTAGCAACCGGAATTAGTTGTATAATTTTGGTTTCTTCTTAGCAACCGGAATTAGTTGTATAAATTTGGTTGGAATAATTTAACCCAATTCGGGCTTCCAAAAAATTTTGTGTTTCCGATTTGTGTCCAATTTTACAGGTTGATTTTGCCGTCGAAAAGAGAGGCCGCAAAAAGTTTTAGTTAAGTTCGATTAACACGTTTTCCACGACGACGCCATGAAATTTCTATAAATTTTATTTGCTAAACGACTAAAAGAATTTTATTGAAAATTTTGTACCAGCATTTTAATTATAGAAACCCAGAGAGTTAATTTGGTTTTGACCTGTTTGGTGTTTTCAACAAAGATTCAATGAAATTTTCAATTTTTTTGTATAAACGCAAGGTAACCTTTATTCCAAAAGCTCACTTAATTAATAAGACAAATTTTTTTCCTTAAATAGTCTCAAATAGTTAAAACCTAAATGTGATAATATTAATTATAATAAAAATTAAGCTAATAAAGAAGCCGAATAAAAAATATCTTTAAAATAAAGTAACATAACATTTTCCTTCTCCACATTTTTTCGTAAGTCTTTTTTTTTATTTACTTTGCAGTTGTTGTTTTTTAAAAATAGATTTCAGTGTGAAATTGCAGTTTTCTTCAAATGAAATCTAAAAATCAAAAAATTAAATTTCGCATGTATAATGCTTAAATACATTATATTATAAAACAGTTTTTCCAAAAAAGAAGCCTAAATTCTCTCATAAGATCATAAAAAAACGAGGAAGAGCGTAGTACAACTTTCAAGTAAGTACTAAACAAAATATAAGTTGAAAAGCAGATTTTAAAGCTTTTCTAAACCATCGACTATATTTTATTCAAACGTTGGCAATTCAAGAAAACTACTAATGACATAGTATAATGACATGATGGCAAATTTAGTAAACCTTTTTGACCTATAGTCATTTTAATTCAGTTAACATTATTCGCCGGAAACCATCCTCAATTCTATCGTCAGAAATCTCAATTCGCCGGAAACCTACCATCCTCAATTCTATCGTCAAAGAGAACCAAATTGTCAAGAGGCACCATGTATAGTAAAATTGGAGATAATCGTTGAAACTGTTTTGCAAACTGTTTTTAAAGTTTTTGTTTCGCAATCGATTAAAAGATCTTGACAAAACATTTTTTTAAGCACTCCCTAATTCAAAGAAGTTGCACCTACTTTCAAAAATTGGACGTAATTTACTTACAAATTTTTTTTTGAACAATCGTCGGGTCGGCAGGGTTTAACAAATTCCAAGTCTGTTAGTAAAGTGAACTTCCTTTTCAAAGAGGAACACATATACAAAATTTGAAGTAAATCGGTAAAATCATTTCAAATATATAACAAAGCAGCGAAAAAACCTATATAATGCTGGTGGGCCATAATGGGTTAACGGAACTCCACAATTATTTTTTTGTGGCTTCATTTATAAGCAAAGTAGTATTTAAAAAAATTGGCTGAAACTTGCTTTTTTACAATTTGCAAGCCTCCGGGCAACGCCGGGTAAATCTGCTAGTTAATATTACATATAAACAAGTGATGAAAAAAACCAAGGGTTTTTAAAAAGCACAATTTCAAAATTATATAGGGTTTGTTACTGAGTATTTTACCATTTATTTTTGTAAAAATATGTATAAAACTATATGATAATATTATAATTTAGTTATTTCATCAATTTTTTAATTATAATTGTGAAATCAATACCCCTTTCAAACTAAAGAAAAACCTTTTGACATATGTTAAAACATAATGCTGCAGCTTTAAATTTTCTATATTTGCAAAAAAAAATTTAAACAGGTACTCAAGTTACAGGTGTTTAAAAATAGCAAAATTAATTTTCGAGCCATTATAGCTTCTAAACAGGGGGCTGGGAAAAATCATTTTGTTAACAGACTCATTCTAATTTCTGAGGATCTAACTTCTCTTAAAAGACCTTGCTTTAACTGTTTAGAAGATATGTGGGCCCAAAATTTTGCAAAAATTGAGCTTTGCAAAATGGTAAATTTTTGTACCGTATGTCAACCCTATAAAATTTACCGTTGTATTTTTTTGAAGCCTATAAAAGTAGCTCTCTTTTACCGTTTTTATATTGAAATACACGTAACAAAACTTTTGTGATAACAATTTAAATATAGGGCTTTTTTGAAATTTTCTGGGGTTGTAGCTTTATCACCCTTTAAAATTAAGAAAAGCCTTTGATACATGTTGAAATATAATTGAAGATCTTTCAATTTTGTATATGACTAAAAAAAATTTTAACTGTATTTATTTTTTAATTTTGAACTGAAAAAACTCCGTAAGAAACCTTGTATAATTATATATTTCCTCGCTTGTTTAATTTTATAATCAAAATACACACAAACTGCATTCATACATGATACACCGATTGATATGATGTACATCCAAAAAAAAAAACAAAAAACATAAAAGAGAAGAAATGTATACAACACATCGATTGACATACAAACAAAAAAATAAAAAAACTAAAAATTAAAATAAAAATAAACTAAAATACGATCAAGTTGATTTTACGAAATAAAAAAACTTGTCTAACTTTTTTGTTCTACGTGAATACTTTATGTTTACAGTTACTTTATGCTATTAGTCAAAAGGCTATACTAAATTTACCATTACGTTTGTGACGCAAATTATGGGTTTTTAAATAAAACACAAAAAATTTATATTTTAATTACAATTATTTAATTTTCAACTAATTTTGCTGAAGGAAATCTTAAGACTCAACTTTCTTTTCTTTTTTTAAACATATTTATAATATCTTAAAATAATAAATGAAATCTTTCACAACAAATTTGAGTTCGAATTACGAGTACTTATAATATATTATACTTCAGTGGAAAAGATGGTGGAAAGAGAGAATTCGGCGTGGCATTTTTAGTTAACAAGGCGTACAAACAGGCGATCCTAGATTTTAAACCGGTGAATGAGAGACTCTGTGTAATCCGCATCAAAACAAGATTGCACAATGTATCCTTGATAAACGCTCATGCACCTACTGAGGATAAGGCGGAACAGGTCAAAGAGGAGTTTTATAGTAAACTGGAGGCTGTCTACGATCAAATACCAACGAACGACGTTAAAATTCTGCTCGGGGACATGAATGCGAAAATTGGAAAAGAGGAAGTATACAAAGGCACGATTGGAGAACACAGCCTACATAGTTCCACCAACGATAACGGACAAAGATTAATCGATTTCGCGAGTAGCAAGAGAATGGTTATATCATCCACATTCTTCCCCCACAAGGACATTCATAAGATCACATGGGTATCTCCCAACGGAAAAACGTTCAACCAAATTGATCACGTTTTAGTTGAAAAAAGAGGGGCATCCCACATCATGGATGTAAGAGCATTTAGAGGAGCCTGCTGTGGATCGGATCATAATCTTGTGAAAGTCAGATATAGGAGCAGAATCATAGCCAAACGAGCATTGAGGAAACACAATGCAACGAAGCTGGACATAAGCAAACTCAATATAACATCTGTAAAAAACGAGTACAAAGCGTCGATCGAGACAAACTTAAATCTAGAGGAGTTGCAACACATGGAGCTAAATGAAATGTGGGATAGTTTAAAAACGGCACTGCATCGAGCTTCTGAAGAAACTATTGGTTTCCAGCCAATAAAAGTTCGAAACGAATGGTATGACGGAGAATGCAGAGATGCGGTAGCCGCAAGAAATGAAGCACACAAAGGAAAATTAAGTAGACCAACACGTGCTAAGCAACTACATTTCGAGCAACTTAGAAGAGAGGCCGACAAAATCTGCAGAAAGAAAAAAAGGAAATGGCAGAACGATGCGCTAAGAAAGGTCCAAGATAATTTGCAAAATCGCGATAGTATCAGAGCAGCATACAAAGACATCCGCATCATCAGAGATGGTTACAAAGCCCAGTCAAATTTATGTAGAGATGCAGAAGATAATCTTTTATCATCTGAAGATGACATTAAGAACAGGTGGAAAGAATATTTTGAAAATTTACTAAATGCACCAAACGATGAAGTAAATGAACAAGAACAGATCACAGTGGAAAGGCAAACCCAAAATGAAATCACGGGACAACCTACATTAACAGAGGTGGTCAATGCCATAGAGCTATTGAAAAATAACAAGGCTCCTGGTGCAGATAACATTCCGGCTGAACTTCTGCGAGATGGAGGAGAAACGGTACAAAAAATCCTTCATAAAATAATACTAAAGGTTTGGCAAGAAGAAAAAATACCCGCTGACTGGCTGACTGTCTGAGTATAAACATCAATAAGACGAAAATGTTAGTAGTATCCAGACGTAACCAGAGAGAGAAACAAAACATTACTTTTGGTGATGACAACGTGGAAGTAGTAAAAAGTTTTTCTATCTAGGGGCCGAAATAACAAGTGGAAACGATGAAACATCAGAGGTAACCCGAAGGATAGGCAAGGCAAACAACGCATACTACTCTGTGTTGAAGATAATGAGATCTCGAGAAGTCAGCAGAAAATGTAAACTTGAGCTGTACAAATCTCTTATCAGACCGGTGTTATGCTACGGCAGTGAAACGTGGACGATCACCCAAGCGACGGCAAACTTACTTTCCCGTTTCGAAAGAAAAATACTGCGTAAAATTATCGGGCCAATTATCGATCAGGGCCAATTTAGAATGCGACGCAACGCAGAGCTATACAATGTATACACCGACAGCGATGTTGTGACATACATCATGCTACAACGCCTTAGGTGGGCCGGTCACATACAACGTATGCCAGATTCCCGCATTCCAAAAAAGGTATTAAACGGGAAAATAGATAGAAAAAGACCAGTGGGAAAGCCGAGAAATCGATGGGTTGATGCAGTCGAGTCAGACGCTGTGTCAATGCTGCAAGAGCAAAATTGGATAACTGCTGCCCAAGATCGCGTGAACTGGAAGAGGATGATTCAGGAGGCCAAGGTTCGACAACGGACTGTAGCGCCATAGAAGAAGAAGATAATATATTATATTGTTCGAACTTAAATGTGTATACATATTATATTTATGGTAAACAATATTGGTTTCATATTACATATTTTAATATTTGTTGAATTCTTAATTACAATAAACATTATCGTTTTAAAAACTTGCTTTATAATTGCTTCGAAATTATCATACACTTTGATATTAACATTTACTCCATAAGTAATTTTCGTGTTAACTTTTTTTAATAAAATCAACTTTCATTGAGAGGCGCAGCAATGCGCACCGGGTATTAGCCAGTTTTGTATTATAAAAATATGAAAAGTAAAATGCTAAAATTTCAATTAGGTATGTATCAATTTTTTTGAAATTAAAATTTTAATCTTGAAATTCAAAAATAGTGAATTTGATACCCAAAAATTAGTACGCAGCAACATGCGATTTGTTTTTTTGGTTTGTTCATCATATTCTAATTTTTATACCCTACACCTATAGAATAGGTAAAGGGGTATATTAACTTTGGTATGGTATTTGTAACCACCTAAAGGAAGCGAGCTAGATATGGAAAAGTATATATATTTGTGATCAGCGTGACCTCCTGAGTCGATATAGCCATGTACGTCCGTCCGTCCGTCCGTAGCTACGATAACTCAAAAAATAATGGAGCTATCTTGATGAAATTTTAATTGCAGGTTACTAGAAATGAAAGTAAAGCGGGGATTGTATATGAGCGAAATAGGCCCATGGGTTCGGATTCTGGACCATTTAATCGGTCCAAGGCTAACGAACATATTAAAAAATCATGGTAACTCAACAACTAATGACGCTATCTTCATCAAATTTGTGATGTAGGTTACTAGTAATGAGACTATGGCGGGGATTGCGTACGGTCCAGGTTGGATCATGGGTTTGGAACCTAGACCTTTTTGATCGAATTTAGGCCAAACGAGCATAATTCCGAAACCAATGAAGATAGAATCTCCAAATTAAGTATCAGGATGTCTCTTCCTATTACCTTGGTGTACTTGAAATTTGGGCCCCATTGGAGCAGTGGGTCGGGGACCAGCCACACATTTCTGAAGACCTTAAAGTATATCTTTAAAATTAATAAAGATAGCAACTTGAAATAAGGTAGAAGCTTCAAATTTGGCACAAGCGTGTTCTTTACTATTTCTTGTGTGTCCCCCTAATTTGGGATCTATTGGAGTGGTGGTTCAGTACTTTTCTTAGAACTCCCAATGTTTAAAAGCTTATAATCGAAATTACTAAAAATAGTAACTTAAAATTAATATAGAACGCTCCACTTGTGTACAAGTGTTAGCTAGTATCCAAAGTACAGCGCGGACTGCATATATGCGAAACCAGCCCAAGGGTTCGGATTCTTCATCTGTTAATCGGGCTAAGGGCTAACAAACATATATAAAAAATCCCGACAACTCAACAACTAATAACGCTATCTTCATAAAATTTGTGTTGTATGGTAGTGTGTTGAGAACCAGCCACACAGTTCCGAAGACCTTAGAGCATATTTTCGAAATTAATAAAGATATTAACTTCAAACAAATTTAGAAGTTTGAAATTTGGCACATAGGTGTTCTTTACTATTTCCTGCGCCTTCACCTAATTTAGGATCAATCAGAGTGGTCGTTAAGTACCCCTCTTAGACCTCCCAATCATCGGAGTTAATAAAAATAGTAACTTAAAATTAAGTGTACAAGGGTTAACTAGTATTGAAAGTATGACGGGGACTGCATATGGGCGAAATCGTACCATGGTTTCTCGTTCTGGAACCTTTGAAAAATTCAAGGGCTTACGAACATATATCTTAAAAGCAGTATAACTCAAAAAATAATGCCGCTATTTTGATGAAATTTAAACTTTAGGTTACTAGTAATGAAAGTACCATGGGAATTGGTTCTGGTCGAGTTCGGACAATAAGTTCGGATTCTAGAAGCTTTTGATCGATCTAAGTCCAAACAAGTATAATTTAGAAGCCAAAGAATATATTTCCTATTTCCTATGTGTCCCCGAAATTTAAAGCTTATCTTCGAAATTCATGAAGATAGAAACTTTAAATTTGATACACGAGGGTTCTTTCCTATTTCCGTTTTTATTTAACACTTTTATATTTTTAAAAGGCTGATAATTTTACCAAAAAACATATTTTGTATAATATTTTATAAATTAAGAAATTTTTTTAATAAACGATTAAATTCTTTTTCTTTTAATTTTTATTATATCATATATTTTATTGAATTATTACCATAGGTGATATACAATTAAGACTTTGTGTACAATACTTAAGCTATATTCACGGTACTTGCTGCATTTATGTAAAATTTATTGTTATATTTAAGTGCATTATATGAAAAGTTGTAAATTTGTAATTATATTTTACAAATACATTTATTGCATATTTTTCGTTTATAAGCTTTTCTAATAGGTACATAAACTAACAATTTAAAATAATTGCATTTTGAAAAATTTTAATTATTAAATATATTATGCTTTGATTAGCTTTTTATCACAAAATTTAATAATTCAAATTTTTTCACTTTTGTATATGAATTGAAATAAATATATTTTCATTTAATTCCAGTTTTTTTGTTTTTTAATATAATTAAATAGATAAATTAGTAAGAATTTGTAATATTTTTGAATAGATAATTAATTAGAAAATGTTTTTAATATTATAAAGTTAATTTGGTTGGCTATGTCTTACGATCAATCTAATAACAGCTTTTTTGGTTTTAAAATTACTTATGGACTTCCCATTAAATTTTAACCAAATAGGTGTAGGATATTTCTATTCTTTCTTTACTTGTTTAATAATTTATTTAAGTGTATGTGTTTAATAATTAATTTAAGTGTATTTAAGTGTATGTGAATTTAAAAATTTTGAGAAAAAACTGAGCTTTCATACCGAGTATCTCGGATATGTGATAATCTAGTTATGATAATTTTAATATAGATATTTCTTAATTGTATATCACGATGTTACGTCCAAAAACTGAACGCTTTTCAAAAATATTTATTGTCTCAAAAATATTTATACGCAGTCATACGGGTCCAAAGGGTATACTAAATTTGGCATTACATTTGTGACGCAGAGAAGAGGGAGTAGATTTAGACTCAAAGATATGAATCAGAATCGAAAAATATATCGATTTAGCTATGTATGTCCGTTCGTCCGCACGATAACTCAAAAAATAAAGCAGCTAGGATTTTTAAATTTTGAAAAATTCGTTTTTATGCAATATTGAAACCCAGCCATTTTAGTTCACGGGTTCGAGTACCTGCCATACAACGTCTTTTTTTATGTGGGCTTTACTATATACTTATTAAAGTTGGGTGTCTGAAATTTTGCCAAAAGTAGTTAGTTTTTATGGCCAAAGTTCGTGCAAAATTTAGTTGGTCTACCACTGTGGACTTGAGTAGCTTCCATACAACTTCTTTTTTTAAATGAGCATTACCCTACACCTAATAAAACTGTATGTTTGAAATTTTGCCAAAAGTAATTAACCATTATAATATAATGTTTATATTACGGTCATACGGGTATCCCAGAGTTGACATGGTGATTCTCTTACACTTTTCCTCGTTTTCTTTATTATCGATAAAAATAAAAATATCTTAAAAATTTTTAAAACAAAAATTTATGTATTCTAAAATTTAAGGGCAAATACGTAGAAAACCGTGTATAAAACTCGATATATGAAAAATTTCAGTTTAAAAATCTATATCATGTAGTTTTGCAGAAGTTAAAAATACTATTTCCTTGACAGAGCATTTTCAATTATGGTATTAATTATTTTCATTTCATTACTCATTAATCTACTATATATTCAATACTTTTTTAAACTGATTCTATTATTTCTATTTCATTATTTATTCTTTAGCTATTTCATGTTTGGTCGCCCTGTAGGCATATCATACTGTACAAAAAATTTGTTATTTTTTCTGAAAAATCTGTATATATATGTGAATGTTTGTACCTCTTTAAATAAGTTTATAAATGAACGCAAGGGTTGTCGATTTTAAACAATATGGGTTTAAATTTTTTTTAAGCATAGATTTGCATATTAATATGTCCTGGCGGGCTTCCAAAAAATTTTGTGTATCCCATTTGTGTCCATTTTTACAGGGTGATTTTGCAGTCGAAAAGAGAGGCTGACACAAATGTTTATTGAGTTCGGTTAACCCGTTTGGGCACGAGGGCCCAATAAAGCTTTTTCACTGTTTTTTATGTCGAGTCAAAACGGTTTGACCGATTGACTTGAAATTTTGCACAAATGTTCCTCTTAGCAACCGGAATTAGTATAAATTTGGTTGGAATAATTTAACCCATTTCGGCCTGGCGGGCTTACAAAAAATTTTGTGTTTCCGATTTGTGTCCAATTTTACAGGTTGATTTTGCAGTGTAAAAGAGAGGCTACAAAAAGTTTTAGTTAAGTTCAATTAACCCGTTTTCCACGACGACGCCATGAAGATTTCTATAAATTTTATTTGCTTAAACGATTAAAAGAATTTTGTTGAAAATTGTGTATCAGCATTTTAATTAAAACCCACATAGTTAATTTGTTTTTGACCTGTTTGCGCGTTTTGAACAGAGATTCAATGCAATTTTCAAATTTTTGGTCTGAACGCAAGTTAATTTTTATTCCAAAAGCTCACTTAATTAATAAGATTAATTTTTTTTCTCTCCTTAAATAGTCTCAAATAGTGTTTTGCTAAAAGCGATAATATTAATAATAATAAAAATAAAGCTAATAAAGAATCCGAATACTAATTTAATTAAATTTGAATAACATAACATTTTCCTTCTTTACATTTTTTCGTAAGTCTTTGTTTCTTATCTACTTTGCAGTTGTTGTTTTTTAAAAATAGATTTCAGTGTAAAATTGGAGTTTTTCTTCAAATAAAATTTAAAAATCAAAAAATTCTATTTCATTTATATTATGATTAAATACTTGGTATTAAAAAAAAAACATTTCCAAAAAAGAAGCCTACATTTCTCTCATAAAATCGTAAAAAAAACTAGGAAGAGCGTAGTAGAACTTTCAGGTAAGTACAAAACAAAATATAAGTTGAAAGCCGATTTTTAAATCTATATTTCATTCAAACGTTGGAAATTCAAGTAAATTACAATTGACATAGTATAATGACATAATGGCAAATTTAGTATACCTTATAGTTATGTTAATTCAGTTAACATTATTCGCTGGAAACCTACCATCCTCAACTCTATCGTCAAGAAGCACCAAATTGTCAAGAAGCTCCACGTATATAAAAATTTGAGATAATCGTTCAAACTGTTTTGCAAACTGGTTTTTAAAGTTTTTGTTTCGCAATCAGTTAATAGAACTCGACAAAAAATATTTTTTTAAAAATCGTTGTCTCAAAGAGAATATTTGGCCTAAAACAGAAGCAACAAAAAAACCTCTAAAAAGCTGTTGGGCCAATGGGTAAACGGAACTCCACAAATATTTTTTGTGGCTTTCTTTTTAACCAAAGTAATACTTCAAAAAATTGGCTGAAACTTGTTTTTTTAAAATTTGCACGTTCCCGGGCAACGCCGGGTAAATCTGCTAGTATCTTATTTGCTTGTGTATTTTTAAGACAGCAAAAAGAGAAAAAAAAATAAATTCGTAATTTTTCTTTCTTTTATTATTCAAATAGTTGCTTTACTTTATAAGGTCAGAAAGCTAAAAAAGCTACGACTAAGTGCACGGTGGATTTTCAATGGGTTATTATATACATAATTAACTTGCACTAAAATCAATTCATTTAATTTAATCTTCCTTTCGATGAAAAATAAATTACCATTAGCTTTTTATGGTTCATTTGTAGACATTTTAACCTACTCCTCGCTGATAATTGTTCTTGTCATTATTGCAGAATTGTCAGCAAAAGTTACTACAGTTATTTCTAGAAATTGTAGCAAGTCACTAGTATGTTACATTTCACAAGACCCAAGATAATTGTTTGAGACTTAATTTCTCTCAGTGTGTAATTCTCTTCATCCTAGGCAATAATTGCCGCAACTTACAAAGTAATCCTTCATGCTAAAGTTTATCGAATGCTATTGCTTTGTTTAGAATATTGTAAAGCAAAAATGTTTTTCTTCTAGGATTTTGCCAATTATATTAGTAAATTTATATAAATACTTGGTTAACAGTAGAATGCTTTTCTTTAAATTCAAATTCATAGCTTCGAATTAACTTTCTGTTTCCTAGTATAGGTTTTATTCTTTTAAGGATGGTATCTCAAAAACCTTAAGCATAATTGGTAACAGAAAATAGGTCTATTTTTAATACGATTTGTTTTTTCTTTCACGAATTCTTCTCTTAAGGTGCTGCGTTATTCTATTCAAATAAGTTTTATCTGCTTGATCACGTGTTCTTGGCACATTCGTTCTTCTCATTACTTGAACCGTATTTTGTATATCTAAAGGATAATTAAACCCTGCAGTTAGGTGCAACAACCTTGCAGTTTTTATACCCTACACCTATGAAATCGAAAAGGGTATCTTAACTTTGATATGGTGTTTGCAACCACCTGAAGGAAGCGAGCTAGATATGGAGAAGAATATATATTTGAAATCAGCGTGACCTCCTGAGTCAATATAGCCACGTGCATGCGTCCGTAGGAACGATAACTCAAAAACCAATTAAGCTATCTTGATGAAATTTTAACTGTAGGTTAATAGGGCTTAAAGTACGGCGGGGATTACTTATGGGCGAAATCGGCCCATGGGCTGGACCTGTATTAACAGGGCTAACGAACATATAAAAAAAATAAGGATTACTCAACAACTAATAGCGCTACCTCCATGAAATTTGTGCTGTAGCTTACTAGTAATGATACTATAGCGGGGACTGCGTGCGGTCGATATCGAACCATGGGTTCGGATCTCAGAAGTTTTTGATCGAATTTAGGCTAAACAAGCATAATTCTGAAACGAGTGAAGATAAAACCTTCAAATTTGGTATCAGTGTGCCTCTTTCTATGTCCTTAGAGCCCTTGAAATTTAGGACCAATTAGAGTAGTGGGCCGGGGACCATCCAAACAGTTTTGAGAACCTTAAAGCATATCATTGAAATTAACAAAAAATAAGTAAAGAAACAGTCAGTCGGTGCAACCGACTTAGAAATACCCTACATTTATTTGATTCAAATTTAATGGGAAGTCCATGCGTCATTTTAAAACCAGAAAAGCTTTTATTAGCTTGATGGTATCAGAAATTGAAAAAACTGATCAACATAAAGCTTACATACAGAAAACAAATGAAAAACATCAAAAGTATATATTAAATTTAAATATTCAATCAAAAAGAATACTCTTAATTTAAATAAAATCCGATAAATTTTACAACTTAAGTATCGTACACAATTTCTTTATTATATATTACCTATGGTAATAATTCAATAAAATATAGATAATGACATAATAAAACTTAAAAACAAAAAGAATTTCTTCGTTTATTAAAAAAATATTTTGTTATTATTATGTATTATAGTAAAACTCTTAGCCTTTTAAAAATATAAAAGTGTTAAATAAGAACGGAAATAGGAAATAGTGTATCATATTTGATTTTTTAATCTTTATTTATTTCGAATATATTATGCTTTAAGGTCTTGGGTAAGCTGATTTCTTGTGACTGGTACGCAAACCGCTATTCCAATCCTTCCAAAGTTTCACGTACACAAAACAAATATGAAGAAACGCCTGTGCCCCAAATATAAGGTTCTATCTTCTTTGGTTTCGAAATTATACTAGTTTGACCTCAATTCGTCAAATCAAAAGCTGTAAGAATCCGAACTCGACCAGAACCAATTCTGTAGTAACCTAGAATATAAATTTATAAATTTAAAACTAGTAACCTAGAAAATAAATTTCTTTAAAATAGCGTAATAAGTGTCTGAGTTATGGTGTTTTTAAGATATATGTTTGTTAGCACTTGAACTTATACTTATACACTTAATTTCACTGCTAACACAAACTCTAAAGTAAATAATATTAATAACCTTCTTGACCTTCGAATAACAATTCCTACTTCTTATAATAAAATTAATCAATTGGACTCTAGTAATAATAATAGTAAGAATCTTTACAGAATACTAATCATACAACTCCTAATAATAAAAAACTAGTTAAATTTAAATTAAGTAATTCTTCCCTATCAAATGATCAAAAATCCTCCTTAAATAAGCGTATTAGTAATTCTTTTCTTAAAACTAAAATTTATAACTTAAAAAAACTCTTTCTTCCACTTTGGCAAAGTACCAAAACTTTGCTTAATGTGAAACATTAAATCACAATAACAACATTACCACCGGTGTTAGACCGTTTTTGCCACCTGTTGTTAAGGTTACATTCAAAACTTTATAATAGCAGGTATGATTTATTTCTAATCCTGGAATTGATGGTATCCCTAACTTATTTTTAAAAAGCTGCGCTGCCTCTTTGGCTGGCTCACTTCCCAACATATTTGCTCATTAACTAATGGAGTTTTTTTATCTTTTTGGAAAAGTGCTCTTATTAGATCTATTCACAAGAAAGATCATAAAAATGACATTACTATTTATCGGCCGATAGCAAAAATATCCTCGATTCCAAAACTTGTTCATTTAAAATTAATAAAGATAGCAACTTGCAAAAATGTAGAAGCTTCAAATTTGGCACAAGGTTGATATTTACTATTTCTTGTGTTTCTTTACTATTTCTAATTTGGGATCTATTGGAGTCGTGGTTCAGTACCCCTCTTAGACCTCCCAATGTTTAAAAGCTTATAATCGGAATTACTAAAAACAGTAACTTAAAATTTATATAGAACGCTCCACTTGTGTACAGGGGTTAACTAGTATTTAAAGTACAGCGCGGACTGCATATGGACGAAATCAGCCCAAGGATTCGGATTCTGGACCTTTTAATCGGTCTAAGGGCTAACGAACATATATAAAAAATCACGATAACTTAACAACTAATGACGCTATCTTCATAAAATTTGTGTTGTAGGGTATTGGTAATAAACTACGGCGGTGATTGCGTACGGTGGGGAATGAACAATGGGTTCGGAACTTAGAACTTTTTGATCGAATTTAGGCCAAACGAGCATAATTCCGAAACCAATGAAGATATAACCTCCAAATTTGGTATCAGGGTCTCTCTTTCTATTTCCTTAGTGTCCTTGAATTTTAGGATCAATTGGAGTAGTGGGTTGAGGACCAGCCGCACAGTTGCGAAGACCTTAAAGCATATTTTCAAAAAAAATACAGATAGTCACTTTAAAAAAAAAGTAGAAGCTTCAAATTTGGAACACTGCTGTTCTTTCCTACTTCCTACGTGTTCCCTTAATGTGATCAATTCGAGTGGTGGCTCAGGCACCCATCTTAGACCCCCCAAGGTTTAAAAGCTTATCATCGAGAATAATAAATATAGCAACTTAAAATTAAGATAGAACGTTATAATTATGTACAACGGTTAACTGGTATTGAAAGTATGACGGGGTCTGCATATGGGTGAAGTCGTACCATGGTTTCGGGTTCTGGAACCTTTGAAAAATTCAAGAGCTAAAGAACACATATCTTAAAAACAGTATAACTCAAAAAAGAATGCCGATATTTTGATGAAATTTAAAATCTAGATTACTAGTAATGAAAGTACCATGAGAATTGGTTCTAGTCGAGTTCGGATTTTAGAAGCTTTTGTTCGATCTGAGGCCAAATTTAAAGCTTATCTTCGTGTCCCCGAAATTTAAAGCTTATCTTCGAAATTCATGAAGATAGAAATTTTAAATTTGATACACGAGGGTTCTTTCCTATTTCCGTTTTTATTTAATACTTTTATATTTTTAAAAGGCTAATAATTTTACCATAAAACATATTTTGTATAATATTTTATAAATTAAGAAGAAAATATTTTTTTAATAAACGATTAAAGTCCTTTTTTTTAATTTTTATTATATCATATATTTTATTGAATTATTACATATATTCAAAGGTACTTGCTGCATTTATTTAAAATTTATTGTTATATTTAAATGAATTATATGAAAAGTTCTAAATTTGTAATTATATTTTAAAAATACATTTATTGCATTATTTGCGTTTACAAACTTTTCTAATAGGTACATAAACTAACAATTTAAAAAATTGCAATTTTGAAAAATTTTAATTATTAAATATATTATGCTTTGATTAGCTTTTTATCACAAAATTTAATAATTCAAATTTTTTCACTTTTGTAATTGAATTGAAATAAATATATTTTCATTTAATTCAAGTTTTTTTGTTTTTTAATATTTTTAAATGCATAAATTAGTAAGAATTGGTAATATTTTTGAATAGATAAAGTAATTAGAAAATGATTTTAGTATTATAAAGTAATTTTGTTAGATATGTCTTACAATCAAACTAATAACAGCTTTTATAGTTTTAAAATGACTTATGGACTTCCCATTAAATTTGAACCAAATAGGTGTAGGGTATTTCTAAGTCGGTTGCACCGACTGACTGTTTCTTTACTTGTTTTTTTTTGTATGATTGTTTAATATAAATTTTGCATTAATTAGTATTGTAATATTAAATTTATTTTTTTTTTTATTTCACTTTGTTAGTTTTAAGTAATAATTGTAACGTCTTTGAGTTAAGCATGAGTCAAATAAAAGAAAATAAAATAAGCTTATAAACCTTGGGAGGCCTAAGAGGGTTATCTGAACCACCACTCTCATTGATCATAAATTAAGGGAAAACGTAGGAAATAGCAAAGAACATCCTTGGGCCAAATTTGAAGCTTCTATATTTGTGTGAAATTATTATCATTATTATTTTCGAAAATATGCTTTAAGAGCTTCGAAACTATGTGGATGGTCCCCGACCTACTATTAGGATAGGTTCCAAATTTCGAGGACACTAAGGGAACAGAAAGGGACACCTTGATACGGAATTCATAGGTCTAACTTCTTTGGATTCGAAATTATGCTCAGTTGGTCAAAATTCGATGATAAAGTTCCAAGATCCGAACCCATGGTCAGATATCGCTTATATGCAGTCCGCACCGTCCAATTATACACAATTGGAACGTTCTATCTTAATTTTAAGCTACTTTTTTTATTAATTTCAATGATATGCTTTAAGTTCTTGAAAACAGTGTGGATTGTTCCCAAGCCAATGCTCCAATTGTTCCTCAATTTCAAGGACACTAAGGACATAGGAAGAGGCACACTGATACCAAATTTGAAGGTTTTATCTGTGTTGGTCTCGGTAGTATGCTTGTTTGGCCTGGTCAGCTAGAAGACCAATTGATCGAATTTAGACCAATCGATCGATCGAGACCAATTAGATAAAACCTTCAAATTTTGAAATCTTCCATATCCTATGTCTTTTAGAGTAGTGGGTCGGAGATCATCCACACAGTTCTGAAGACCTTAAAGCATATCGTTGAAATTATTAAAAAAAATAGCTTAATATTAAACTAGAAAGTTTCAATTGTTTACAAGGATTAACTAGTATTGAAAATATGACTGGGACTGGTTATGGGCGAAATTGTACCATGGTTTCGGATTCTGGTACCTTTGAAAAATTCCAAAGCTAACAAATGTACATCTTAAAAACACCAAAACTCAGAAACTAAATACTATTTTTTCATGAAATTTATATTCTAGGTTACTAGTAATGAAAGGACCATGGAAAGGAATTGGTTCTTGTCGGGTTTGTATTCTAGAAGCTTTTGATCAAACTGAAGTTTAACTAGTATAATTTCGGAACTAAAGAAGATAGAACATTATACTTGGGGCACATGTGTTTATTCTTTTTTGTTTTGTATACGTGAAATTTTGGATTAATTTGGAATAGTGGTTTGCCTACCACCCCCCCTACTCCCAAGGCCTTAAAGCATGATATATTCCCAATTAATAAAAATTAAAAAAATAAAATTTGACACATTATTGGTTTGAATATTTTTGTAAAAGTGTGTGTCCGTTGAATATTTGGTTTGAAATATTTTTGTAAAATTGTGTGTCCGTTGTAATAAACCATTACAAATAACGGATGTAAATAAATTTCTTATATACATGAAATATGTGTTTTGTAAAGAATATGTAACGTATGAGAATATTTTGAATTTAAAGAGCTCAAATACCAATCTCGCAATGGAAGAAAATGAAATTTTAAATTTACTATTGGAAGATAATGAAGTTGATGAAAACGACCATTAAATGGGACACAATTTTACCTCCGTATTAAAATTAAGGCAAGATATCATAATATTTAATCGGCTTATTTTTTCCCATACAAATATAAACATCCCTTTTCCGGGTAAACTATAAGACCAATTGTAATGACACAACAACCAAATGAAAGTTTTTTTTGTTTTCATATTACAATGATATTTTTTTTGACTCTAATATTATGTCTTATGTCATAATATTATATTACGCCGACTTTCTGTGTAAATGTGATTTATTTTTGGTTGTAACTCGCAGCTCAATCAAACTATTATATGCGCCGACTTATGTCTTTTTTTTTTTGTTTAGTTCAAATGTTCAATGAACAAGGAGATTCAAATTTTTTTAAAATTTTTGTTTTGTTTTGTTTTTTTTTTATCTTAAAAAGTGAACGAAAAAATGAGTTCTGTTCGAAATGAAAGAAATACATTTGGTTTATACAGTAGTTTTCATTTATAACGAACTCGTTTTAATTTTAATTGTAATAAACTTTACAATTTTCGCCAATGAATTAAATTTTACCTAAAAAGATAAGTTGTTTATTACATTCATATTTCTTTTATTTAAACTTATTATATCTAATAACGTTACTTTAGTATTTTTATATATATTTTTGAATATAAAAAAAAATCGTAATAACGCATCAAAAATACAAACAAAATTCTATTAGAAGGAAAAGCAGTATACATAGGCTTGAGGCTGACACATCAAATAAAATTCTAGCAAATGAGTTCGAAGTGCCCATTCTAGACTGAGCACATTCTACAATGTTCAAGTCTAATACTAATTTTTCAAATTTCGCAGCATTCTTTTAAAACGACATTCGTTTATTACGACGAATATTTTCTGTCTCTTCATGGTCGTTATAAGCGACAAGTACTGTATTTTGTTTTTTTTTCTAAAAAAATTATTTTGCTACTTCGTATATTATTGTTGCTTTTTGTTGAGTTTTTTATAATGATGAAATAACCGACTTTTGAAATATATTCTGTAGTTGCCATTACGCTTTAGAAATGTATAACAAACGTTGTTATAAAATATGTTTGCAAAAAATTAAAAACGGAAAATCTTTCTTAAAAAAACAATTTGTAGTTTAAAAGATTTGTTCCTTAGGGCCTAATCAAAATCGTTTATGGTGTATAATTGCTAACAAAAAGTTTTAAATTAGTAGTCAAGTTCATGACATTACATGAGAATAACTTACTGTATCTTCAATTTTTAAAATTTAAAAATTGACAAAGCATATAAAAATGTTATTTTTTTTCTTATGTTGCTATTGTTCTAGAAATAAAATATTTAATAATAACATTTTTAAAATGATGTTTTCTTTAGGGATCAACCAGAATTAACGCGTACGGCGTGCAGTTTCTGTCAAAAAATTTTGAAATAAGTAGGTATGTTATGTACTGTACTTAGGAATTTTAAATTTTAAAATTTGACAAAGCGTATAAAAATATTGTAATTGTTTTTTCTGATGTTGCTACGATTAAGTTTTTAAAATAAAATAAAAAATTTTTTTTGACCTAATGTATAAAAATATTGTTTTTGGTTTTTCTTATATTTCTAAGTTTATGTTTTAAAAAATATCTTATATTGAAAAAAATTCAAAATAAATCTATTATATGAAATTAAAAAAATTTTTTGTACTAAATTAAAACATTCAAAAAAATATTTTTGTGCGTACGCGCGAAATATATTTTTTATAAAAAAAGGTTTTATTATATTTAATTATAAAAATAAAACAAAAAAAATTTTATATATTAATTAGTTTTAATTATATTACGTTTGAACAGTTATAACCAACTAACTTAATTTATATTACGGTTTTTTGTAATTACTTAAACTAAACTTAAAAAAACTAAGACTAAGCATTTCTTATTAATTAAGTTTCTAATATAAAATTATTCATTTAAACAACATTGAACTTGAAGAGTTCAAGGTTTTTGTCATTTAAAAAACAAAAAAACAAAAATAATGCAAATTCAGCATTTTTACATATATTTACGGATTTTTATATATGAATGTAAATTTTTAATTTTAAGTTAAATTTTGAAATAAGAAAAAATAAAAATGAAAATCAAAATATACTTTTTTTTGTTGCTATTGTTTTAGCTTCTATAACAACTTCAGGTGTAGAACTTGAAGTTGACTCAGTTAACGTTATATTAGGAAGTTCATACATAACTCCTCCTCCGTTAGAGTTGAAATTCTCCGGAATTTCTTTATTTACAATTTTTATTTTGGTTCCTTTGTTTTTTAAATATAATATTATAAAAGTAATACTTATTACTAATACTACAATAATAGAAATATTTATCCCATATGAAACGGCTTTGGAATTTGTAACTCTTGAATATTTTTTATTTTTTCAGGGTTAGGTTTTATCCCATCCTTTGTCAAAATATGTCCTAGAAATTCTGTATTTCTTTTAAGAAAACTACATTTATCTACTTGAATTTTCAAATTGTGTTCCTGTAATCTTTTAAATATTTTTGTTAATGAATTTTCGTGTTCTTCTAATGTTGTCGAAAAAATTAATATATCATCAAGATATACGACGCAAATTTGATTGATATATTCTCGAAGAATTTCGTTCATCAATCTTTGAAACGTTGCCGGTGCGTTCTTCAATCCAAATGGCATACGTACATATTCATATAGACCTGCTGGAGTAACAAAAGCAGTTTTTTCAATATCTTTTTCAGCTACTAATATCTGATGGTAACCTTTGGCTAAATCTAACGTGCTGAAATATTGGGCTTTTCCCAATTTGTCCAGAATGCTATCCATATTAGGTAAAGGGTATTTATCGTCGATTGTGACCTGATTTAATCTTCTATAATCCACAACTATTCTAAATTTTTGTACTCCAGAATTATCTTTTCTTTTGGGTACTACTATAATCGGAGAACTATATCGACTTTTACTTTTTCTAATTATGCCCTGTTTTTCCATTTCTTCCATTTGACGTCTCACTTCAGTTTCATGTTTAGGTGGATATCGATAAAGTTTTGAATTAATTTGTTCGCTTGTTGTTGTTTTAATTTCATGTACCACTGTATTTGTACTGGTCAAAATATCACCTTCTTTATATAATAGCTTATTGAATTTTGAAACTAATTTTTCAATTATATGTTTTTCTTTTTCATTTAAATGATCCAATTGTAGAGTTTGAACTTCACTTACTTCTAATACATTAACTTCTTCTTGAATAGTTTTAGTTAAGAATGGAAGACTCACTCCATTGGTCATATTAATTTGTTGATTTTCTACGTTGATATCTTTCACATTTTTTTTTATCCAATCCATACCTAATAATAAGTCATATGGCTTGTTTAATTTCATTGCAATCCATTTCATTCTTGCATTTTCAGGATATTTAAATTCTGCTGGAGATAAGGTAGCAACTGTTCTATTAGGTTTGCTTACCTCTCCTTGAATTGCATTGATAGATATTGAAGTTGAATTTATTACAGTAAACTTAGAACTACAAACTTTATTTTCATTTAAAATGCTTATTGTTGAGCCTGTATCTAACAAGGCTGAATATTTTTTTTCTTGAATTGTTAAAATTGTAAAAATTTTATTTGGGTCCGAGGCTAATTTATAAAAAAAGTTTCTTCAATTGTATTAGTTTCATTTTTTTTACTTAAATTATCAACATCCATTGATCGAGTTTGTCTACTTGGATCAACTTCCATTGGTCTGGTCTGTCTACTTTCTTGTCTGTCATTGTATCTATTATAATTTCGGTTAAACTGAGAAGGCCTATTTCTATTTTGATAAAAATTATCGTTTGCTCGAAATTGGAAATTATTATTATTATTTTTAAAATTCGAATTTGAATTGGTATTAACACTGTTGTTGTTAAACATATTTCTACTTTCATAATTTTTATTACTAAAAAAATTTTTTTTATTATAATTGTAATTATTTTTATTATCATTCCTAAAAGAATTTTTACTATCACTATTTTTATTAAAATTTTTGTGAGAAAAATTAAGATTACCCTCGTCTAAACCTATAAAACTCCTTACTGTATTTCTAATTTCAGTCAAATTATTTTTCGATATTATTGCATAAGCTAACGATCCTGAAGAAAGTTCTTTAATTTTCTGAACTAACATTCCACTAAATATATCAATTACTGTTTGGCTATCTTCAACAAAAGCCGCATATTCTGTTATATATTCTATCACTAATCTTAACTTATTATCTAAATCTTTAATGCTACTTACTTTTAGTGCTCCAATTTCTCTTGTGATTGCCATTTGGTCTTTTGATGCTCTATAATGTTGTTTTAATTTTATTTTGCAATCATCCCAATTTGCTGGAGGGCTGACATTAAGTAAATTTTTTGCACTTCCCTGAATTTTGATGTTGTAAATAATGTTAAAAACCTGGTTAGCTTCCGCCACATGATCAGCTAATACTCTGGTCACTGAATCGATGAAAGATGGTAAAGTACCTGGCTCACCATTAAAAGCTGGAATAAATTGAATTTCCTTTTCAATTTGTGATCTCCAATTTTGTGGTTGGTTGTTTTGCACTAATAGCTGAGTTAGAGCTACTAAGCACTATTCAATACGATTGTCATTTTGTTCATTTGCCATAATATTACGGTATTGATCAAATAAATTGCTTCTGTTTATTTGACGATCAATTTTGATTTATTTATTTATATATTATATTATATTTTTTTTTTTTTGTTTTTTTTTTATTGTGTTCGTTTCTACATAAACCACTAAATTTTGCTTTGGCTTAATTTGTTGCCCACTTTAAAAAAAATGTTTTTGTAATATTATTTTAAATAATGCTAATTAAATTCGTTTCACTAGATCTCTTTTCTTTTGATAGAGATCCTACCGACTGCGCCAAATATATTTTTTATAAAAAAAGGTTTTATTATATTTAATTATAAAAATAAAACAAAAAAAATTTTATATATTAATTAGTTTTAATTATATTACGTTTGAACAGTTATAACCAACTAACTTAATTTATATTACGGTTTTTTGTAATTACTTAAACTAAACTTAAAAAAACTAAGACTAAGCATTTCTTATTAATTAAGTTTCTAATATAAAATTATTCATTTAAACAACATTGAACTTGAAGAGTTCAAGGTTTTTGTCATTTAAAAAACAAAAAAACAAAAATAATGCAAATTCAGCATTTTTACATATATTTACGGATTTTTATATATGAATGTAAACTTTTAATTTTAAGTTAAATTTTGAAATAAGAAAAAATAAAAATGAAAATCAAAATATACTTTTTTTTGTTGCTATTGTTTTAGCTTCTATAACAACTTCAGGTGTAGAACTTGAAGTTGACTCAGTTAACGTTATATTAGGAAGTTCATACATAACTCGCGTATCGATTTACGGATATGTAGATAGACATATTTACGTACTGCTGTATAAAAATTGTATGTCGTATATTTTCATTTATGTTAATTTAGGCCCTATTAAATGAAAAGTTTATTCTACATTTTAAACATATGTTTTTTTCATAATAAATAATTACTCTTTTTAGTTTTACTTTGACATAACGCACGAATTTCATATAATGCATGCGTTCCTTTTACCAAAAATTGTTGATGAAGAGTAGGTAGAAGTTGTTTGTAAATGGAAAGCTAATTTTTGTTTCAGGAGTTTACAAATGTCAGATTAATTATTCTACATAATATTTGACATTATAAAACTCTCTGTCATTTGTGAAGTTAATAATATTTAATATATAATATAATAATGAAAAAGTTAAAAAAATTAAGGTTTATTTCTGAAATATATAAAGACTAGTTTTTAAAATGGAAGAGTTAAGTGCTTATTGGTAATCAAATAAAAAATATGATGTAGCATAACCTATTCAAGAGAAAATTCATCTATTATGAAAAATATAATTAAACCTATCTGCCGAAAATTATTTAATTATCTACTTCTCTCATCTACTCTTTTTCAAGAGCTGGTGTGGTGTAGCTGGCGGTAGGTGAGAGTAAAAAAGAGTAGTTTACTTCTCCATATAGGAACGCAAGTAATAACATTTGTTTGTTTGAAGAAACTTATGAGTCATGACTCATGACCATCCATAGAAAAAAATAAATAAATAAACTAGATAAATAGGTATCATATAAAGTAAACTAAAAAATTCAGAACCATTTTTGGCATACATACATTTGTAGTAAAAATTTCAGATTTTATTATTGAAATGTAGCCTACTTGCCTATGTAGCTACTAAATTTAAAAATGGAATAGAGGGTGGAAAAATTTATCTATTTTTTAAATGATTAGCTTTTTTTTTTTAATATCTTTGTTATAAATCTTAAAATTGTGATTTTAAAAAACATCTCGACTTCTGTCAGCTTAACTATTATTTTCTACTTCTGGCAGCTTCAATATAATATTATGAATTATGATAGGTATGTTAAATTTTGTTGTACATATTATGCTCTATGAATAAGCTTTTTAATTAGGATACAGAATACATACAACATTGTTCAAATCGTACTAACATGTTTAGAAAAAAGTACAGTTTTCTATATGTAAGACAGCATTAACTCGAATTTTGGCTACTTGACTTCACTAAATATGTTTAGAAAAAACATCAAATTTTTAGAATATATATTAGAACACTATTTATATTTAGAATGTAAATCGCTTTTTTTGTGTAATAACTGTACAAAATTATACTCTCTTTATAGCGCGTTAAGCTACACGATAAAATTCAAAAATACTTAAAAACGTTTTTATAAATGAAAAAATTATAACTTGTTTTTTTAAGCAAATTTTAAACGCAAGAATTGTTGACAACATTGTTACCATAAATTTTATTATGTATAGGAAAAAAAATAAGTTTCGTGTAATATTAGTCTAATATAGATTACAGAAAACAGATTTTTAAAAGCACAAAAAGCTCGAATTTCGACCTCAGGGCGATACTAGTATAAAGTTAATAAACTGTGCAGAAAACATTTTAGTTGATATAAATTATGTTATAATAGATGATTCCGATGCAGATGTTGGAATATATAAAACAACTATTGAAAGCAATGGATTCTTCTTTTGTTATGACTCTCCTACCAGACCAATATAAGGTACCTGCATTGATCATATTATTACAAATAATCCACATGTTGACAATTGCATAACTCACCTGAACACATATATTTTGGATCATCAAATTTTAATAACCAAAATAAAAAATTATACAATTTTGCCACAACCAATAAAAAATAATTCAAAAAAAAAATTTGTTGACATGAATAAAATAAAATAAGCAGCTGATAAATGGTCCAATTCACACATTATCACAAGTAATGATGTCAATTCCAAATGTTCCCAATTTAATTCAAAATTACAAAAAAACAAGTGATGAAAAAAACCAAGAGTTTTTAAAAAAGTACATTTTCAAAATTATATTGTGTTAAAAACTCAGTTTATTTTTGGAAATATATACTGTGGGGGATATATTTACTATGGGGGATATATATACAATAGAAATATATACTAATAAGTCACTGCTTACTTGTAAAAATAGTAAATTTTTAATTTTTAAGTCCTAATAGCTCTTCAATGGGAAAGGTTGCCAAATTTCTCAAGAATCTAATCTCACTCACCACCCCCTCCCTCCATTTTTTTAGGTTCTAGGAATTAAACCAAAATTTGGAATTTTACTTAGAATTTTACTATCTAAGCAAAAATGGATAAAACTGAGAGAAACTTTCTTCAATTTAAAGAACCGCTTTTGAATTTAAGAAAAATCTTTAACATATGTTAAAATATAATGTTAGACCTTTAAATTTTGTATATTAATAGAAAAAAATTTGGACAGGTATTCAAGTTACAGGTGCTTAAAAAAAGCTAAATTTCAATTTTGAACCCCTTACAGCTTTTAAAAGGGGGGCGAACAAAAAAATTTTCTTAACCGACTCCTACTAATTTCTGAGGATCTACCATCTCCCAAAATTTTAAGTTTCTAGCTTGAGCCGTTCAGAAGTTATGTGGGGCAAAAAAAAATTTTACAAAAATTGAGTTTTGGATAACGGTAAATTTCAGTAGCGATGGCAACCCAATGAATAAGTTTTTTAACAGTTTGTAAAGCTTATAAAAGCAGCTATCTTTCGACGTTTTCAGATTGAAAAAATACCTCATAGAACTTTTGTTATAACGTTTTAAATAAAGGGTTTCTTCCAAATTTGAGGGGCTGTCGCTTCGTAACGGGTGGGGCTACAGAAAAAAGTTCTTCCATGAAATTATTTTTTTTGCAATACCTACCCGTAGTTAAAATTTTTTCTCTCTATTTCAAACGGTGTAAAACTTTGTGTAAACATACGGACAGACAGACAGACGGACAAAGTTTAAAATTAAGAAAAACCTTTGACACTGGTTGAAACTTTCGTTTTGGAGCTTTCAATTTTGTATATAAATAAAAAAAAATATTGACAGGTGTTCAAGCTATAAGTGTTTAAAAGCTAAATTTATAGCAAAATTTAAGGTTTTGGACCCCTTACAGCTCCTAAACAGGGGGCGTAACAAAAAAAAATTTTTAACTGACTCCTACTTATTTCTAAGGATCTAGCTTCTCCTAAAATTTCAAGTTTCTAGATTGAGCCGTTCAGAAGTTATGAAGAGCCAAAAATTTTGCAAAACTTAGTATTAGATAACGGTAAATTTTAATACCGAATGGTAACTCTATACATTTGGCTTTTAAAATTACGTAAAGCTTATAAAATCAGCTGTCTTTTACCGTTTTCAGGTTGAAAATATACCTTATAGAACTCTTGTTATAACTATTTAAATTAGGGCTTTTTCCGACTTTGAGGGGTTGTAGCTCCGTAACGGGAGAGGTAATAGAAAAAAGTTTTAACATTAAATTATTTTTATTGCAATACCTACCCGTTGCTGATATTTTTTTGTCAATCGTACGTAAAAAGGGACGGACGGACGGACGGACAGAGTGAAATTATATATGTACATTTTTACAAAATTTTTTGAAAATGTACTAAAAAGGTGATGCAACCAAAAAATATCTACAAATGCAAATAAAAGAAATATAAATTTTGGCTAAACAAATACAAAGCAATAAAAAGAAAAAAAAGAAATGTGTATAATATGGCAGATGATCGACACTATGGCTTTAAAAAGGGTTCTAATATAACAACGGCGTTACTCGATATGATTTATTCCTACATTCAAGAAGGTAGGAATATATAATAGAAAAAAAATAACCGTTGTATTTTTTTATTTTACCAAAGCCTTTGGATACGGTTCATGTGAAAATATTATTACGTAAACTATTCGAATGTGGAATTCTGGAAAAAGAATATACGTGGTTCCAAAGTTATTTAAATGGAAAGAAGCAATTCACTGAGTGTCAACCACTTAAAAGCCAAATTACAGAAATAACTTACGGAGTTAATCAAGGCAGCTCTTTAGAACCAACACTGTACTCGTGCTACATAGGTATTTTTAATTATTTTGAATGTATGTTTAAAAAAAAATGTTATTTTAAATACCTAATCGTAGTAACATAAGAAAAAACAATTACAATATATATTTTTATACGCTTTGTCAAATTTTAAAATTCCGGGGTACAGCACATAAAATACCTATTTATTTCAAAATTTTTTGCAGAAATTGTAGCATTTATTCTGGTTGATTCCCTAAGGAACAAATCATTTTGCTTAAAAAATTTTATTTTATTTTTATGTTTCTGGAAACTTATTATAGGTATTTCAATTATTTTGAATATAAGGCATTTTTTAATAACCAAATATTTTACAAATATATTACTTGAAATTTCCTATTTTTATTTTTCGCTTAATTTTTAACTTTAATAACATTGTTTGTCTCTCAAACGTAATGGCATCTACAGAATACATTTCGAAATTTATCTAACAAAAAGCAACAACAATATATGATGTTTAAATTTTTTATTTTTAACAAAACAAAAACAAAATACAGTATGTTTCACTTATAACGACCATGAAGGGAAGGAAAACATTCGTCGTAATGAATGAATGGTGTTTTAAAAGAATGCTGCGAATTTTGAAAATTTTATATAAGACTTGAACATTGTATAATGTGCTAATTTTAGAATGGACACTTCAAACTCATTTGCTAGAATTTTATTTGATGTGTCAGCCTCAAGCATTTGTATAATGCTTTTTTTTTGTATTTTTGATGCGTTATGATTTTTTTTTTATATTCAAAGCAATTTTTAACCGATATTGGAATGATGATGAATTAAAAAAAATTTAGAAAATCCAGAAAAAGTTTTAAAACACTTTTGTCAATTTCTGTTAATTTATTCCGGCACAATTTACAAATTGTACTTGTGCTTTCAATTTAAAACCTTTTGAGATACACTCAACCGGATATTATTTATTTACTTGTAAGTATTATTATACCCGCATAACTGTATATCAAAAGGTTATACTAAAGTTCATTACGTTAATGGCGCAGAGAGAAAGGGGAGAAGATAAAGATTCAAAGGTATGGATTGGATCAGAATCGAAAAGTGAGTCGATCTAGCTATGTCTGTTAATTCGTCCGTACGATAACACAAAAAATAAACAGCTAGGATTCTGAAATTTTCACAGACTCGTTTTAATGAAAGAGCCATCATCGCTTTTGCAGTCCAGTCAGTTAGCTCCATGGATTAACATTTGCTTAGTCTACTGCAGTACGTTCGAGTAGTTGGCATAGAACTTCTTTATTTATAACTAATTAAGTCGGGTGTCTGAAATTTGCCAAAAAATATTTTAGCTTTATAGCCAAAATTTGTGCAAAATTTAATGTAGTGCAGTTCGTTCGATTTGCTGCCTTACAACTTCTTGTTTTAAATGAGCATTACTTTATTTTAATAGCAGTTAACTTTGAACGGCCAACATTTGAATAAAATTTACTCGATGTACTGGAAGAGGTTTAAAGATGTGCTTTTCAAATCTTTTTTTGGAAAAAGATTTTAAAATGCTATTTAATCTTAATATAAACGAAATCGAACTTTTTGATTCTTAGATTTTACTAGCAGATCTACCCGGCATTTCCCGGGAGCGTGCAAACTGTTAACAAGCAAGTTTCGGTAAATTTTTCGAAATGCTCCTTTATTTATAAAGAAAGCCTCAAAAAATATTTGTGGAGTTCCGTTAACCCATTGCGGCCCAACAGCTTTTTATATGGTTTTTCCGTGTTCTGCTATAATTTAGAAATGGTTTAACCGATTGACTTCATTTTGTAGATGTGTTCATCTTTCACAATGGAGTTACTCTATTAACAGACTAAGAATTTGTTACCCCTTGCCGTCCGAAATTAAAAAAATTTGGAAAGGATGTTACGTTCAATTTTGCAAAATACTGCTTGGTCAAAGTCTCAAAAATAGGTTTGTTTAGTTCCGTTAACCCATTGCGGCACAAAAGCTTTTTACAGATTTTTTCATTATTTTACTCTTAAGCAGAAACGGTTTGACCACTTGAATGTAAATTTGTATGCGTACATGTAAATATTTATCATTCCTACGGGTTTTCGAAACAAAAATTTTGTAAGTAAATTATGTCCAATTTTTGAAAATAGGTAAAACATCTTTGAATTAGGAGAATGTTTAAAAAAATGTTTTGTCTATTTTTAAAATTATGTTCGCCATGCGCAATTTTTGTGTTAACATTTTTTAAGTTATCTACAAACCATTAACAAGTTAATAACGGAATTTTATAAAACGCGCTTTTTTAATTTTTAACTAATTTTAAAATCTTTATTTTTAATATTTTTATTAAACAATAAATTTTAATAACAAATCAAAATTTTAAGAACAAATTTTAATATAAAGTGCTGACTCTTAATTTAAAAAAAAAAAAAAAATAATTTGAAAAATACAATCTAATATATATAGGAGAAAATTTGTTTGTTTGTCCAGGAGTCAAGTGAAAACCACTGGTCCGATTGTCACAAAATATTAAAGGACTAATTCTGAGAGCCCGGGGGTGACATAGGCTATGTCACGTTTTTATAAGTCAACAGGTTGTGGCTCCAGAGCCGTTTTAAGCTTTTTCGTTTTTTGGATGTCGAGTCAAAACGGTTTGACCAATTGACTTGGAATTTTGTACAAATGTTCCTCTTAGCAACCGGAATTTGCTGTATAAATTTGGTTGGAATAAATTAACCCATTTCGGCCTGGCAGGCTCCAAAAAATTTTGTGTTTTTGGTTTGTGTCCAATTTTACAGGTTGATTTTGCAGTCTAAAAGAGAAGCTGCAAAAAGTTTTAGTTAAGTTCGATTAACCCGTTTTCCGCGATGACGCCATGAAGTTTTCTATAAATTTTATTTGCTTAAACGATTAAAAGAATTTTATTGAAAATTTTGTACCAGCATTTTAATTAAAACCGACAGGGTTAATTTGGTTTTGACCTGTTTGCGCGTTTTGAACAAAGATTCAATGAAATTTTCAAATTCTTGGTATGAACGCAAGGTAACTTTTATTCTAAAAGCTCACTTAATTAATCAGACTAATTTTTTTCCTTAAATAGTCTCAAATAGTTAAAAGCTAAATGAGATAATGTTAAAAATAATAAAAGTAAAGCTAATAAAGAATCCGAATAAAAATATCGTTAAAATTAAATAACATAGCATTTTCCTTCTCTACATTTTTTCGTAAGTCTTTGTATTTTATAAATACTTTGCAATTGTTGTTTTTTTAAAATAGATTTCAGTGTGAAATTGCAGTTTTCTTCAAATGAAATCTAAAAATCAAAAAATTCAATTTCGTATATATAATGCTTAAATACATAATATTTTAAAACAGTTTTTCCAAGAAAGAAGCTTACATTTCGTTCATAAGATCTTAAAAAAAAACGAGGAAGAGCGTAGTACAACTTTCAGGTAAGTACTAAACAAAATATAAGTTGAAAAGCAGATTTTTAAACCTTTTCTTAACATAGTATAATGACATAATGGCAAATTTAGTATACCCTTTTGACCTATAGTCATTTTAATTCAGTTAACATTATTCGCCGGAAACCTACCATCCTCAACTCTGTCGTCAAGGAGCACCAAATTGTCAAGAAGCACCATGTATAGAAAAATTAGAGATAATCGTTCAAACTGTTTTGCAAACGGTTTTTTAAAGTTTTTGCTCCGCAATCGGTTAAAAGAATTCGACAAAATATTTTTTTAAGCATTCCCTAATTCAAAGAAGTTGGTGCTACTTTCAGAAATTGGACGTAATTTACTTACAAATTTTTTTAAAACAATCGTCGTGTCGGCAGGGGTTAACAAATTCCAAATCTGTTAGTAAAGTGAACTTCATTTCCAAAGAGGACCACATATACAAAATTTGAAGTTAATTGGTTAAATCATTTCTAATATATAGCAAAGCAACGAAAAAAACCTACAAAAAGCTGTTGGGCCACAATGGGTTAACGGAACTCCACAAATATTTTTTTGTGGCTTCATTCATAAAAAAAAATAGTATTTCAAAAAAATGGCTGAAACTTGCTTTTTTACAATTTGAAAGCTTCCGGGCAATGCCGGGTACATCTGCTGGTAATAAATATAATAAACATTTTTTTTCATTTGTTTAAAAATTTCATCTAAATTTAAAATTACTTTTTTTTTTATAATTTTTAATTGCTGAAGATCAAATTTCACTTTAGGTCACTTAAGTTCGTTTACTTTTGATAAAATATTAGTAACTAAAATTTAGCTTACTTTAAAAAACAGACCTACATTTTAAATTAATTTTTTTTGCCGTTACAAATAAAAAAGAAAAAAATTTAAAATGAATCAAAATGAATGTCGTTGCGTACACTGTACTAGCACAGATTTCAGAACAGAAATCATTACGTGTAATGATATCTGTTAAAGAAAATTTCATGGGGTTTGCATTAGTGCAACTCATTTATTTCGCAGCATTTTGTTTGCGATAGTTGCTTGGATTTGAACCAGCCTATTTAAATACTAAAAGAGGAGTTAATGGTTTCTATTAATGATACCAAAAACGACTGCCAAGGTTGCCAGGCCAAAGTAGTAGATGTATTAAAAAAAATTCGGTATGCTTTACCGATATGGCTAAAGGTATGACAACTTCAATCAAGCTTTATGCAGTTTTCTTTCTAGCCGAAAAAAATATATTAAAAACACTTTGACAGATCTCATTAATGATGTCAATGATGAACTTCTTTCGGCAACATCAAAGAAGCTGGTTGGCATTCGTGAAGTGGTTGATGTCATGAAGAACGATTTAAATCGCATCAACTTATCCATTCTTGCTTTGGGTTCAGTACAAAATATACCCATTCACACGCAGAAGGAAATTCAGGGCGATGTGCAGTTACTTAAACAACAGTTGGATAAGTTAAATATCCCAACTATAGTTTATAAAGATGTATCTATCCAAACTGACAGTATCACAGCAAGCACAACGGCAAAGAGTAAAATAAATAAGATAAAACCTGGGATTAAGGCTTCAGTAACTCCAATATTTACAACAAAGCCTTCGTTTACTCTTTGCATTTCAAGGCTAAATTGTAAAACAACAGAAAAAATCCTTGATCGCTTTATTAAACAAAAATTTAAATGTGATATTGTAATTTGTAAAAAAGTAACTCCCAAGAGGATCCGGAATCCTTAATAGTTTTCATATTTCCGTTCCTGATAACATGATCGAGAAGACGAAAAATCTTAAATCCTGGAAGAAGGGAACGAAAATTACAAAATTTTAGTAATAGTAAAAATCAAATTAGTAAAAATAAACGTAGTAATAATAATAGTAAAAATAAAAACGATAAAAATGTTAATAGTAATAATAATATTAACAATAATAATATTAACAATAATAATATTAACAAAAGTAATAATAATAATGATAATAATAATAAAAAATAATAATGTAACTAGTTCTGAAAGTAGCAATAATATTTCTGAAAATAGTAATATTAATACTAACATTAATGTTAATATTGTAACTGTTCATCTTAATAAAAGCGAAATTTTTAACAATTTTATTAATACTTCTTCAACAGACACAAATAAATCAAAACAAATATGAAAAAAATCCGAAAACACAAATTAACACACTAAAACTATTTCAAATATAAATCAGAACAACATATGAAACAAAGTATGTCATAATCACAATACTATTCAGAACAATAATAATGAAACAAATTCTTTTAACACCTCATCAATATTTAAACAGCCTGAAATTTTTAATACAAATTTTATTTCAGTTAGTGAACCTCCTTCTTCTTCTTCTTTGACTTCTCCAAACAATCCTTCTACTTCCAAACTCGTAAATTTTGTACAAGGTGAAACTCTTCAACCTTCAATTATTAACCCATTTTTACCACCAATAACAAGAATGACACACAATCTCTTGCCAAATACGATTATAGAATCGCCCTTTCTAGGCTTAGAGATGATACAGTTTATAACATGGTCAGATTATATTTAGCATACTTGTTTGATGATGAATATAAGAGAGTATTGGAAGGTAAGACCAGAACAAGTATAAAAGTTTTAATTGATAACGAAGGTTTACCAACCGGATTCAAAGAATTATATAAATTATATATTAAATTTCATGAAACTAAAGGTATACCTTCCAAAGATGTTTCTGACGACTTAAAGGCATACCGCAGTCATTGTAGTAGTAATTATTACAATCACATAAAGGTTTCAAACGATAATTTTAATAAATTTTTTCATGTTAAAAAATAATTTTAATAAGACTTTTACATCTTTGATTGATCCTTGAATTTTGATAAATTTATCATTATATAATCGAAATGTTAGAGGTCTTTGAACAAAAACAAGACAAGTCCTTCTTAATTCAATAAATTTAAATTTTGACGTATTTGTGTTAACTAAAACTTGGCTAGATTCTTCTATTAACAATCTTAAGCTTTTTGATAGCTCATACTCTGTTTTTAGAAAAGACAGATACTCTCAGCTCAATGTATCTAATTGTTATATTATTAAAAAGGGAGGAGTATTGATAGCCATTAAAAACTCTTTTAATGCAAATAAAATTCCTATTTCTAACGCGGACTGTCTTGAAATAATAGGTGTGAATACAAAATTTTAAAATAAAAGTGGTAATATTGTTAACACATACATTCCACCTTCTTCGAATTTTAATAGTTATATTACTCTTTTAATCTATTACGTAATAGATTCGATTTGCTGTAATTTTGGTCCTAATGATGAGTTAATTCTATGTGGAGATTTCAATCTTCCTAATATTACTTCGGTCAATCATGACTAAGAATCTTTTTTGATTCCCGATTCTACTAATCCCTAATATTTACTTCCGATTGGAATAATATTATTGTCTGTGAATCGATATTACCGCTTGTGGCGTTGGACTCCTATCACCCTCCAATAAATTTTACCTATTTTTTAATAAATAGCATAAATCATAAAGCAGCAGATTCTTATAGTTTTAATTTCAATAAAACTAATTTTCCCGGACTAATAAATTTCTTAAATACCTATGACTTCATGTCTATATTTAATAATATGAACCTTAATCAAATGATAATTAGGTTTTATGAAATAATGTTCGAAGGATTTGAGATTACATCTTAAAATGACGCCATTCTTATGCAGAATGATCTTAAAAACTTTAAAAATTGGTGCGTTAATAACTGTTTACTACTTAATGTAAATAAATTCGCATTGATATCTTACACACGCCGATCTAGTCCTATTTGTTTCTATTATAACTTAGATTGTATTAGTTTACCGAAAATTACCTCAACTAAGGACTTAGGAGTGTATTTTGATTCGATTGATTAAAATTCATTATAACAATATGATAAATAAAGCTAATTCATTGTTGGGATTTGCTAAACGTTCTGCAAAGGAATTTTCAGATCCTTACGTTCTTAAATCGTTGTACACTTGTCTTGTAAGACCAAATCTTGAGTATGCTAGTCAAGTTTGGTCTCCGTTTTATATGGTACACTTTGACAGGATTCAGGCAATACAAAAAAATTTTCTTAGATTTGCCTTACGCCACTTGCAATGGTCGAATCCCATTATCTTACCATCATATGAACAAAGGCTAAAATTAATTGACTTGTGTACTTTAAATTTTCGACAAGAGGTTTCTGATGTCATTTTTATTACAGAAATTGTCAAGGGTAACGTTAAATCTACTTTAATTTCCAATAAATTTATTATTAGAAATCTTGAACGCCTTCGCTCTTGCAATTTATTTAAAACAAATAATCTTAGGACTAACTATGGCAAATTTGAACCTATTAATAGAATGCTTATTATGCGCAACACACACAAACATAATATTGACTTTACACTTTCAAAACATTCAAAAAAACAAAATATATATTATCGCTTTTATTAGGATTAAAGTTCATAATTTTTAAATTTTAATTATAATTTTAGTTTTAATATTTAATTAAAAATGTAATTTTTTTTTATATTGATTTTAAAAGTATAACTTTAATTGTTACTTATAAGCTTTTTGTAAACTGTTTGTGTTAAGCAGTATAAATAAATAAAGAAATAATAACATCAACTTAAATTAAAAATCCATGTAGAGGCGGAGCTACGTGCACCGGCTAGTAGCTAGTTTCATAGACATATTATTATACCCGTTTCACTATAGGTCAAAAGGGTATACTAAATTTTACATTACACTATGTCAATAGTAGTTTACTTGAATTGCCAACGTTTGAATAAAATAAAGTCGATGGTTGAGAAAAGGTTTAAAAATCTGCTTTTCAACTCATATATTCTTTTTTGTACTTACCTGAAAGTTCTACTACGATTTTCCTCGTTTTTCTATGATTCTATGAGAGAAATGTAGGCTTCTTTTTTGGAAAAAATGTTTTCAAATACTATGTATTTAAGCATCGAATATACGAAATTGAATTTTTTGATTTTTATATTTTATTAGACAAAAAACTGCAATTTTAAACTGAAACCTATTTTTAAAGAACAACAACTGCAATGTAGATAAAAAACAAAGACTTACGAAAAAATGTAAAGAAAGAAAATGTTATGTTATTTAAATTTAAGGAAATTATTATTCGGATTGTTTATTAGCTTCATTTTTATTATCATTATATTTTAAAGTTTTTGTAGGTATAATTTTATTATAATATAATCTTGCAATACGTTTAAGCACAATTTATTATACCTATAAAATAGTTTTGTAACCACCTAAAGGAAGCGAGCTAGATATGGAAAAGTATATATATTTGTGATCAGCGTGACCTCCTGAGTCGATATAGCCATGTCCGTCCGTCCGTAGGCATGATAATTCAAAACATAATCAAGTTATCTTGATGAAATTTTAACTGTAGGTTACTAGGACTGAAAGTACGGCGGGGATTGAATATGGGTTAAATCGGCCCATAGGTTCGGATTCTGGACCTTTTAATCGATCGAAGGGCTAACGAACATATATAAAAAATCACAATAAATCAACAACTAATGACGCTATCTTCGTCAAGGTTACTAGTAATGAAACTACTGCGGGAATTGCGTACGGTGAGGATTGGACAATGGGTTCGGAACTTAGAACTTTTTGATCGAATTTAGGCCAAATTAGCATAATTCCGAAACCAATGAAGATAGAACTTCCAAATTTGGTATCAGGGTGTCGCTTTCGATTTCCTTAGTCTCCTTGAAATTTGAGCTCAATTGGAGTAGTGGTTGTGGACCAGCCACTCAGTTCCGAGGACCTTAAAACATATTTTCGAAATTAATAGAGATAGTAACTGAAACAAATGTTGGGTGTTCTTTACTATTTCCTGCGTGTCCCTCTAATTTTGGATCAATTGGAGTGGTGGTTCCGTACCTCTCTAAGACTCCCCAATGTGTAAAAGCTTATCATCGAAATTAATAAAACTAGTAACTTAAAATTAAGATAGAACGTTCCAATTGTGTACAAGGGTTAACTAGTATTGAAATTATGACGGGAACTGCATATAGGCGAAATCGTACCATGCTTTCGGGTTCTGGAACCTTTGAAAAGTTCAAGGGCTAACAAACATATATCTTAAAAACACCATAACTCAAAAAATAATTCCGCTGTTTTGATGAAATTTAAACTCTAGGTTACTAGTAATGAAAGTACCATGGGAATTGGTTCTGATAGAGTTTCGTCAATGAGTTCGGATTCTAGAAGCTCTTGATCGATTTGAGGCCGAGGGAGTATAATTTTGGAAGCCAAAGAATATATTTCCTTTTTCCTATGTGTCCCCGAAATTTAGACTTAATTGTAGTGGTTCAGCTATGTTCAAAGGTACTTGCTGCAAATGAATTATATGAAAAGGTCGAGATTTTTAATTGTATTTTAGAAATACATTTATTGCATATTTTGCGATTATAAGCTTGTCTATTAGGTATATAAACTAACCATTTAAAATAATTTCAATTTTAAAAAATTTTAATTATTAAATATTTTATGCTTTGATTAGCTTTTTATCACAAAATTTAATAAATAAAATTTTTTCATTTTGTAACTGAATTGGAATAAATATATTTTCATTTATAACATGTTTTTTTGTTTTTTAATATTTTTAAATAGATAAATTAGTAAGAATTTGTAATATATTTTAATAGATAGTGTAATTAGAAAATGTTTTTAGTATTATAAAGTTAATTTGGTTAACTATGTCTTACGATCAAATAAATAACAGTTTTTATGGTGTTAAAATGGCCTATGGATATCTCATTAAATTTGAACCAAATAGGTGTAGGGTATTTTTAAGTCGGTTGCACCGGCTGACTGTTTCTTTACTTGTTGTTTATTTTATTGAAAATTTGTTTTATTATTTAATTTAGAATTCTAAAAGGGAAAAAGCCGAGTGAAATTTATTATGGGAAAGTATATACATAAATAAGCTTTCAAAATTCATAATCCACTCGGCATAAAAAACCCATTAGGTATGTAAATACATATTTTAAAATACATATATATATTTTGCGATGTCTTTTGTTTTGCCGGAACCATAATCAGAAAAACCTCTAATATCCTTCAGTACACTGTTATAGTATAGGTTCCTTCTAATAGCTATTTCATCGAATACCAATACAGCTTCCCTTTCAATTAAATCTTTTTATTCCGTACACATATATAATAGGTAAAGGGGTATATTAACTTTGGTATGGTGTTTGTATCCACCTAAAGGAAGCAAGCTAGATATGGAAAATTATATATCTTTGTGATCAGCATTACCTCCTGACTCAATATAGTCATGCCCGTCCGTCCGTCCGTCCGTCCGTAGGCACGATAACTCAAAAAAAAAATGGAACTATCTTCATGAAATTTTAACTGTAGGTTACTAGGACTGAAAGTACGGCGGGGATAGCAAATGGGCAAAATCGGCTCAAGGGTTCGGATTCTGGACCTTTTAACCGGTCCAAGGGCTAACGAACATACATAAAAATTACGATAACTCAACAAATAATTCCGCTATCTTCATCAAATTGGTGTCGAAGGTTATAAGTATAGGAACTACGGAGGATAAAACCTTCAAATGTGGTATGAGTATGTTCTTTCTTATTTCCTTAGTGTCCTTGAAACTTCGGCTCCATTGGAAAAATGGATCGAGGACCTGTCACATATTTCCAAAGACCTTAAAGCATATCTTTTAAATTAATAAAGATAGCAACTTCCAACAAATGTGTAAGCTTCAAATTTGGCACTTGGGTGTTCTTTACTATTTCTTGCGCTTCCCCCTAATTTTGGATCAATCCGATTGGTGGTTCAGTACCCCTCTTAGACCCCCCAGGGTTTAATAGCTTATCATCGATATTAATAAAAATAGTAACTTAAAATGAAGATAGAACGTTCAAATTGTGTGCAAGGGTTAACTGGTAATGAAAGTATAACGGGGACTGCATATGGGCGAAATCGTACCATCGTTTTGGGTTCTGGAACCTTTGAAAAGTTCAACGGCTAACAAATATATATCTTAAAGATACCATAACTCAAAACTAATGACGCAATTTTGATGAAATTTTCTAGGTTATTAGTAATGAAACAACCGTGGGCATTGGTTCTGGTCGAGTTTGGATTCTAGAGGCTTTTGATCGATTTGAGACCACACGAGGATAATTTCGAAGGCAAAGAATATATTTCCTATTTTCCCCGAAATTTAGATTTATTTGTAGTGGTGGTTCAGGTGACTCTTAAGAAATTCCAAAATTAAAAAGCTGGTCTTCAAAAATCATGAAGATAGAAACTTTAAGTTTGATGTATGAGGGTTCTTTCCTATGTCCGTTTTAATTTAACACTTTTATATTTTTAAAAGACTAAGAATTTTACCATAAATCAAATTTTGTATAATGTTTTATAAATTCTTAGCAAAATATTTTTTTAATAAACGATTAAATTCCTTTTTATACCCTACACCTATAGAATAAGGGTAAAAGGGTATATTAACTTTGCTATGGTGTTTGTAACCACCTAAAGGAAGCGAGCAAGATATGGAAAAGAATATATATTTGTGATCAGCGTGACCTCCTGAGTCGATATAGCCATGTCCGTCCGTCCGCCGGTAGACACGATAACTCAAAAAATAATGGAGCTATCTTGATGAAATTTTAACTGTAGGTTACGAGAACTGAAAGTACGGCGGAAATTTCATTTAGGCGAAATCGGCCAATGAGTTCGGATTCTGGACCTTTTAGTCGATCGAATGGCTAACGAACATAAATAAAAAATCACGATAACTCAACAACTATAGCGTTATTAGTTCAAATTCATCAAATTCATCAAATTTGTGCTGTAGGTTACTAGTAATGAAACTACTGCGAGGATTGCGTAAGTTCGGGATTGGACCATGTGTTCGGACCCCAGAAATTTTAGATCGAATTTAGGCTAAACAAGCATAATTCCGAAACCAATGAAGTTTAGACCCTCCAAATTTGGTATCAGGATGTCCCTTTCTATTTCCTTAGTGTCTTTGAAATTTGGGCCCCTTTGGAGTAGTGGGTCGGGGACCAGCCACACATTTCCGAAGATCTTAAAGCATATTCTTAAAATTAATAAAGAAAGCAACTTGAAACAAGTAAAGAAACAGTCAGTCGGTGCAACCGATTTAGAAATACCCTACACCTATTTGGTTCAAATTTAATGAGATATTCATAGTCCATTTTAACACCATAAAAGCTGTTATTTATTTGATCGTAAGACATAGTTAACCAAATGAACTTTATAATACTAAAAACATTTTCTAATTACACTATCTATTAAAAAATATTACAAATTCTTACTAATTTATCTATTTAAAAATATTAAAAAACAAAAAAAATTGTTATAAATGAAAATATATTTATTCCAATTCAATTACAAAATGAAAAAATTTTATTTATTAAATTTTGTAATAAAAAGCTAATCAAAGCATAATATATTCAATAATTAAAATTTTTTAAAATTGAAATTACGCAAAATATGCAATAAATGTATTTCTAAAATACAATTACAAATCTCGACCTTTCATATAATTCATTTGCAGCAAGTACCTTTGAACATAGCTGAACCACTACAATTAGGTTTAAATTTCGGGGACGCAGGAAATAGGAAATATATTCTTTGTCTTCCAAAATTATACTCGTTCAGCCACAAATAGATCAAAAGCTTCAAGAATCCGAACTCATTGCCCAAACTTGATCAGAACCAATTCCCATGGTACTTTCATTACTAGTAACCTAGATTTTAAATTTCATCAAAACAGCGGAATTATTTTTTGAGTTATGGTGTTTTTAAGATATTTGTTTGTTAGCCCTTAAACTTTTCAAAGGTTTCAGCACCCAAAATCATGGTACGATTTCGCCCATATGCAATTCCCGTCATAATTTCAATACTAGTTAACCCTTGTACACAATTGGAACGTTCTATCTTAATTTTAAGTTACTAGTTTTATTAATTTCGATGATAAGCTTTTACACATTGGGAAGTCTAAGAGAGGTACAGAACCACCACTCCAATTGCTCCAAAATTAGAGGGACACGCAGTAAATATTAAAGAACACCCATGTGCCAAATTTGAAGCTTCTCCATTTTTTCAAGTTGCTATCTTTATTAATTTTAAGGATATGCTTTAAGGTTTTGGGAAATGTGTGGCGGGTCCTCGACTCACTACTCCAATAGGGCCCAAATTTCAATGACACTAAGGAAATAGGAAGGGACATCCTGAAACCAAATTTGGAGGTTCTATCTTCATTGGTTTCGGAAATATGCTCGTTTGGCCTAAATTCGATCAAAAAGTTCTAGGTTCCGAACCCATGGTCCTATCCCAAACTTACGCAATCCCCGCAGTAGCTTTATTATTAGTTACATACAGCACAAATTTAATGAAAATAGCGTCATTAGTTGTTGAGTTATCGTGATTTTTTATATATGTTCGTTAGCCCTTCGATCGATTAAAAGGTCCAGAATTCGAACCCTTGGGCCGATTTCTCCCATTCTATAGGTGTAGGGTATAAAAATGTAGAAGCTTCAAATTTGGCATAAGGGTGTTCTTTACTATCTTTTGCGTGTCCCCCTAATTTGGTATCAATTGGAGTGGTGGTTCAGTACCTCTCTTAGACCTCCCAAGTTTTAAAAGCTGATGATCGAAATTACTAAAAATAGTAACTTAAAATTAAGATAGAACGTTCAAATTGCGTACAAGGGTTAACTAGTACTTAAAGTACAGCGCGGATTTCATGATCGATTTTAGGCCAAACTAGCATAATTCCGAAACCAATGAAGATAGAACCTCCAAATTTGGTATCAGGGTGTCGCTTTCGATTTCCTTCCTTAGTCTCCTTGAAATTTGAGCCCAATTGGAGTAGTGGGTGGGGACCAGCCACTCAGTTCCGAGGACCTCAAAGCATATTTTCGAAATTAATAGAGATGGTAACTTGAAACAAATGCAGAAGCTTCAAATTTGGCACATGGGTGTTCTTTACTATTTCCTGCGTGTCCATCTAACTTTGGATCAATTGGAGTGGTGGTTCAGTACCTCTCGTAGACTCCCCAGTACCTCTCTTAGACCTCCCAAGTTTTAAAAGCTGATGATCGAAATTAATAAAACTAGTAACTTTAAATAAGATAGAACGTTCCAATTGTGTACAAGGGTTAACTAGTATTGAAAGTATAATGGGAACTGCATATGGGCTAAATCGTGCCATGGTTTTGGGTTCTGGAACCTTTGAAAAGTTCAAGGGCTAACAAACCTAATCTTAAAAACACCACAACTCAAAAATAATGCCGCTATTTTGATGAAATTTAAACTCTAGGTTACTAGCAATGAAAATACCATGGGAATTGGTTCTGATCGAGTTTGGTCAATGAGTTCGGATTCTAGAAGCTTTTGATCGATTTGATACCGAGCGAGTATAATTTTGGAAGCCAAAGTATGTATTTCCTATTTCCTATGTGTCCCCGAAATTTAGACTTAATTGTAGTGGTTTAGCTATTTTCAATGGTACTTGCTTCAAATGAATTATATGAAAAGGTCGAGATTTGTAATTGTATTTTAGAAATACATTTATTGCATATTTTGCGATTATAAGCTTGTCTATTAGGTATATAAACTAACCATTTAAAATAATTTCAATTTTAAAAAATTTTAATTATTAAATATATTATGCTTTGGTTAGCGTTTTATCACAAAATTTAATAAATAAAATTTTTTCATTTTGTAATTGAATTGGAATAAATATATTTTCATTTATAACAAGTTTTTTTGTTTTTGATAATTTTTAAATAGATAAATTAGTAAGAATTTGTAATATTTTTAATAGATAGTGTAATTAGAAAATGCTTTTAGTATTATAAAGTTAATTTGGTTAACTATGTCTTACGATCAAATAAATAACAGCTTTTATGGTGTTAAAATGGACTATGAATATCTTATTAAATTTGAACCAAATAGGTGTAGGGTATTTCTAAGTCGGTTGCACCGACTGACTGTTTCTTTAATTGTTTTTAATTTTTATTGTATCATATATTTTATTGAATTATTACCATAGGTGATATATAATTAAGGCATTGTGTACAATACTCAAACTATATTCGAAGGTACTTGCTGCATTTATGTAAAATTTATTTTTATATTAATCTAAATTTGTAATTGTATTTTAGAAATACATTTATTGCAAATATTTTGCGTATATAAGCTCTTCTAATAGGTACATAAACTAACAGTTTAAAATAATTGCAATTTTGAAAAATTTGAATAATTAAATATATTTTGCTTTGATTAGCTTTTTATCTCAAAATTTAATAATTCAAATTTTTTCACTTTTGTAATTGAATTGAAATAAATATATTTTCATTTATTTCAAGTTTTTTTGATTTTTAATATTTTTAAATAGATAAATTAGTAAGAATTTGTAATATTTTTGAATTGATAAAGTAATTAGAAAATGTTTTTAGCATTATAAAGTTAATTTTATTAGCTATGGTCTTACGATCAAACTAATAAAATATTTTATGGTTTTAAAATGAATTTTGGATATCTCATTAAATTTGAACCAAATAGGTGTAGAGTATTTCTAAGTCGGTTGCCCCGACTGACTGTTTCTTTACTTGTTCTGAATTAAAATTAATATTTAATGCCAGCTTTATTTCTTCTTCAAACCATTTACTAACGCTTCTAAAATTCATTGTTAAAAATGTTTTGTTTTCGTTACTCAATTGAAATTGCCTATTAATAATGATACATAAAGATAAATCCTTTTTTAATTTTTGCCTTAACTTTTTATATGTGATATTTTAAGTAAATAATGTTATTTTTTAAAAATAAATATTGTTTCTTAAAGAAAGCTTTTTATGAACCTTCGAATACTTTTTTAAATAAAAACCTGCATTCCTCTGAAATTTTAAACAATGCCTGCAAAAACTACTTTTTTCGTCTGACGAGACAGTTTGAAAATTTTCAGAAAGTAAATTAAAATTTTTTACATTTTTGTTAGAATAGCATTTAGTGTAATTATTATTTATTTTCAAAGGTTCTGGGTTTTCTATGTACATACATACATCGATTAACATAAAAACAAAATAAAAAGAAAAACGAGGAAGAGTGTATTAGAGTAGACTGTGTCAACTCTGGGATACCCGTATACCGTAACATATACATTATATCATCCCGTTAATTACTTTTGGCAAAATTTCAAACATACAGCTTTATTAAGTGTAGTGCAATGCTCATATAAAAGAAGGAGTTTTATGGCAGCTACTCAAACCCTCTGCAGTAGATAAATCAAATTTAGCAGAAACTTTGGCCATTACACTAAACTATTTTTAGCAAAATTTCAGACACCCAGGTTCAATATGTAAAGATTAATGGTCATATAAAATAAAAAGTTGTATGGCAGATACCCGAACCCATGGACCAAAATGGCTGGATTTAAATAGCGATGACGGCTATTGCAAAAAAAAACGAATTTGCGAAAATTTCAAAATCGGAGCTCCTTTAGTTTTTGAATTATCGTGCGTGGACGGACGGACATACGGATCGACATACAAAGCTAAATCAATTTATTTTTCGATTCTGATCCGATCCATACACTTGAATCTATAAAAAAATTTGGTTGGTCTACTGCAGCGCTTTCGAGAAGTTGTCATTTATCGGATGATAAAATGTCGATTGACACAGTCTACTCTACTACACTCTTCCTCGTTTTAATTTTCATTTATAACTTCTTCATTTTTTGATCAAATTTGTATTAAGAAGATGTAGCAAAATTTTAAAATAGAATTAGAAATCAACAACTGTACAATACTAGTATAAATTATTGTAATGTACAGTTTAAACTTTATTTATACAATGTATGTTAATAGTATTTTTAAAAAAAAAATTGTAACAAATACTATAATGTAAAATGTTTTAGATTATGCAAATGAATAAATAATGAAATAAATAAATAAAGAATAATATATTTAGATTCAATTTAGAAAATTAGAAAAGCTTATAAGCTTTTCAAATAAAAGCTTGACACGTGACCTTTTTGTAAAAATTAACACTTAGCAAGAAAAGTACAAGTAACCTAGAGGTCAGATGGTTAGGTTGGTGGTCTATGAAATATATTAATTTTGGTTCTAAGGTACAATATTGAGCTGAATTATTTTCATACATGTTGTTTTTGCAAATGCATTTCTTGGTTTTCTTTCGTTTAAGGTACACATAAATTTTAATTTTGATTTTTGTTTCATTTCTTTTAGCATAAAAGATTGCATTTGGAAATTATAAGGTTAAAAGCAGCTCTCTTAAACTCTTTCACTACATCGACTGTATTTTATTCATACGTTGTCCACTTAAGTTAACTACTATTGACATAAAGTATTGCTCATATAAAACAAGAAGTTGTATGGCAGCAAATCTAACGCACCCCACTACTCCAATTAAATTTTGCACAAGCTTTGGCTATAAAGCTAAACTATTTTTGGGAAAATTGCAGACACCCTGCTTATTAAGGTGTATAGGAACTCTCTTCTACATAAAAAACTTGTACGACAACTACTCGAAACTACTGCAGTAGATCAACCAAATGTTTACCCGTGGAGCTAATTGACTGGATTACAATAGCAATGACGGCGCTTTCATTAAAAAGAGTTTGTGAAAATTTCATAATCCCAGCTCTTTATTTTTTGAGTTATTTTGTGGACGAATGAACATACATAGCTATCTAGCTTTACTTTTCGATTCTGATCCGATCCATATCATTGAGTCTATATTTACACCCATTTTTCTCTGCGTCACAAACATAGTGGCAACGTTAGTATGGCGTACAGTCATACGGGTATAATAATACTTACAAGTAAATTAGATAATACCCGATGGAGCGTTTCTGTGCCTCTCAAAAGGTTTTTGATTGAAAGCACAAGTACAATTTTTATAAATTTTAACGGAAATCGACAAAAATATTTAGAAAATTTTTGTTGATTTTCTAAATTTTTTTAGTTTTATCATCATTCCAATATCGGTTAAAAAATTTTAAGTCTATTAAAAGAGTGAACTGCATTGTCTAACAGCAACACGTATGTAAAATATGCAGGCAATCGGTCACACCTATTTTATTTTTCAAAACTGTTCCAACTTTAAGTCCAGAACACTCCCTGTATCCAAAAATCTTTATATACAATTTTCATGATAATTGATTGATTAAGTTAGGAGCCTATACGCTATAACAAAAAACAAATAAACGTAAGCTTTTGTACATACGAGTATATAGCCTATAAAACATAAATTAAAATTTTAACAAATTGCAAGCTTTCGGGCAACGTCTGGGAAATCTGCTAGCATAAATATATTTTAGTAAATGAAAGATGGTTAAAACTAAGAAAATAAGAACCTAAAATTTTTTCTTGTATTTTTGGCAGAGCATCTAAAAGTCAAAAATTCAAAAAGAAAAATTATTTTAAGAAGTGAATAAATGTGAATTTTTCTATATTATTTGAACATAAATTAAAAGAGTATTTAATATGTTATTGAGTGTTTGAGTAAACTTTATATTAAAGAAATAGAAAACCAGTTTTCCTTTTAATTTCAATTAAAATTATTTATTTGTATAACTCCCAGTATTTCGTCTAAGACATGCAGACTTCTTCAGTGCTGGTATCGATTAACCTTCTGTTGGTATAATGATAATCGAATACTAGCACTGAAGAAATTTGTATGTCGTAGACGAAATACCGGTATTTGTAAAAATAAAAAATTTTAGTGAAATTAAAAGGAAACTATTGGTTTGTTATTTCTTTTATAAATTGTAAATTATTGAAAAAATTGTAAATTATAAATTGTAAAGCGTGCATGAGAAAAAATAATGCACACTATTATTACCTTATCCAAACTTTAAATTCAAATACATATTTTTTTTAAATTTTTTTGTAATTACATATTATTTTATATTACTAATTGTTATTTTTTGTTAATTGATGAATTATAAACCTAAGTTACGCTGACATAAATGTGGCATAATTTTACTTATTTTACAATGAATACATTTTTTATAATGAATTGAAGTAAAAAATAACGAATTTTTAAAAACAAAAAATTATAAGCCATTCTGAACAATCCTTTTTTTTCTTTTTGTTGGGTTTTCTTAAAATTTAAAAAAGTTTTTTTTGATGTTTTATAATTTTCCTTACATAATAAATTTTCCAACCAAATTTCTAAAAAGTCATATTAAACTATTTTTCAATAACTATTTTATGGAACAAGGTTTAATTTTGAAAATGTTTTTTAATTGCTTGTTTATTTTTTAAACATTACATTATGTCAGAATTATTAGCACAGGTTCAGAATTAAGTCATGCCGATTAGTCGTATAACCTGGAATTTGTTCAAATTAACTTAGCAATTATAGACTGGATTACATTATAGCGTTATAAAATCCATATAGAATATAAAGGTCTGTAGAGTGCATAAATATTTATTTGAACTTAAAAGAAATAATTATGCATTTTAATAATAAGAATAACAAGTGATGAAAAAAAACCAAGGGTTTTTAAAAAAGCACATTTTCAAATGTATATTGTATTACATACTGATTTTAACTTTGGAAACATTTACTTGGAAATAGTTACTGCTTACTTATAAAATTTACTGCTAACAGTAAAGTTTTTATTTTAAAGTTGTTATAGCCCTTCAATGGGGAAGGTTGTCAAATTTCTTAAGGATCTAACTTCATCTAACTCCCGCCCCCCCCTCCATTTTTTTAGGTTCTAGGAATTAAATTGTGAATTCCAAAAAAATTTGGAATTTTACTTAGAATTATACAACCTAAGCAAAAATAGGTAAAACTGAGAGACACTTTCTTCAATTTAAGGAACCGCTTTTAAATTTAAGAAAAACCTTTAACATATGTTAAAATATAATGTTGGGCCTTTAAATTTTGTATATTAATAAAAAAAAAAGTTGAACAGGTATTCAAGTTACAGGTGCTTAAAAATAGCAAAATTTAAATTTTCGAGCCCTTATAGCTCCTAAACAGGGGGCTTGACAAAAAAAATTTGTTAACCGACTCCTACTAATTTTTGAGGATCTAACTTCTCCCAATTTCAGGACCCTATCTTAAACGGTTTAGGAGATATGTGTGGCCAAAAATTTTGCAAAAATTGAGTTTTATACAATGGTAAATTTTAGTACCGTATGGCAACCCTATACATTTGCGTTTTAAATATTTATAAAGTTTATGAAACCAGCTATCGTTTGCCGTTTTCAGATTGAAAATATATCTAACAGAACTATTTAACAATTGAAATATAGGGCTTTTTCCAACTTTGGGTGGCTGTAGCCCCGAAACATGTGGGGCTACAGAAAAAAATTCTTTTTCGAAATTTTTTTGCAAAAACAACCCATGCTTAAAATTTCTTTACTCTATTTCAAAGAGTGTAAAAGTTTTTGTAAACATACGGACGGACGGATAGACGGACGGACAGAGCGAAGCTATATAGGCACAATTTTACAAAATTTTTTGAAAATGTGCTAATAATAATAATAATATCCATAAACAACAACTGATTTCAATTTAAAGAAACCCATTAGAAATAACACAATTTAAAACATAGTTTTGGAGCATTAATTTTTGCGTATTGTTTTTTGCACATTGTTTTGTAATGGAGTGCCGCTGCCGAACCAAATCCTACCATAAAATTAATTTTACTACAATACGGACAAACGGATGTATGTGCAATACGGACCGACGGATCGTGTAATAGGCACCTATATAGGTAGTTATAGATTTATACACTATTATAAAAATAATTTAAACTTATTTAAACTAAAGACTATTTTTTTTTTACCACATCAACCACAACTTGATGAACACTCCAAAATTGTATTGTCATCCATAAGCTGATTAACACTCCAAAATTGTATTATCATGCATAAGCTGATGAAAACTCCAAAGGAGATAACTTGTTATTAGAAGCGGATCAAATGATGTTTTTTTTTTATTTTAATTGTTTATATATTTTTATATACAAATATTTAGCTAAGCGTTTTAAATATGTTGTAAAAGATTGTTAGTGTATAAATATACATATTATTAAACTTTAAATAAGTACAATAAAAATGAAAACGCAACTCATATAATATTAATCAAAATTTTTTTATGACTAACATTACAATCATCAACAATAGTACATTATTACCATAGTCATTCTTTATTTATAAGAATTAGTAATGGTATCAAAAGAAAACCGCCTACTGTTTCTTAAAGTTTTTTCTTGGTAAAACAAATAAAAACGAGGAAGAGTGTAGTAGAGTAGACTTTGTCAACTCTGGGATACCCGTATGACCGTAACATATACATTATATCATCCGGTTAATTACTTTTGGCAAAATTTCAAACATACAGCTTTATTAAGTGTAGTGTAATGCTCATATAGAAGAAGGAGTTGTATGGCAGCTACTCGAACCCTCTGCAGTAGACCAACAAAATTTTGCTGTAACTTTGGCAATTACACTAAACTATTTTTGGCAAAATTTCAGACGGCCAGCTTCATTAGGTGTAGTGTAATGCTCATATAAAAGACGGAGTTTTATGGCAGCTACTCAAACCCTCTGCAGTAGAACAACCAAATTTTGCAGAAACTTTGACCATAAAACTAACCTACTTTTGGCAAAACTTCAGACACGTAGTTGTAATAGGTACACAGTAATACTCATATAAAAAAGGAAATTGTATGGCAGCTACCCGAACCCATGGACCAAAATGGCTGGATTTAAATAGCGATTACGGCTGTTGCAAAAAAACGAATTTGAGAAAATTTCAAGATCCTAGCTCCATTAGTTATTGAGTTATCGTGCGGACAGACAGACGGACGGACATACATAGCTAAATCGATTTATTTTTCGATTCTAATCCGATCCATACACTTGAGTCTATATCTACCACCCGTCAAAAACGTAATGGCTAATTTATTATACCCTTTGACTATTGAGTCATACGGGTATAATGGAAAGAGTGTGTCAACTCTAGGATACCCGGATGAACGTAATATAAACATTATATTCAAATAGACAAATTAATAGATCTCAAATATGCATGAAAGTTCAGAGAGTGGCAGGTTCTCGAACCTGTTAAGCTACACCAATTATATGACGTGCTATATGTCTATAAGAACAAACTGGTTGGATTTCAATAACGATGACAGCTCTTGCATATAAACGAATTTGTGAAAATTTCAAAATTTAAAATTCTGTAATTTTTGTTTTATCGTGCGGGCAGACGGGCGGACAGACAAACAGAAATACATAGCTAGATCGATTTACTTTTTAATTCTGATTCAATTCATACCTTTGAATCTATATCTACAAGCAGATTCCTTTCTACAAACAGTATTATCTTAAATATCTACAAACAGTATTCTTGAAGGAGTATAATATACATACATTTATACCGTTATAATAACCAGTTTGTATATATTTTTTGTTGTGTGCAAAATGGTCCAAAACCAAATTTCCCAAAAATTAAAATTAAAAATGATCCAAAAAAAACTGTCAATTTTTCATTTATTTTTAGGCGATTTTGTAATTTAAATTTTGGGGGATTTTATATTTTTTGTTTTTTGGATTAAGGTTCAAAACACGGTTTATTCGCCTTTTATGGAAAACTTATATATTTTCATATCCGCTATATTAAATATTTCAATTGAGGAAAATATACTAACCACAAAGCAAGAAATAAAGTAATTCCCAAAATAAGTTAACTAATCTCGAAGTAAAACTACTGGCATTATAAAATTAACTAACCTCCAAAAGAAACTAACTAGCCCCCGAAAATATTTATCGAATTTTTGAAGATTAGTTCATATTTATTACTGCCAAACTTCTAAAAATTAACTTAAATTATTAAATGAATTAATTCCCAAGTTAAAATTTTAAAAAGATATTGGAAATTAGTTAAATTATAATAGTTTTAAATTTAAAAATGTATATATAGTCTTAACAAGAGAATTAATAATATTCTCTTTAGACATTTAAAATGAAATAAATAAAAACAAAAAAAAATTAAAATAAATTAACTTGTTTTCAAAATTAGGCAATATTTCATTTAATTTCATTCATTTGTGTGCTATTTGTCATTTCTGTTTAAGTGATTTTTCGACTTCCATTTTGAAAAATTCCCTAAAAATATGGGGTAATATTTTAATTACAGTTTTTTGGCCATTTGGTTTTGGGTAATTTTTAGATAGTAAAATTTTTTATAATATTTTATAATTCTTTTCCCCGTTTTCTTACGTTATTACCTTGTACATGTATTAAAAATACAATTTGTAATATACTCTAAATATATACATATGCGAATAACTTCATCTATCATCCATCCATAAAAAGAGAATAGTCATCTCTTTTCATATTTCAGACACGCCCTTACAATTGCTTGTCCCTTACAATATTGTAATAAAGTAAAATTTAAAACATATTTCATTGTGCATTTTAACGTAACATTAAATTCAATCTTATGCCCCCTACAGTTTATAGTTGAGAAAAAAAAAATTAATGAATATATTTAGAGAAATATAAAAGTAAAAAAACTTTTTATTGCTTGAGAGGGTCATGTTTTATGAAATAAGATTAGAGGTTGAAACTTGAACAAATAATGGGTGTAGAAACAGACTGGTTGGCTATTGTTTTGAAACTTTTCGTTTTCATTTCACAAACTACTTTTTTGGTTTTTTTTTTTTTAAACCTTAATTACATACCAAGGAAGCATTAAATTGTTACACTTTCAATCCTATATTTCTCCGTTTAAAATAAAAATAAATATTTCGCACAACTCTAATAAACTCTTATGTTATATATTAACTTTGCTAAATTAATTTTAAATTAGTTTCGCATAATATCTTACATAATTCAGAACCATGACCGTAACATATTTTAACATCCACATTTTCTTCAAAAAAATTGGATTATGTAAGGTCACCAGTTAAAACATGTTTCGAATAATATTGTTTGAGACAAAGCATTACTCATTCTTTTATTTAATGAAACAATCTTGTTGTTTTATAAAATAAAAGATTGCATTAATAGGTATTTAAAAAAAAAATATGTTATTATGACTAAATATTTTTGGATAATATACAATTATAATCTATATATTTATACCCGTATGACTATAGGTATACTAAATTTGCCATTATGTTTCTAACACAGAGAAGGAGAGGAGGTAGATATAGACTCAAGTGTATGGATCGGATCAGAATCGAAAAATAAATCGATTTAGCAAAATACAGGAGCTAGGCCTTTTCTTTAACTCCTTCTTTTATATGAGCATTACTCTAAACCTAATGAAGCTGGGTGCCTGAAATTTTGCTAAAAATAGTTTAGTTTCAGAGCCAAAGTTTCTAAAAAATTTGGTTGGTCTTCTACAGTGGGTTCAAGTAGTTGCCATGCAACTTCATATTTCACATGAGTGTTAATTTATACATAATAAAGCTAAATGTTTGAAATTTTTCAAAAAGTAATTAGGTAACCGGATGATATAATGTTTCCTAGTTTCAAAATGAAAATCTTTTTTGAACTGAAAATATAAATTAAAATGTTAATTGGTTTGAAGTGAGCAAGTGATTGGAAAAACTTTAGAACAAAATAAACTGATTGCAAAATAAGTATTCTTTACAAAACAATGATGTTCTTTCATTACATATTTGTTTTTATGTGAAATTTATGAATAAATTATTAACAAATACATAAAATATGCAATGTGTAAAAACTGGTTTCCTAAACATTTTTTATTTTCAGAATTTCATAAAATCCTAAAACCATACAATCCAAAAATCCAAAAGTTAGATTATACCAGGAGGGATTTTAGAGTTGGATTCAATATCAGGATTGCCGCCTTTTTCAGAATATTTATATGGGAGAAACTGAGTTAGGATAGATTTTACAGTTGGTTACAAAATCAGGGTCTCAATCATTTGTTAGGCGGGGGTTTTGGGGCGGCAGCCCCCACTTTTGGAAGTTCTTTATTATTGAAAGTATATATTAATAAAATGAAATATCTAGGGGAAATTTTATAGGTGGTTACAAAATCTGGATTATACGCTTTTCCAGAATTTTTATATTTTTTTAGTTTTATCATCATTCCAATATCGGTTAAAAAATTTCAAATTTTATTTTAAGAATGAACTGTATTGTCTAACAACAACAACTATGTAAAATATACAACAATAAAAATATACAAAGAAGTTAAAAGAAGGTTAAAACTAAAAAAATAAAAACCTAAAATTTCTTTTTGTATTTTTGGCAGAGCATCCAAACGTTAAAGATGCAAAAAGAAAAATTCTTTTAAGAAGTGAATAAAAGTGAATTGCTCTATATTATTTAAACATAAATTGAAAGAATATTTGATATATTATGTAGGGTTTGAGTGAACTGTATATTAAAGAAATAATTTTAATTAAAATTATTATTTTACACACTCCCAGTATTTCGTCTACGACATGCAGATTTCTTCAGTGCTAGTACTCGATTAACCTTCTGTTGGTATAATTATAATAAATTCTAGCACTGACGAAGTTTGTATGTTGTAGACGAAATACTGGTATTTGTAAAAATAAATAATTTTAATACTGAAGCTTCACATTTTCTATATCTGTAAAAAAAAAATTTCAACAGGTATTCAAGTTACAGGTGCTTAAAATTTCATTATATTTTGTTTAGTACTTACCTGAAAGTTGCACTACGCTCTTCCTTGTTATACCCGTATGACTAACTAGTGTAGTATATATTGACCGTTCATAAAATTATTTCCATAATTGTTAATAACTAAAAATACAAATTCTTTTAATATAAATTTTAATAAATGCTGACATAACATTTTGGTTAGGTCAAAACATTTTTAAGTGCTAACATCTGTTTACAAATATTTGTATGATAGCAAGTTCATTGCTTTGTATCTTACAAATATAATAATTTTATTTTGTGGATCAAATTACATTTTTGTTATTTGTTTGAAAATGTAATATTAATGAATGATAATGATTCATATAATTTTTAGTTGATATTTTTGGTTAATGATCTTTATGTAATAATGAACTAGATCAGTAAATATTATATTTAACCCAAATAAAAATTCTTTGTAACTTTGTAATTTGTATGGATTTGAAGAAATCCGAAATAGTATATAAGGATTGATATTTTAAAATAAAAAGCAGAGTTAATCATACTCGAAATACAACAATATCTTTTTTATTTAATATATTTTATTCCTGCAGATCTTTTGGTTGGAATAAATATATATCATATAATAAATAATTAATATCTTATATAACATATTAGAATAAACATGCTTTCTTATTATGCATGATTATTTCTAATATATTTAATAATAAAGCAAATAGGCGTTAACGCCTGTGGATGAGCAGAGCCTTCCTGCTGTAATTAAATAAGTGAAGGAACTTTTGCATCAGGCAAATTATATTTGGCTGATCAGAAGTGTTAGGAAATGACTTTGACAATCTACGACTAAAATATTATAACATGGCGACTCTGCACTTACCTGGATATATAGTGTAGTGAACGACTCAACAAAAAAAAAAAAAAAAAACAGTTCACCCAATTCTGAAAGCAGAGAATACATAATCAACAGACAGGAAGACCAAGATTAATAGAAATTCAAACTGAATTTTTTTTTTAAATTAAAATTATTAAACTTATTAAATTTATTAAACTTATATTATATAATTATTAAACTGTCATTTAAAAAAAAAAAAAAAAATTATATTGTAAAAATTTTCTTATGAATACATTTAAAAACTAAAATAAAAATATTTTACATTGAAATCACATTGAAATCCTATGGACTATGAGAAAATACAAAGACTTAAAGACTTATTACGAACATTAAAAAAGAACCCAACCAGAACTTATACTGTGACTTATATAGAAGAGAAACATAAAGAAATTAATGAGGTTTGGGAATACTTTGAACAAAAAGGAAATATACAATTTGAGTCTATACTAAAAATTAAAGAAATCATAAGACAAATTACAACATATCTTAAGCCTAAAATTGAGACAGAAGAAATTAATACAGAAGAACAAAAAATGGCAAATTTTGAACTAGCATCAGCAATAAAAATAGTCCCACTATTTGAAGGAGACATAAAACAACTATCAAATTTCTTAGGGTTAATAGAATTCTATGCTGACACCTTGAAAGATAAAACTGAAAAGACAAAATTAATAAATTTATTTTAGCCACCAAGTTTTCAGATAAAGTCAAAAATAGATTAATTAATGAAGAAGAAATAACTACAGTACAAAAATTAAAAGATTTAACAAAAAATTTCAAATCGAATAAAAACTCAGCAAAGATTCTCACTGAACTAACAAGAATAAATCAAGTGAATCAAGATATTAATGTCTTTGCAACAAAAATAGAAACACTCATAGCACAATTAAATGAATTACAAATTGCAGAACAAGGTAATGAGAATAAAGGGATAATAGTAAAGCTTAATGACCAACTAGGTTTAAATACATTCAAAAATGGCCTAAATGAAACATTTAGAGCGATAGTTATACCATCAAAACCTAAAACATTGACAGAAGCGATTCAAATAGCTGTTGAAAGTGATCACAATAACTACCCTCGGCAAAATGACGTCATGTTCTTTAGAACAAATAATTTCAGAGGTCAATTCAATAGACAAAACAATTTTAGAAAACATTACAATAATAATTACAATAATAACAGCTACAATAATAGAGGCAAAACATTTACCGCAATAACAACTTTAATAATAACAACAATCGCATGCAACAAAATAACAGCAACTATAATAATAACAACCAGGGAAACTTCAGCGGCCCCGGCCGAAGAAACCCGGGGTATGTAAACAACATGCAAAGGAATATGCAAAGCCAATCCAACAGAAGAAGATAATTAACATCAACAGCAATAATAAATTCACAAATATAATTAAAGTAAGAACAAAAAATGGTTATGATCTGTTTCTATTAATAGATACAGGAGCAGATATATCAATATGTAAAAACAATATTATAAATCAAAAATTAATAAATGATGAAATATGCCAGATTAATGGCATTACAAATAAACAAATTTATACTAAGGGTGCAACAAATTTAGAGCTAATAATGGAAGACCAAATAATTAATCATGATTTCCATATTATAGAAAAAGATATTAACATATCAACAGATGGTATCCTAGGTAGAGATTTCCTATATAAACATAAATGTAAAATAGATTATTTGAAATTTGCACACTAGTAATATCACAACAAGAACAAGATATAATATTACCAATGAGCATGAATAACAAAACAATATCAAATATAACAATTCAACCTCGAATGGAAGCAATACTAGCAATAAATTTAGATATAAAAGAAGAGAGTTTGATTATAGGTAAAGAAATAGTAAAAGGTGTATTCTTGGCAAATTCATTAATACCAGCAGATGGCATAAAACATGTAAAAATTTTAAACACAAGAGAGACACCAGTAACAATCAAAACAACAGAAATAGAAGTTCAACCATTAAAAGAATACAGTATACTATCTTTAAATCATAATAATAAAAACAAAAATTCAGAGAGATTTGAAAAATTAAAAAAAATATTAACAGTAGATAACTTAGACGAATCAGCAAAAAATTCAATTTCAAACATTTGCAATAGATTTCAGAACATTTTTCATCTTGATAATGAACCATTATCAATAAATAATTTTTATGAACAAAGAATTGCGATGACAGACAAAACACCAGTGTATATAAAGAACTACAGAACACCTAATGTCCAATTAGAAGAAATGTAGAAACATGTCTCAAAGTTAATGAAAGATGACATAATAGAACATTCTACTAGTCCGTACAACTCACCATTGTTAATTCTCCTTCTTTAAATAAGAAAATTATAGACGATAAATTTCCATTGACAAGATTGGATGATGTACTAGATAGATTGGATAAATCAAAGTATTTTTCTACACTGGATATGACAAGTTCTTTTCACCAAATACCTTTACATCACAAATCTAGGCAAATGACAGCGTTTTCAACGAATAAAGGACATTACCAATTCAAGAGATTACCATTTGGACTAAAAATATCTACAAATAGTTTTCAGAGAATGCTTTCAGTCGCACTAAGTGGACTACAAGAAGCTGCATTCCTATATGTAGATGACATCATAGTATTTGGATCAAATTTAAAAGATCACAATGAAAATCTCATTAAAGTTTTAGAACGTTTACAAAAATATAATTTAAAACTTAATCCAGAAAAATGTAATTTTTTGAAACCTGAAGTGGTATATTTAGGTCATCTTATAACATCAGAAGGAATTAAAACAGATCCAGACAAGTACCAAACTATAAAAAATTATCCAGCACCCAAGGATGCTGATGAGGTAAGAAGATTTGTAGCATTCTGCAATTACTATAGGAGATTCATAGAAAATTTTGCAGAAATAGCTAAGCCACTTAGCCAACTTCTAAAAAAACAACAAATATTTAATTGGGAAAAAAAACAAAATGAAGCGTTTGAAAAACTGAAACAAAAACTAATGAACCCACCAATATTAAGTTACCCAAACTTCTCTGAACCATTTATACTAACTACAGATGCATCGAATTATGCGTTAGGTGCAGTACTATCTCAAGGAGTTATAGGAAGTGATAAGCCCACAGCCTATGCTAGTAAATCACTAAACAAGCATGAACTGAATAAGTCGATTACTGAAAAAGAGCTTTTGGCAATACATTGGGGTATTAACTACTTTAGACCTTATCTTTTTGGTAAGAGATTTACAGTTTATACCGACCACAGGCCTCTAGTAAGCTTGTACACACATAAAAATCCATCTTCTAAACTAACGAGAATACGTATAGATTTAATGGATTATGATTTTGAAATTATATTCAAACAAGGTAAAATGAACGGCGGCATGACATTTGTCCCCTTGTCATTGGTCCCAAGGGACTAAAGGCAATATAAACTTTATGAAAGGCAATATAACTCAATTCAAAATGTTGTTACGAAATTTTGTTGGGTACGAAATTCCAAAAAAAAAATTCCATTTTCGAAATTCCATTTTCATAATTCCAAAAAAAAAAATTCCAAAAAAAATAATTCCAAAAAAAACAATTCCAAAAGAAAAAATTCCAAAAATCAAAATTTAATGACAAACTATGATGTAACTATTTTTTACATGCATGTTTCAACAAATAAAAATTTAAAAATAGTGGGGGCTGCCGCCCCAAACCCCCGCTAAACAAATTATTGAAACCCTGATTTTGAATCCAACTCTAAAATCTGTCCTAATTCAGAATCTCACGTATACAAATATATAAATATTCTGGAAAAAGCATATAATCCTGTAATTGTAGCCAACTATAAAATCTCTCCTAATTATTTTTAACAAACAATATAAATATAATAACAAGAGCAATGACAAATAAAGAGGAGGAAAATTTAAATGAAATAAATAAAAATAATAACGAAGAATCCACCAAAACCTTAAATACAGATATGAAGACTGATCACCTTCACATTTGGAACGCAACATCAATATCAGATACAAGGTTTATGAATAAATTAAAATTTAATAAAATTGAAAAAACTGACGTCAGAAATAAAAATAAAAGAAATTATAATGAAAATTAAAATGAATTGAAAATTATAGCAGCAAGAAAAGAAATAATTGCTGAATATAGCGAAAAATCATTACCAGAGATAAAATTGGTTCTGAGGAAGCTATTATTCAAAACAAGCAATTTAAAAATTAAAGAATTAGCCTTGGCAAATTATGACAAAATATTTGAATTTATGGATATCCAAACATTTAAAAATATATTTAATGAGCTGCAAAACAAGTCTGAAAATACAGATTGTTTAAAAATTGAATTATATGATCCTCCTATACAAATAAAAAATAAAGATGAAATGCGCAAATTAATTAAAGAGAATCATGATTCATTATATGGTGGACATTGTGGTATAGTAATTGCATAAGTAAACTAAAACAAAAATATGTATGGAAAAATATGAATAAAATGGTTAAAAATTACATAAATAATTGCGAAGTCTGTAATAAAATAAAAATAACTAAATATACAAAAGAGAATTATGTAATTACAGATACACCCACAACAGCATTTGAAACAATAACTATAGATACTGTTGGACCACTACAACCATCAAATAATTATAGATACATTCTTACTTTACAATGTGAATTAACAAAATATATCGAAGCGTACCCGATAGAAACTAAAGATGCCACAACAGTAGCAAAAACAATAGTGGAAAGGTTTATTCTTAAATATGGATGTTTTAAAAAATTAAAAACTGATAAAGGTACAGAATTTACAAATGAATTGTGAAAAAACATTTGCAAATTTTTGGATATTGAAAAAGTAACATCAACACCTTATCATCATGAAACTTTAGGTTCTATTGAAAGAAATCACAGAGTACTAAATGCAATTAATTTATTCCAACCAAATTTATATAACTAATTCCGGTTTCTAAGAGGAACATTTGTGCATAATTTCAAGTCAATCGATCAAACCGTTTTGACTCGAAATCAAAAACATTGAAAAAGCTTCATTGCGCCTTCATGGCCAAACGGGTTAACCGAACTCAATTAAAATTTGTGCCTGCATCTCTTTTGACTGCGAAACCACCCTTTAAAATTGGACACAAATCGGAAACACAAAATTTTTTGGAATCCAAACATGCCGAAATGGATTAATTTATTTCAACGAAATTTAAACAAGTAATTCCGGTTGCTAAGAGGAACATTTGTGCAAAATTTCAAATCAATCGGTGAAACCGTTTTAACTCGAAACCAAAAACATTGAAAAAGCTTCATTGCGCCCTCATGCCCTAACGTGTTAACCGAGCTCAACAATAATTTGTGCCAGACTCTCTTTTCGACTGTGAAACCACCCTGTAAAATTGGACACAAATCGGAAACACTAAATTTTTGGAAGCCCGTCAGGCTGAAAAGGGTTAATTTATTCCAACCAAATTTATACAACTAATTCCGGTTGCTAAGAGGAACATTTGTGAAAAATTTCAAGTCAATCGGCTTATAGTTTTGACTCGGCATTAAAAACAGTGAAAAAGCTTCATTTGGCCCTCGTGACCAAACGGGTTAACCGAACTCAACACAAATATGTGTAAGCCTCTCTTTTCGACTGTAAAATCACCCTGTAAAACTGGACACAAATCGAAAGCACAAAATTTTTTGGAAGCCCGGCAGGCCGAAATGGGTTAATTGATTTTAACTAGATTTATACAACTAATTCCTGTTGTTAAGAGGAACATCTGTGCAAAATTTCAAGTCAATCGGTCAAATCGTTTTGACTCGACATCAAAACAACGAAAAAGCTTAAAACGTCTCTGGAGCCGCAACCTTTTGTCTTATAAAAATGTGACATAGCCTATGTCACCCCCCGGGATCTCAGAATTATTCCTTTAAAATTTTGTGACAATCGGACCAGTGGTTTTCACGTGAATCCTGGACAAACAAACAAACAAACAAATTTTCTCCTTTATGCATTTCGCGCCAATTTTTCGAAGAACTGCTTTGGTTAAAAAGAACGCCTCAAAAAATTACCGTTTAGTTCCGTTAACCCGTTGCGGCCCAACAGCTTTTAATAGGTTTTTTCATTACTTTGCTATAAATTAGAAATTCTTTAACCGATTGACTTCATTTTGTAGATGTGCTCCTCTTTCACAATGGAGTTACTCTATTAACAGACTTGGAGTTTGTTACCTCTTGCCGCCCGAAATTTTTTTCAAAAAAAATTTGGAAAGGATATTACGTCCAATTTTGTGAAATATTGCTTGGTCAAAGTTTCAAAAACAGGTTTGTTGAGTTTTGTTAACCCATTGTGGCAGCAGCTTTTTACAAATTTTTTCATTACTTTACTCTTAAACAGAAACGGTTTGACCACTTGAATGTAAATTTTGTATGCGTACATGTATATACTTATCATTCCTACGATTATTCAAAAAAAAACTTTTTGTAAGTAAATTACGTTCAATTTTTGAAAGTAGGTAAAACTTCTTTGAATTAGGGGAATGATTAAAAAAATGTTTTGTCGAGTTCTTTTAACCGATTGCGAAACAAAAACTTTAAAAAACCGTTTGCAAAACAGTTTTAACGATTATCTCTAATTTTTCTATGTTTTTCTTCTGCTTCTTGACAATTTGGTGCTCCTTGAATTTTTATTGTTATTATTTAATAATTATGAAAAGTTTCAAGTGAAATTTGATAAATTTGTTGAAAATTGCTAGAATAAGCCATAAAAACTCGTTTTAAAAAATTGCTTTATTACATTTTAAAATTAACATGTACACCATTCTTGTGTTAACTTTTTCCAATAACATCAACTCAAATCATAACATCGGCTCAAATCAACTAAGGTTATAAACGAATACAAAATGGTTTTGCATTCATTGATCTTTACAAAATTGGCTGCATCAACAAGTCCTAGTTACCTCAGTAAGTTTCTAAAAAATACATTTAAGTTAAATAATAATGAAATACAAATAACTAATATTACTCCTAAAAATCTTAGATTTAAACCTAAATATAGGTCTTTCAAAGTTATGGTACCCGAATCCAAAATTTGTGAAATAATGAATTACAAAAGATGGAAAAAAGGCACTATAAAAAAAAAATTCATAGACAATAAAAAGACTTCCTACACAATTTTTAAACACAATAATAAACTTTCTACTCAACAGAAAACACTTCTTTTAAATCCGTTTGCCGTTCCTTTCAACAATCATACAAAAAAACACATCCAAGTCAAAACACAACAACTAGTAGTTCTAAATACAAAAACTTTACTAGAGGAGAAACTTTAAAGCCAGCTTCTTTTAATATTATTAAGAATGCTAATAATAATAATAATAATAATGAGAATAATCATTATAATATTAATAATAATAATGACAATAATAATAGTAATAATATTAATAATGATAATACTAATACTATTAATAATAATAATAATAATAATAACAATAATAGTAATAATAATTATAATAATAATATTAATAATAATAATGACAATAATAACAGTAATAATATTAATTTTAATAATGATAATACTAATACTATTAATAGTAATAGTAATAATAATAATGACAACAATAATAAAAATGTTAATAATGATATTACTACTACTAACAATAATAATAATAATGTTAATAATGATATTTATATTACTAATAATAATAATAATAATAATAATAATAATAATGTTAATAATGATATTTCTAATACTAATAATAATATTAATAATAATAACCTTAAAGCTAATTTCTCGTTAAACCCTCTTTTACCTCCAATTGTAAGAATGACTCAAAAATCTGTAACGGAAGACTGTACCTACGCACTTTCCAGATTTAGAGATGAAAAAATTCTAAATTATGCGAGGCTATTTCTTGCATTTTTACACGATGACAAAAATAATCGCGTAATTGAGGGTAAAACAAGAACAAATTTACTTTTGTTGATACATAATGAAGGGTTACCATCTAATTACAAGGAATTATATGACATTTATTTTAAGTATCACATTAAAATTGGATTCACTTCCAAACAGGTAGAAGAAGATCTTAACGCTTTTCATAGTCATTGCAATAGCAATTACTACAATCACTTGTATCAATCTCGTGAAAATTATAATAAGTTTTTTCGGCCGAGCAGCAAATAACAATTTAAATTCGAAATTCTATAACGATTCTTACACTAATTCCAATTTAGTCACACAGTCTAACCATAGTATCAAAAATAAAAATAGCGTTAGTTCCTCTAATAAACTGAAATTATTCTATCACAATTGCAGTGGTATGAGGGGAAAGCTTAAGAAATTATATATTGATGCTAAGTCATGTGAATTTAATATTATTCTATCACTGAAACATAGTTAAACGATTCCTTTGTAAATGAAGAAATCATTTACAATACCTTGCTATCACTGAAACATGGTTAAACGATTCCTTTGTAAATGAAGAAATTTTGGACAGTACTTGGTCGATTTATAGAAAAGATCGGGATTGTCTTGCTACAAATTGTTCCCGTGGTGGTGGTGTACTACTTGCAGTAAACAATACCTTATCTAGTGTGGCATTAATCACTAAGACTTACCCCTCCTTTGATCACCAATTTATTAAAGTTAACTTAGGTAATATTTTTTATACCTTGGTATTGTTTACTTTCCTCCTAATTCTGACAATTCCTCATATTCGGAATTTTTCGAGATATAATTTATATAACGAATTATTTATATTTTATATAACGAAACTGATAATTTGTTACTACCAATCAACTTTCAGGACGAAATAGATTTTGATCTTATTAGTGTATTTTATGGTAATGATTTACAACAAATTATCAGCTTTCCGATTAATTATTACAAGTGATTAGATCTTGCATTCACGAATGCATATGATAAAGTGGTGGTAAAGATCGCTGATGATTCAGAAAACCTTTTTACAAACACTCCGCATCATAAAGCAAAATCATCTTCGAATTTTCCACTGCTGTACCTATTTTTACCAAATCTTACAATAATATTTTTATATATTACTTTCTTAATGCTGATTATCGAATGCTTTGCTGAAGTCCGTGTAAATAGCATCAACTTGGTGCCCATTTTTCATTTCAACAACTTTTCATTAAGGATTTCAGAACAACAACTAAAAGGTTTGTTGTTGTGGAACGACCTTTTCTGAATCCATGTTGTTGTTCGTTTAGTTTTGTATTTATGATGGGTGTAATTTTGTCTACAATAATTTTTTCAATCAACTTTGGAATAGTAAAACACGGTTTTACTTTAATAGTTAAACACGGTAATTTTCGACGTATTATTTATCACCCTTTTTGTGGATAGGGGTTAGATAAGAGGATTTCCAGAAAAGAGGAAAAATACCTGAGGAAAGAGATTTATTAAAGATAAAATGAAGCGGATAAGTGAGATAACTGACACAGTTGAATAAAAAAGTAGGTGGAATCAGGTCAGGTCCTATACCTTTTTTGCTATTAAGTTTAGTAATTGCTTCAAATATTTCAACTTCGGAAAGGTATAAATCCGTAATAATAGGATTTGAAATAATTAATTAAGTTAGAGAAATCAAAATTAATTGGAGACTCGTGTGGACGATAAACTTTTTGAAAAGATTTAGCAAAGAAATTGCAGATCGTTTTAGGACAATTAGAAAACGTATTGTCTTTTGACATTAAGGTTGGATAACCGTAAGTTTTACGTTTTGTGTTAACGAAGTCAAAAAACTTTTTAGGATCTGTAATTAATTTGTTGCCTACGTTAGTGAGATATCAATCATAAGCCAAATTAGATTTTTGTTTAAATTCAAAAGCAAGATCCTTGTACTTGTTTAATAAGTCATTATTAGGTTCTTTTGAATTTTTAATTATTTTGTATAATTAATCTACAGATCACAAAATTCTACTAAACAAGCTTGCAGCCTTAGGAATTTCCTGCCCTTTTCTTTATTGGATATTCTCCTATATTACAAATAGGACGCAAAATATCAAATTTCATGGATTTTTCTCGGACTCAATCAATGTTACATCAGGAGTACCGCAAGGTAGCCACTTGGGTCCACTCTTGTTTAATATATTCATTTCCGATCTTTCTAGTAAACTTTCCGGTGTGTCACATGTTGCATTTGCTGATGATCTCAAGATTTATCATGTAATTAAAAATAGTTCCGATGTTGCACTACTTCAGACAAATCTCAATAGTCTGTAAGAATGGTACTTCTCTAATAAGTTAGAACTAAACATTGAAAAATGCAAGGTTAGAAGTTTTACACGTAAGAGATCTACCATTTCTTTCGGTTATAAAATAAATAATGTAAACTTTGAAAGAGTTATAAATATTACCGTTGGAATATAAATATTCTGTTGGATGATACACTGAACTTCCATCTTCATTATGAGTATACAATTTCTAGGGCAAACAAAATGCTCGGGTTCATAAACAGAAGAGCTAAAGAATTCAGCAACATCGCTGTAACTAAAGCTCTTTATTGTTCCTTAGTACGATCTATTCTTGAATATGGTAACATTGTGTGGGATCCCGCATTTCAAATACATTCTGATAGAATAGAATCCGTGCAAAAGCAATTTCTTTTATTTGCTTTCAGAAATCAATATAATCCTAGAGATTATTCAATTCTGCCTATTTATCTCGTGAGACTTAAATCATTAAATATCTTAACTTTATCCTCACGCAGGCAAATTTTTTCTTCTTGCTTAACTTTTGACGTCTTAAGAAAAAAAATTGACGTTCAGTTTTTAGCAGATAATTAAAAAATAAATAACTTACTTACTTACTTAGGTGACGCTACAGACCACGAAGGTCCTGGGCCTGACGTAGCGTTCCTCTCCACCTCGTTCGGTCCCGAGCTGATTCTCTCCAGTTGGAGATTTGGAGCCTTCTGATGTCTGTCGAAATCTCGTCTCTCCAACGAAGGTTTGGGCGACCTCTGCGACGTGTTCCCTCTGGCCTGGCTTCGAGTATCTTTTTAGCTGGAGCATTGTTGTCCATTCGCTCAACGTGACCTAGCCATTGCAGCCTTTTGATCTTAATTTTTTGAACTAGGTCTACGTCACCGTACAGCTGATAGATCTCGGCATTGTATCTTCTTCTCCAGGTCCCATCGTCGCAGTAAGGACCGAACACTCGACGAAGAATCTTTCGCTCGAAAGTTCCAAGTGCTTGCTCACTTGCTCTGGGCAATGTCCAGCGTTCTGCTCCATATAGTAGCACTGGAAGTATGAGGGTTTTGTACAGTTGCACTTTGGAACTGCGCGAGAGGAGTTTTGAACCCAGTTGTTTTGACAAACCGAAGTAGCAGCGGTTTGCTAGGTTTATTCTTCGTCGGATCTCCACATTGATGTCATTTGCGGAGTTTACATTTGTACCTAGGTAGACAAACTCCTTAACTACCTCAAAGTTATATGTACCAACAGTGATGTTTGGGCCTGCTCGATGTATTCTGGCCTCTTTATTTGTTGATAACATATACTTCGTTTTGTTCTCGTTCACTAGAAGACCCATTTTCTTTGCTTCTTCTTCAATACGGACGAAGGCTTCGATGACGGCTCGTTGTGATGTTGCTATTATGTCGACGTCGTCTGCGAAGCCTAATAGCTGAACAGATTTTCTGAAGATTGTTCCTTCGGTGTTGACACCAGAGCGGCGTATAATCTGTTCGAGCACTAAATTGAAGAAGTCGCACGACAGTGCATCACCTTGACGGAAGCCGGTGCATGTGCGAAAGAGCTCCGACATATTTCCTCCAATAGCAACTGCACATTTAGTGTTTTCCAGTGTTACTTGGCAAAGTCGGATAAGCTTGGATGGTATGCTATATTCCGACATTGCAATGTACAGTTCCCGGCGATAGATACTGTCGTAGGCTACCTTAAAATCGATAAAAAGATGGTGTGTATCGATTTGAAATTCATGGGTCTTCTCCAGGATTTGCCTCAATGCGAAGATTTGGTCGATGGTAGACTTACCAGGACGGAAACCACATTGGTAGTTGCCTATGATGTTATTGCAATGTGGTTTCAGTCGCTCGCATATTACGTTGGAAAGGATCTTGTACGCGACATTCAATAGAGATATTCCTCTATAGTTGGCACATGACATGGCATCGCCCTTTTTATGGATGGGGCATATGGTGCTAATGTTCCAGTCATCGGGCATGCATTCTTCCATCCAGACTCTGGCGATGATTTGGTGCATGCTCCTAACCAAATCTTCTCCTGCTACCTTAAATAACTCAGCTGGGATTCCATCTGAACCAGCAGCTTTGTTATTTTTCAGTTTCTGAATGGCTTGATCAACTTCCATTAGGCTCGGTGGTAGTGTTTCGTCATCGTTGATCATTGTGACTGGTGCGTTATTCTGATGTTCTGTATGCCCTTCATTTAACAATTGTTCGAAATGTTGTTTCCATGTCTTCAATATCTCTCGCGTATCGGTTACCAAATTTCCCATGCTGTCTTTAAGCGCGTGTGTACGTTGTTTGTAGCCAGCTGCCAACTGCTTGGCTTGTTTGTAGAACTTACGTACTTCGCCTCTGTCTCTGCATGTTTCAATGTCCACAAGACGAGATTTTTCATAAACCCTTTTTTTTCGCCTAATGGTGTACTTTTCATCTCGTCTTTTAGCTCTGTACCCCTCCTGCGCCGCTCTGGTTTTCCTCTGCAGGGTCTTGCGGTATGCTACATTTTTGAGTGCTGTTTTAATTGAGCATTCTTCATCATACCAAGAGTTTCTGGTTGGTGTTGGTTCGAAACCTATGGTATTTGAAGCCAACTCCTTGATAATGTTAGAACAATGTTGCCATTGTTCATCGATGGATGGATTATTCAAAGGAGGTGCCGATTGGAGTCTAGAGCTAATTTGTTGGCTGTATTCTCTGGCTATATCAGGTGATTGTAGGCTTCTAATGTGGAATTTTTGTGATCGTGTGTTCTGCAGCTTCCTCACATTAGATATTCGTGCTCTGAATTGTGCCGCTATTAGATAATGATCGGAGTCGATGTTAGCCCCTCTGAAGGTTCGTACATCTAGCACGGATGTTGAGTGTCGTGCGTCAATCAATAGATGGTCAATCTGATTAGATGTACGACCATCAGGGGATAGCCAGGTTATTTTGTGGATGTTCTTATGTGGAAATTTGGTGCTACTTATAACCATGTTACGCGCAGCTGAAAAATTAACTAATCGGTAACCATTGTCTGTGGTGGTGTTGTGGAGACTATGATTACCAATTGTTTTTCCATGTATTGCTTCTCTACCGACTTTAGCATTAAAATCTCCGATTACAATCTTGGCATCGTGTTCGGGGCAGGCTGCGTATGTTCGCTCAAGGGTATCGTAATATTCTTCCTTGTCTGCATCCTCTGCTTCGTCGGTAGGAGCATGCGCACATATTATGGAGATGTTGTAAAATCTGCCTTTGATGCGGATGGTTGCAAGTCGTTCATTGACAGGTGTAAAGTCAGTCAATGACCAACGACCTCAACCTTTCTCTCACTACAAAACCGCATCCTAATATGTGGTGCTTTTCATGGCAGCTGTAGTAAATGTCGCATTTTCGCTTTTTTAGTGTACCGGTTCCTTTCCAACGTATTTCCTGTATCGCAGTAATATCGGCTTTATACTGCGCGAGAACCTTTTGCAAATTGTTAGATGCTCCTGGGGTGTAGAGTGTTCTTACATTCCAGGAGCAAATTCTTAAATCTTTGTCCTTATAGTTGTTCCATGGTCGTTTTCCGTGTAATTCATTCTTTCTCATATCCGAGGCATTTTCGTCATTCATAACTGTTTAAAAATAAATAATGGGGGCAGAAATACGAGAACCACTAAATATTTAGTTGAAAATACTCATCGAACTGAATATGGAAAAAATGAACCAATAAACAGATGTTGCATTACATTCAATAAACACAGTCACTTTTTTCAGCACAAATTTCTAGATACACTTTTAAACGTAAATTAAATTAAAATTTCTTAATGACCTATGACAATAATTTTAACCTTCAATATATTATACTCATATTACACTTCAAGTTAACATAATTTTATAATTCTATAATTTAGTTATTTTTGTTTTTTTTTTACTTTATAAATTGCATTTTAACTGTGTTTTCGCTATGTATGCATTTTTTACAATCTACAAAAAAATAAATAAACTTCTGATTTTACTGTATTTAAATTTATGTTTTGTAATCAAATTTCATGTTAATTTTAAGTTTTAGCTATAAGAATTTTTTTTTGTAAAAACCTTGTTTTAGTTCCAAATAAAATAAAATAAAAAATAAAATAAATTTGCCATTATGTCATTATACTATGTAGATAGTAGTTTCTTGAATTGCCAACGTTTGAATAAAGTATAGTCGATGGTTTAGAAAATGTTTAAAAATTTGCTTTTCAACTTATATTTTGTTTTGTACTTACTTGAAAGTTCTATTACGGTCTTCCTCGTTTGTTTATGATTTTATGAGAGAAATGTACGTTTCTTTCTTGGAAAAACTGTTTTAAAAAACTATATATTTAAGCATAATATATTCGAAATTGAATTTTTTTGATTTTTAGATTTTATTTGAAGAAAATTGCAATTTTACACTTAAATCTTTTTTTTAAAAAACCTTGACTGCAAAGTAGATAAAAAATAAAGACCTACGAAAAAATGTAGAGAAGGAAAATTTTACGTTATTTAAAATTTAAAGATATTATTATTCGAATTCTTTATTAGCTTTATTTTTATAATTATTATTACTATTTCATTTAACTTTTGCACTATTTGAGACTATTTGAGACCAAAAAAATTAGTCTTATTAATTAAGTGAGATTTTGGAATAAAGGTTAACTTGCGTTCATACCAAAAATTTGAAAATTTCATTGAATCTTTGTGCAAAACGCGTAAACAGGTCAAAACCAAATTAATCCTGTGGGTTTTTATAATTAAAATGCTGATACAAAATTTTCAGTAAAATTCTTTTAATCGTTTAAGCAAATAAAATTTATAGAAAACTTCATGGCGTCGTCGTGGAAAACGGGTTAATCGAACGTAATCCTAAAACTTTTTGCAGCCTCTCTTTTGACTGCGAACCACCCGGTAAAATTGGACACAAATCGGAAACACAAAATTTTTTGGAAGCCAAACATGCCGAAATGGATTAATTTATTTCAACGAAATTTAAACAAATAATTCCGGTTGCTAAGAGGAACATTTGTGCAAAATTTCAAATCAATCGGTGAAACCGTTTTGACTCGAAACCAAAAACATTAAAAAAGCTTCATTGCGCCCTCATGCCCTAACGGGTTAACCGAACTCAACAATAATTTGTGCCAGACTCTCTTTTCGACTGTGAAACCACCCTGTAAAATTGGACACAAATCGGAAACACAAAATTTTTGGAAGCACGCCTGGCAGAAAAGGGTTAATTTATTCCAACCAAATTTATACAACTAATTCCGGTTGCTAAGACGAACATTTGCGCAAAATTTCAAGTCAATCGGTCAAACAACGAAAAAGCTTAAAACGTCTCTGGAGCCGCAACCTGTTGTCTTATAAAAATGTGACATAGCCTATGTCACCCCCCGGGATCTCAGAATTATTCCTTTAAAATTTTGTGACAATCGGACCAGTGGTTTTCACGTGAATCCTGGACAAACAAACAAACAAACAAATTTTCTCCTTTATGCATTAGACTAGCGGATTTACCCGGGAGCGTGCAAATAGCATAGAAGCAAGTTTCGCGCCAATTTTTCGAAGTACTGCTTTGGTTAAAAAGAACGCCTCAAAAAATTACTGTTTAGTTCCGTTAACCCGTTGCGGCCCTACAGCTTTTTATAGGTTTTTTCATTACTTTGCTATAAATTAGAAATTCTTTAACCGATTGACTTCATTTTGTAGATGTGCTCCTCTTTCACAATGGAGTTACTCTATTAACAGACTTGGAGTTTGTTACCTCTTGCCGCCCGAAATTTTTTTCAAAAAAAATTTGGAAAGGATATTACGTCCAATTTTGCGAAATATTGCTTGGTCAAAGTTTCAAAAACAGGTTTGTTGAGTTTTGTTAACCCATTGTGGCAGCAGCTTTTTACAGATTTTTTCATTACTTTACTCTTAAGCAGAAACGGTTTGACCACTTGAATGTAAATTTTGTATGCGTACATGTATATACTTATCATTCCTACGATTATTCAAAAAAAAACTTTTTGTAAGTAAATTACGTTCAATTTTTGAAAGTAGGTAAAACTTCTTTGAATTAGGGGAATGATTAAAAAAATGTTTTGTCGAGTTCTTTTAACCGATTGCGAAACAAAAACTTTAAAAAACCGTTTGCAAAACAGTTTTAACGATTATCTCTAATTTTTCTATGTTTTTCTTCTGCTTCTTGACAATTTGGTGCTCCTTGAATTTTTATTGTTATTATTTAATAATTATGAAAAGTTTCAAGTGAAATTTGATAAATTTGTTTAAAATTGCTAGAATAAGCCATAAAAACTCGTTTTAAAAAATTGCTTTATTACATTTTAAAATTAACATGTACACCATTCTTGTGTTAACTTTTTCCAATAACATCAACTCAAATCATAACATCGGCTCAAATCAACTAAGGTTATAAACGAATACAAAATGGTTTTGCATTCATTGACCTTTACAAAATTGGCTGCATCAACAACTCCTAGTTACCTCAGTAAGTTTCTAAAAAATACATTTAAGTTAAATAATAATGAAATACAAATAACTAATATTACTCCTAAAAATCCTAGATTTAAACCTAAATATAGGTCTTTTAAGGTTATGGTACCCGAATCCAAAATTTGTGAAATAATGAATTACAAAAGATAGAAAAAAGGCACTATAAAAAAAAATTCATAGACAATAAAAAGACTGCCTACACAATTTTTAAACACAATAATAAACTTTCTACTCAACAGAAAACACTTCTTTTAAATCCGTTTGCCGTTCCTTTCAACAATCATACAAAAAAACACATCCAAGTCAAAACACAACAACTAGTAGTTCTAAATACAAAAACTTTACTAGAGGAGAAACTTTAAAGCCAGCTTCTTTTAATATTATTAAGAATGCTAATAATAATAATAATAATAATGAGAATAATCATTGTAATATTAATAATAATGACAATAATAATAGTAATAATATTAATATTAATAATGATAATACTAATACTATTAATAATAATAATAATAATAATAACAATAATAGTAATAATAATTATAATAATAATATTAATAATAATAATAATGACAATAATAATAGTAATAATATTAATTTTAATAATGATAATACTAATACTATTAATAGTAATAGTAATAATAATAATGACAACAATAATAAAAATGTTAATAATGATATTACTACTACTAACAATAATAATAATAATGTTAATAATGATATTACTATTACTAATAATAATAATAATAATAATAATAATGTTAATAATGATATTTCTAATACTAATAATAATATTAATAATAATAACCTTAAAGCTAATTTCTCGTTAAACCCTCTTTTACCTCCAATTGTAAGAATGACTCAGAAATCTCTAACAGAAGACTGTACCTACGCACTTTCCAGATTTAGAGATGAAAAAATTCTAAATTATGCGAGGCTATTTCTTGCATTTTTACATGATGACAAAAATAATCGCGTAACTGAGGGTAAAACAAGAACAAATTTACTTTTGTTGATACATAATGAAGGGTTACCATCTAATTACAAGGAATTATATGACATTTATTTTAAGTATCACATTAAAATTGGATTCACTTCCAAACAGGTAGAAGAAGATCTTAACGCTTTTCATAGTCATTGCAATAGCAATTACTACAATCACTTGTATCAATCTCGTGAGGCATTTTCGTCATTCATAACTGTTTAAAAATAAATAATGGGGGCAGAAATACGAGAACCACTAAATATTTAGTTGAAAATACTCATCGAACTGAATATGGAAAAAATGAACCAATAAACAGATGTTGCATTACATTCAATAAACACAGTCATCTTTTTTCAGCACAAATTTCTAGATACACTTTTAAACGTAAATTAAATTAAAATTTCTTAATGACCTATGACAATAAATTTAACCTTCAATATATTATACTCATATTACACTTCAAGTTAACATAATTTTATAATTCTATAATTTAGTTATTTTTGTTTTTTTTTTACTTTATAAATTGCATTTTAACTGTGTTTTCGCTATGTATGCATTTTTTACAATCTACAAAAAAATAAATAAACTTCTGATTTTACTGTATCTAAATTTATGTTTTGTAATCAAATTTCATGTTAATTTTAAGTTCTAGCTATAAGAATTTTTTTTTGTAAAAACCTTGTTTTGGTTCCAAATAAAATAAAATAAAAAATAAAATAAATTTGCCATTATGTCATTATACTATGTAGATAGTAGTTTCTTGAATTGCCAACGTTTGAATAAAGTATAGTCGATGGTTTAGAAAATGTTTAAAAATTTGCTTTTCAACTTATATTTTGTTTTGTACTTACTTGAAAGTTCTGTTACGGTCTTCCTCGTTTGTTTATGATTTTATGAGAGAAATGTACGCTTCTTTCTTGGAAAAACTGTTTTAAAATACTATATATTTAAGCATAATATATTCGAAATTGAATTTTTTTGATTTTTAGATTTTATTTGAAGAAAATTGCAATTTTACACTTAAATATTTTTTTAAAAAACCCTGACTGCAAAGTATATAAAAAATAAAGACCTATGAAAAAATGTAGAGAAGGAAAATTTTACGTTATTTAAAATTTAAAGATATTATTATTCGAATTCTTTATTAGCTTTATTTTTATAATTAATATTATTATTATTTCATTTAGCTTTTGCACTATTTGAGACCAAAAAAATTAGTCTTATTAATTAAGTGAGATTTTGGAATAAAGGTTAACTTGCGTTCATACCAAAAATTTGAAAATTTCATTGAATCTTTGTGAAAAACGCGTAAACAGGTCAAAACCAAATTAATCCTGTGGGTTTTTATAATTAAAATGCTGATACAAAATTTTCAGTAAAATTCTTTTAATCGTTTAAGCAAATAAAATTTATAGAAAACTTCATGGCGTCGTCGTGGAAAACGGGTTAATCGAACGTAATCCTAAAACTTTTTGCAGCCTCTCTTTTGGACTGCAAAATCAACCTTTAAAATTGGACACAAATCGGAAACACAATTTTTTTTTTGGGTCCCGCAAAGACGGAATGTGTTAATTCATTCTAATCAAATTTATATAACTAATTTCGGTTGCTAAGAGGAACATTTGTGCATAATTTCAAGTCAATCGATCAAACCATTTTGACTCGAAATCAAAAAACTTGAAAAAGCTTTATTGCGCCCTCATGGCCAAACGGGTTAACCGAACTCAATTAAAATTTGTGCGAGCACCTCTTTTGACTGCGAATTACCCGGTAAAATTGGACACAAATCGGAAACACAAAATTTTTGGAAGCCCGCCAGCCGAAATGGATTAATTTATTCCAACGAAATTTAAATAATTAATTCCGGTTGCTAAGAGGAACATTTGTGCAAAATTTCAAGTCAATCGGTGAAACCATTTTGATTCGACATGAAAAACATTAAAAAAGCTTCATTGGGCCCTTGTGACCAAACGGGTTACCGAACTCAACACAAATATGTGTAAGCCTCTCTTTTCGACTGTAAAATCACCCTGTAAAACTGGACACAAATCGGAAACACAACATTTTTTGGAAGCCCGGCAGGCCGAAATGGGTTAATTGATTTTAACTAGATTTATACAACTAATTCCTGTTGTTAAGAGGAACATCTGTGCAAAATTTCAAGTCAATCGGTCAAATCGTTTTGACTCGACATCAAAACAACGAAAAAGCTTAAAACGTCTCTGGAGCCGCAACCTGTTGTCTTATAAAAATGTGACATAGCCTATGTCACCCCCCAGGATCTCAGAATTATTCCTTTAAAATTTTGTGACAATCGGACCAGTGGTTTTCACGTGAATCCTGGACAAACAAACAAACAAAAAAAAATTTTTTTCCTTTATGTATTAGACTAGCAGATTTACCCGGCGTTGCCCGGAAGCTTGAAAATTGTAAAAAAGCAAGTTTCAGCCAATTTTTTGAGATACTACTTTGCCTATAAATGCCACAAAAAAATATTTGTGGACTTCCGTTAACCCATCGTGGCCCAACAGCTTTTTATAGGTTTTTTCGTTGCTTTGCTATATATTAGAAATGATTTAACAGATTAACTTCAAATTTCGTATAAGTATGTGTTCTTCTTTGAAAATGAAGTTCAATTTACTAACAGACTTGAAAGTTGTTAACCCCTGCCGACGATTGTTCAAAAAAAAATTTGTAAGTAAATTACGTCCAATTTTTGAAAGTAGGTACAACTTCTTTGAATTAGGGGAATACTTAAAAAAAAGGTTTGTCGAGTTCTTTTAATCGATTGCGAAACAAAAACTTTAAAAAACAGTTTGCAAAACAATTTGAACGATTATCTCTAATTTTTCTATACATGCTGCTTCTTGACAATTTGGTGCTCCTTGACGATATAGTTGAGGATGGTAGGTTTCCGGTGAATAATGTTAACTGAATTAAAATAACTATAGGTCAAAAGGAGACTTTCTTGAATTGCCAACGCTTGAATAAAATATAGTCGATGGTTTAGAAAAGGTTTAAAAATTCGCTTTTCAACTTATATTTTGTTTAGTACTCACCTGAAAGTTGTAATACGCTCTTCCTCGTTTTTTTATGATTTTATGAGAGAAATGTAGGCTTATTTTTTGGAAAAACTTTTTTAAAATACTATGTATTTAAGCATTATATATAACAAATTGAATTTTTTGATTTTTAGATTTCATTTGAAGAAAACTGAAAATTTCATTGAATCTTTGTTCAAAACGCACAAACAGGTCAAAACCAAATTAACCCTGTGGGTTTTAATTAAAATGCTGGTACAAAATTTTCAATAAAATACTTTTAATCGTATAAGAAAATAAAATATATAGAAAACTTCATATCATCGTCGTGGAAAATGGGTTAATCGAACTTAACTAAAACTTTTTGCAGCCTCTCTTTTAGACTACAAAATTTTTTTGTAAAATTGGACACAAATCGAAAACACAAAATTTTTTGAAAGTCCGCCAGGCCGAAATGGGTTAATTTATTCAAACCAAATTTATACAACTAAATGCGGTTGCTAAGAGGAACATTTGTGCAAAATTTCAAGTCAATCGGTCAAACAGTTTCGACTCGACATCTAAAACATTGAAAAAGCTTCTTTGCGCCCTCGTGCCCAAACGGGTTAACCGAACCCAACAAAAATTTGTGCCAGACTCTATTGTCGACTGCGAAACCACCTTGTAAAATTGGACACAAATCGAAAACACAAAATTTTTTGGAAGCCCGCCAGGCCGAAATGGGTTAAATTATTCCAACCAAATTTATGCAACTAATTGCGGTTGCTAAGAGGAACATTTGTGCAAAATTTCAAGTCAATCGGTCAAACTGTTTCGGCTCGACATCAAAAACATTGAAAAAGCTTCATTGCGCCCTCGTGCCCAAACGGGTTAACCGAACCCAACAAAAATTTGTGCCAGCCTCTCTTTTTGACTGCAAAACCACCCTGTAAAATTGGACACAAATCGGAAACAAATAATTTTTTGGAAGCCCGCCGGGCCGAAAGGGGTTAATTTATTCCAACCAGTTTTATACCATTAATTCCGTGTAACAAGAAGAACATTCGTGCAAAATTTCAAGTGAATCGGTCAAACCGTTTCGACTCGACATCAAAAAAACGAAAAAGCTTAAAACGGCTCTGGAGCCGCAACCTGCTGACTTATAAAAATGCGACATAGCCTATGTCACCCCCCAGACTCCCAAAATTATTCCTCTAAAATTTGGTGTCAATCGGACCAGTGGCTTTCACGTGAATCCTGGACAAACAAACAAACAAACAAACAAACAAATAAACAAACAAATTTTCTTCTTTATATATTAGACTAGCAGATTTACCCGGCGTTGCCCGGAAGCTTGCAAATTGTAAAAACGCAAGCTTCAGCCAATTTTTTGAAATACTACTTTGCTTATAAATGAAGCCACAAAAAATATTTGTGGAGTTCCGTTAACCCATCGTGGCCCAACAGCTTTTTATAGGTTTTTTCGTTGCTTTGTTATATATATTAGAAATTATTTAACCGATTAACTTCAAATTTTGTATTTTTGAAAATGAAGTTCAATTTACTAACAGACTTGGAAATTGTTAACCCCTGTCGACCCGACGATTGTTCAAAAAAAAATTTGTAAGTAAATTACGTCCAATTTCTGAAAGTAGGTACAACTTCTTTGAATTAGGGGAATTTGGTGCTCCTTGACGATAGAGTTGAGGATGTTAGGTTCCTGGCGAATAATGTTAACTGAATTAAAATGACTATTGGTCAAATGGGGATACTAAGTTTGCCATTATGTCATTATACTATGTCAATAGTAGCTATCTTGAATTGCCAACGTTTGAATAAAATATAGTCAATGGTTTAGAAAAGATTTAAAAATTTGCTTTTCAACTTATATTTTGTTTAGTACTCACCTGAAAGTTGTAATACGCTCTTCCTCGTTTTTTTATGATTTGATGAGAGAAATGTAGGCTTATTTTTTGGAAAAACTGTTTTAAAATACTATGCTTTTAAGCATTATACATAAGAAATTGAATTTTTTGATTTTTAGATTTCATTTGAAGAAAACTGAAAATTTCATTGAATCTTTGTTCAAAACGCACAAACAGGTCAAAACCAAATTAACCATGTGGGTTTTAATTAAAATGTTGGTACAAAATTTTCAATAAAATACTTTTAATCGTATAAGAAAATAAAATTTATAGAAAACTTCATGGCGTCGTCGTGGAAAACGGGTTAATCGAATTAACTAAAACTTTTTGCAGCCTCTCTTTAGACTGCAAAATCAACCTGTAAAATTGGACACAAATCGAAAACACAAAATTTTTTGAAAGTCCGCCAGGCCGAAAGGGGTCAAATTATTCCAGCCAAATTTATACAACTAATTGCGGTTGCTAAGAGGAACATTTGTGCAAAATTTCAAGTCAATTTGTCAAACGGTTTTGACTCGAAATCAAAAACATTGAAAAAGCTTTTTTGCGCCCTCGTGCCCAAACGGGTTAACCGAACTCAACAAAAATTTGTGCCAGACTCTATTGTCGACTGCGAAACCACCTTGTAAAATTGGACACAAATCGGAAATACAAAATTTTTTGGAAGCCCGCCACGTCGAAATGGGTTAAATTATTCCAACCAAATTTATACAACTAATTGCGGTTGCTAAGAGGAACATTTGTACAAAATTTCAAGTCAATCAGTCAAACCGTTTTGACTCGACATCAAAAACATTGAAAAAGCTTCATTGGGCCTTCGTGCCCAAACGGGTTAACCGAACCCAACAAAAATTTGTGCCAGCCTTTCTTTTCGACTGCAAAACCACCCTGTAAAATTGGACACAAATCGGAAACAAATAATTTTTTGGAAGCCCGCCGGACCGAAATGGGTTAATATTTTCGAACCATCTTTATACAACTAATTCCGTTTGCTAAGAGGAAGATTTGTGCAAAATTTCAAGTCAATCGGTCAAACTGTTTCGGCTCGACATCAAAAACATCGAAAAAGCTTCATTGCGCCCTCGTGCCCAAACGGGTTAACCGAACCCAACAAAAATTTGTGCCAGCCTCTCTTTTTGACTGCAAAACCACCCTGTAAAATTGGACACAAATCGGAAACACAAAATTTTTTGGAAGCTCGCCGGGCCGAAAGGGGTTAATTTATTCCAACCAACTTTATATCATTAATTCCGTTTAATAAGAAGAACATTCGTGCAAAATTTCAAGTGAATCGGTCAAACCGTTTCGACTCGACATCAAAAAAACGAAAAAGCTTAAAACGGCTCTGGAGCCGCAACCTGCTGACTTATAAAAATGCGACATAGCCTATGTCACCCCCCGGACTCCCAAAATTATTCCTCTAAAATTTGGTGTCAATCGGACCAGTGGTTTTCACGTGAATCCTGGACAAACAAACAAACAAACAAACAAATAAACAAACAAACAAATAAACAAACAAATTTTCTTCTTTATATATTAGACTAGCAGATTTACCTGGCGTTGCCCGGGAGCGTGCTAATTGCAAAGAAGCAAGTTTCGCGCCAATTTTTCGAAGTACTGCTTTGGTTAAAAAGAAAGCCTCAAAAAATTATTGTTGAGTTCCGTTAACCCGTTGCGGCCCAACAGCTTTTTATAGGTTTTTTCATTACTTTGCTATAAATTAGAAATTCTTTAACCGATAAACTTCATTTTGTAGATGTGAATTGGAATTTGTTACCCTTTGCCGCCCGAAATTTTTTTCAAAAAAAATTTGGAAAGGATATTACGTCCAATTTTGCGAAATACTGCTTGGTCAAAGTTTCAAAAACAGGTTTGTTGAGTTTCGTTAACCCATTGTGGCAGCAGCTTTTTACAGATTTTTTCATTACTTTACTCTTAAGCAAAAACGGTTTGACCACTTGAATGTAAATTTTGTATGCGTACATGTATATACTTATCATTCCTACGATTATTCAAAAAAAAACTTTTTGTAAGTAAACTACGTTCAATTTTTGAAAGTAGGTAAAACTTCTTTGAATTAGGGGAATGGTTAAAAAAATGTTTTGTCGAGTTCTTTTAACCGATTGCGAAACAAAAACTTTAAAAAACCGTTTGCAAAACCGTTTTAACGATTATATTATCTCTAATTTTTCTATATGTTTTTCTTCTGCTCCTTGAATTTTTATTGTTATTATTTAATAATTATGAAAAGTTTCAAGTGAAATTTGATAAATTTGTTGCAAATTGCTAGAATAAGCCCTAAAAACTCGTTTTACAAAAATTGCCTTATTACATTTTAAAATTAACATGTACACCATTCTTGTGTTAACTTTTTCCAATAACATTAACTTAAATTAAAACTCTATTAAGAGGACAAAAGGGTATACTATATTTGCATAGTATAATATTTTCATTATACTATGTCAATAGTAGTTTCTTGAATTGCCAACGTTTGAATAAAATATAGTCTATGGTTTAGAAAAGGTTTAAAAATTTGCTTTTCAACTTATATTTTGTTTTGTACTTACTTCAAAGTTTTACTACACTCTTCCTCGTTTTTTATGATTTTATGACAGAAAGAAGACTTCTTTTTTGGGAAAACTGTGTTAAATACTATGTATTTAAGCATAATATATACGAAATTGAATTTTTTTTGATTTTTAGATTTTATTTGAAGAAAACTGCAATTTTACACTGAGATATTTTTTTAATCCTGGGCAAACAAACGAACAAACAATCAAACAAACAAACAAATTTTCTCCTTTATATATTAGATTACACTATACATATGGAACGTGGGTGTCTGAAATTTAGTGTAATGGCCAAAGTTACTGCATAATTTGGTTGTTCTACTGTAGAGGGTTCGAGTAGCTGCCATACAACTCCTTCTTTTATATGAGCATTACTCTACACCTAATGAAGCTGGGTGTCTGAAATATTTCCAAAAATGGCGTTGTGTAATGGCCGAAGTTACTGCAAAACTGGTTGGTCTAGTGCAGAAGGTTTGAGTAACTGCCATACAACTCCTTCTTTTATATGAGCATTACACTACACCTAATAAAGCTGTATGTTTGCAATTTTGCCAAAAGTAATTAACCGGATGATAAAATGTTTATTTATATAATGTTAATTATGGTCATACGGGTATCCCAGAGTTGACACAGTTTACTCTACTACACTCTTCCTCGTTATACTCGTGCATACATATATGACATCGGATATATTTAAATTTTTCCTCCGTTTGTAACGCATTGATCTAGACGAGCTAGATATAGTATCAAGGGTACGTATCGGATCAGTATCGAAAAACAAATCGATCTAGCTATGTGTGTCTATTCGTCCGGCCGTCCGTATGTCAGCACAATAACTGAAAAACTAAAGAATCTACTGTTTCGAAATTTTCAAAAAATGTTTATCAAACTATTTCTAGGTTCCCTATTTTTTTTATTAGGATCCGACCAAAACTTCGGGTAGCTTTCAGACAACTAACTTTTTACTGCAATATTTTCATATTTTCATATTTGAAATTTTTCAGTACATCTTGTATATTTAAATTATATGAAATTATTTTTTTTGTTTTTTTTTTTGTTATTTTGTTTTGTAGATAACAAATCTTTCGAGTTACGATTTTATTGATTTAAATTTTGCGTATTGCGAAGTTTAAAAAGCTTAAGATAAGCAAAAAAGAATACAAAAAAATTTTATTTTTGTAAATGGCTCGATAAATAATTTGTATGTATTCATATAATATGTATATATGTGTAATATTTTGAATTAAAAGAGATTATATTCAAAAATTAGAGCTAGAGTTTTGAAATTCACAGAAAACATTTTATAGACATTTTTGAGGTTCTCTATTCTTTTTGGTCAAAACCAGACCAAGGCTTCGGGAGCTGCCAAACAACTTTTTTAAACCAATTGCAATATCTTCAAAAGTTATTATACCAGAAGGATGAAAATTACACACGGTTAGTTATATAATAGATCATTAACCTAAATGAAGTTTTAAAACGTTGCGGCTTCAATTTCTTCAAAACTAGTTATATTAGAAGGATAAAAATTATACACGGTTGGTTGTATAATAAAAGAAGCACCTACATGAAGTTTCAAAATATTCCGGCCCCATTTTCGATAAACTGCCATAAAAAGTTGTCAATTCGATAACTATGAATCAAATGAAGCTACGAAGTTAAAATTAAAACTGGACAGGTAAAGTAATAGAGCAAGTTATTTGGAAAGTTGGACATAACTCGGACCAACTTTTAGGATGGGCCATTTTTTTTTTAATGGTTTTTTTTTAAGCCAAAAATTATGGGGTAGGGTAAGTAAAATTTTTTTAATTATTTAATATTTTTATATTTTTTTTGTAATATATGTAATAGCATAAAGGAATTAACTAACGGTTTATTTTATTTTATAGATCATAGTGAGTATGCACGGGTATCTAAAAGTTGACAAGGGCAATAATAAACATCCTCGTTTTTTTTTTAAATTTTACACATCTTTTAAATCATATGAAATCGTAACTCGATAAATACATAAAAAATAACAACAAAACAATAAAAAATCATTAACTTGAAGATGTAACTGAAAATTTCAAATTTTTAAATGAAAATATTGGAGTCAAAAAATTTATATAACTATAAAAAATAGGGAACCTAGAAATAGCTTGAAAAATATTTTGTGAAAAAACTAAAACTGTACCTTCTTTAGTTTTTGAGTGTTCGTGCTGAGATACGGATGGACGGACTGACAGACACTTATAGCTAGAACGATTTATTTTTCTATGCTGATCCGATACGTACTCTTGACACTATATGTTGACACTATATCGTCTATATCGATACGTTACAAACGGAGCAGTAATTTTAATATACTCGATGTCATAAATGTATGCACGCGTATAAAAATAATAAAAAGTATAAGTTATTATACCCTGCACCTATAGAATAGGTAAAGGGGTATATTAACTTTGGTATGGTGTTTGTAACCACCTAAAGGAAGCGAGCTAGATATGGAAAAGTATATATATTTGTGATCAGCGTGACCGCCTGAGTCGATATAGCCATGTCCGTCCGTCCGTCAGTAGGCACGATAACTCAAAAAATAATGGAGCTATCTTGATGAAATTTTAACTGTAGGTTACTAGGACTGAAAGTACGGCGGGGATTGCATATGGGCGAAATCGGCCCATGGGTTCGGATTCTGGACCTTTTAATCGGTTTCAGAGCTAACGAACAAATATAAAAAATCACTATAACTCAACAACTAATGACGCTATCTTCATCAAATTTGTGCTGTAGGTTACTAATAATGAAACTACTTCGGGAATTGCGTAAGGTCGAAATTGGACCATGGGTTCGGAACCTAGAACTTTTTGATCGAATTTAGGCCAAACGAGCATAATTCCGAAACCAATGAAGATAGAACCTCCAAATTTAGTATCAGGATGTCCCTTCCTATTTCCTAAGTGTCTTGTGAATTTGGGTTCATTGGAGTAGTGGGTCGGGGACCAGCCACACATTTCCGAAGACCTTAAAGCATATCTTTAAAATTAATAAAGATAACAACTTGAAAAAATGTAGGAGCTTCCAATTTGCCACAAGGGTGTTCTTTACTATCTCTTGTGTGTTCCCCTAATTTGGGATCAATTGGAGTGGTGGTTCTGTACCCCTCTCAGACCTCCCAAGTTTAAAAGGCTTATAATCGAAATTACTAAAAATAGTTACTTAAAATTAGGATAGACCGTTGAAATTGTGTACAAGGGTTAACTAGTACTATAAGTACAGCGCGGACTATTTAAGGGCGAAATCAGCCCAACGGTTCGGATTCCGGACCTTTTAATCGATGTCAGGGGTAACGAACATATATAAAAAATCACGATAACTCAACAACTAATGAGGCTATCTTCATGAAATTTGTGCTGTAGGTTATTGGTAATGAAACTACGGCGGTGATTACGTATGGTGAGGATTGGACAATGGGTTCGGAACTTAGAACTTTTTGATCGAATTTAGGCCAAACGAGCATAATTCCGAAACCAATGAAGATAGAACCTCCAAATTTGGTATCAGGGTGTCCCTTCCTATTTCGTAAGTGTCTTTGAAATTTAGGCCCCATTGGAGTAGTGGGTCGGGGACCAACCACTCAGTTCCGAGGACCTTAAAGTATATTTTCGAAATTAATAAAGATAGTAACTTGATAAAATGTAGAACCTTCAAATTTGGCCCAGGGTGTTTTTTACTATTTTTTGCATGCCCCCCTAATTTGGGATCAATTGGAGTGGTGGTTCAGAACCTCTCTTAGACCCCCAATGTGTAAAAGCTTATCATCGAAATTAATAAAACTAGTAACTTAAAATTAAGCCAGAACGTTCCAATTGTGTACAAGGGTTAACTAGTATTGAAAGTATGACGGGACTGCATATGGGCGAAATCGTACCATAATTTCGGGTTCTGGAACCCTTGAAAAGTTCAAGGACTAACAAACATATATCTTAAAAACACCATAACTCAAAAAATAATGCCGGTATTTCGATGAAATTTAACACTAGGTTTCTAGGAATGAAAGTACCATGGGAATTGGTTGTGGTCGAGTTTAATTTCGAAGCCAAAGAATATATTTCCTATGTCCTATGTGTCTCCGAAATCTAGACTTAATTGTAATGGTTCAGCTATGTTCAAAGGTACTTCCTGCATTTATGTAAAATTTATTTTTATATTTAAATGAATTATATGAAAAGGTTTAAATTTGTAATTGTATTTTAGAAATACATTTATTGCATATTTTGCGGTTATAAGCTTTTCTATTAGGTATATAAACTAACCATTTAAAATAATTGCAATTTTTAAAAATTTCGATTATTAAATATATTATGCTTCGATTATCTTTTTATCACAAAATTTAATAATTAGAATTTTTTCATTTTGTAATTGAATTGGAATAAATATATTTTCATTTATTTCAAGTTTGTTTGTTTTTTAATATTTTTAAATAGATAAATTAGTAAGATTTTGTAGTATTTTTTAATAGATAGTGTAATTAGAAAATGTTTTTAGTATTATAAAGTTAATTTGGTTAGCTATGTCTTACGATCAAATTAATAACAGCTTTATGGTGTTAAAATGACTTATGGATATGTCCTTAAATTTGAACCAAATAGGTGTAGGGTATTTCTAAGTCGGTTGCACCGACTGACTGTTGCTTTACTTGTTTTTCATATAAAAATAAACAAAAACGGTAAATGAGATAATGTTTAAAATAACATGATCGATACCAATTACATGACATGCCATAATATTATTAAGTTCTCAAAAAAGTAATGTACTTCGTCAAGCAAATTTTCGATGTATCGATTGTTTGTTGTAAGTAAAGTATTTGGTGGTGATTTTCAACAAATTCTTCCAGTTGTTTTCAATGGAGACAGAGTTAGAATAGTTTATGCGTGTATACAAAATAGTGTAATCTATCCTAAAGCAATTTTAATTCGGTTGAGAAAGATAATGACATCAAATCCAAATGAGATTAACTTTTCAAAATGGCTTTTTATTAGACAATAATGAGGTTCCCATTTAATTGAGTGAAGAGATTATTAAAATACCGGATGAATTTATTTGTATTGATTCAATAATAAATTATGGTTTCGAGGAAACAATTGATGATATTCAGAAGTTAATAAGTGCTTTTCAAACGAGAGTTGTTTTAAAATAAATTCAGAGATTTTAAAATTAACTGACGCAAATGAAAAATTTTATTATTTATAGTGTGGATTCCATCATATCAGATTAAAGACTGGGAGGCACAGTGGTTGAGTGCCGACCTTTCATGCGGAGAGGCACGGGTTCGAATTCTAGTGAAAGTGAAAAAAACTTCTCTGGTTTTTGACTCGACTCAGCTACAATTTTCCATTAGGTTTCAATTAATGGCATAATCAATATTTTATAATTATATATCTTTAAAAAAAAATCCTTTAATATAACCATAGAAACAAATGCAAAATATAAACAAATAATTTATTTGAAAAATATGAGTCACAGATATAGAATACCAGTTAACTCAAATACAAAATATTACAATATAAACAAAAAATAGAATTGTAAATATTGAAAATCTAAGACGTTTCTACATGTTATTAGGCCTAGTACTATCTCATGTTTAAATTGTAAGTGGAATTCAATAAAACCAATTCTAATAACACGAATATAATATGACCCACTGTTTCAACATGTATCTATGGTATAGACATGCTTATTAGGTTAACAGTTGAACAGTGACCGCTTCAAAAAGAAGAAAAAAAAAAACAGATAATTTTATTTTGCCGCAGAATACATTAATTCTTTGACAATGCCAGAATTCTCCATTCAATGCTTAAAATTAAAAAAATGGTCTGTAGTCATTCTAATTAGGAATATGAATATAATTTTCGGCTTAGTAAATGGAACTCGAATAATTGTTAGGGTTATCTTAGAAAAGTCTTTAAAATTAAAAATTGTCAAAAGGATTTTGCTAGGTACAGTATTTTTTCTTCCTAAAATAGAGCTATTTATGTTGACGTAAAAATGCCATTCACTTTAAAAAGAAAGCAGTTTTCTATTACATCAGCGATGACAAAAAATAAATCAGAAGGACAAACTTTTGATCAAATCGGGGGTTTCATACCTTTATGACTATAGGTCTATAGCTAAAACAATAAGTTTGTATTTTGGTTGGTCTAATGCAGTAGGTTTGAGTGCCTGCCATATAACTTCTTTTTTTATATGAGCATTACTCTATACCTATTGAACTCTCAAAAGAGTTTTAATTTAAGTTGATGTTATTAAAAAAAGTTAACACAACAATGGTTTACATGTTAGTTTTAAAATGTAATAAAGCAATTTTTTTAAAACGAGTTTTTAGGGATTATTCTGGCAATTTTTCAACAAATTTATCAAATTTCACTTGAAACTTTTCATTTAATAATAACAATAAAAATTCAATTCTGCTTTAGAGTAAAGTAATGAAAAACTCAGTAAAAAGCTGCTGTGCCACAATGGGTTAACGAAACTCAAAAAACCTGTTTTTGAAACTTTAAGCAAGCAATATTTCGCAAAAATGGCCGAAACTTGCTTTTTTGCAATTTGCACGCTCCCGGGCAATGCTGGGTAAATCTGCTAGTCTAATATAATATAAAGAAGAAAATGTTCTTGTTTGTTTGTTTGTGCAGGATTCACGTGAAAAACACTGGTCCGATTGTCACAAAATATTAAAGCTATAATTCTGAGAGCCCGAAGGGTAAGTCAACAGGTTGCGGCTCCAGAGCCGTTTTAAACTTTTTCGTTATTTTGATGTCGAGTAAAAACGGGTGGACCGATTGACTTGAAATTTTGCACAAATGTTCCTCTTAGCGACTGACACTAGTTGTATAAATTTTTTTTGGAATAAATTTACCCATTTCGGCCTGGCGGGATTCCAAAAAATTTTGTGTCTCCGATTTGTGTCCAATTTTACAGGGTGGTTTCGCAGACGAAGAGAGAGGATAACACAAATTTTTATTGAGTTCGATTAACCCGTTTCGGCACGAGGGTGCAATGAAACTTTTTCAACGTTTTTAATGTCGAGTCAAAACGGTTTGACTGATTGACTTGAAATTTTGCACAAATGTTACACTTAGGAACCGAAATTAGCTGTATAATTGGGTTGGCAAAAATTAACCCAATTTGGCCTCGCGGGCTTCCAAAAAATTTTGTGTTTCCGATTTGTGTCAAATTTTACAGGGTGGTTTCGCAGTCGAAAACATAGGCTAACACAAATTGTTTTTGAGTTCAATTAACTAGTTTGGGCACGACGGTGCAATGAAACTTTTTCAAAATTTTTGATGTCGAGTCAAAACGCTTTGACCTATTGACTTGAAATTATGCACAAATGTTCCTCTTAGCAACCGGAATTAGTTTTATAAATTTGGATGGAATAAATTAACCCATTGCGGCCTAGCAGGCTTCCAAAAAATTTTGTGTTTCCAATGTGTGACCAATTTTACAGGTTGATTTTGCAGTCTAAACGGGAGGCTGCAAAAAGTTTTAGTTAAGCTTTAGTTTAGTTTTCACATTAGCCCGTTTTCCATTACGACGCCATGAAGTTTTCTATAAATATAATTTCAAGACCCTAGCTTGAACCGTTCAGAAGATATGAGTGACCAAAAATTTTGCAAAAATTGAGTTTTGTGTAATGTTATATTTTAGTACCGTCTGGCAACCCTAAACATTTGCCTTTTGAAAATTTATAAAGTTTATGAAACCAGCTACCGTTTTCAGATTGAAAATATATCTAACAGAACTCTTGGTATAACAATTTATATATAGGGCTTTTTCCAACTTTGGGGGGCTGTAGTTCTTCCACAAATTTTTTTTTTTGCAAAAACTATCCATTGTTAAAATTTCTTTACTCTATTTCAAACAGTGTAAAAGTTTTTGTAAATATACGGACGGACGGACAGAGTGAAGCTATATAGGCACATTTTTACAAAATTTTTTGAAAATGTGCTAAAAATACAAACGTTTCAGAATAAAGTCCTAAGTAACATAGTAAGTGCAGTAGTATGTATATGCCGTTTCAGCGGCAGGAGGAGCTTTTTTCGGCAGTTCTCCTAAAGTTATGCAATAAAATTGTGATAAGTAAAAAGTTTTGTGCTTTTGAATATTTTAAATTAAGCTTAGCGGTAAATTTTTTTTTTGTTTAAACATAATTGTGATTTTTTATTAATATTATTATTAATTATTTATTAAATTTATATAATTTACATGATTTTTTGTTTTTTTTTTGTACAACTACTGCTCAATGGCATAATGCCCCCAAGCATATGTTTATACCCGTGCATACATATATGACATCGGGTATATTAGATTTGCTCCTCCGTTTGTAACGCATCGATCTAGACGAGCTAGATATAGTGTCAAGAGTACGTATCGGCTCAGAATCGAAAAATTAGTCGATCTAGCTATGTGTGTCTGTCCGTCCGTCCGTCCGTCCGTCCGTGTGTCAGCACGATAACTCAAAAACTAAAAGGGCTAGAGTCTTGAAATTCACACAAAGTCATTTTTAGACAATTTCTAGGTTCCCTATTGTTTTTGGTTAAAATCGGAACAAGGCTTCGGGGAGCTGCCATACAACTTTTTTGCACCAATATGAATTTCTTCAAAACTAATTATACTACGGGGATAAAAATTACACACGGTTAGTTTTATAATGACTCCGGCACTTATATGAAGTTTCAAAATGTTAGGGCGCCATTTTCGGGGGGCTGCCATACAACTTCTTTGCACCAATATGAATTTCTTCAAAACTAATTATACTACGCGGATGCAAATTACACACGGTTAGTTATATAATGAATCGAGCACTTATATGAAGTTTCAAAATGTTAGGGCCCATTTTCGGGGGGCTGCCATACAACTTCTTTGCACCAATATGAATTTCTTTAAAACTAATTATACTACGAGGCTGAAAATTACACACGGTTAGTTATACAATGAATCGAGCACTTATATGAAGTTTCAAAATTTTAGGGCCCCATTTTCGGGGGGCTGCCATACAACTTATTTGCAATAATATGAATTTCTTCAAAACTAATTATACTACGACGATAAAAATTACACACGGTTATTTATATAAAGGATCGAGCACTTATATGAAGTTTCAAAATGTTACGGCCCCATTTTGGGGGGCTGCCATACAAAGTTTTCGATTCAATAACTGCGAATCTAATGAAGCTACAAGGTTAAAATTAAAATTGGGCAGGTAAAGTAATAGGGCAGTTAGTTGGCAAAGTTGGACATCACTCAGACCATCGGAATTTTAGGGTGGGTCATTTTTTTTTTTTTTGTTTTTTTTGTATTTTTTTTTTTTTTTTTTTTTAAGCTAAAGTTATGGGACAATGAATGAAAATTTTGTTTTATGTTTTGTGATTTTTTTTTTTTTTTGTTAATTTTTTTTTTGTTGTTAATTTTTTTTTTTTTTTTTTTTTTAAACTAAAGTTATGGGACAATGAATGAAAATTTTGTTTTATGTTTTGTGATTTATTTTTTTTTTGTTAATTTTTTTTTTTTTTTTTTTACGTCAAAATTATGGAGTAATGAGTTAAATGTATAAGGGAAGTATATTACGGTTTATTTTATACACCATAGTGGGTATGCACGGGTATCTAAAAGTTGACAAGGGCAACTATAATCTTTCTCGTTTTATATTATCTTCAGTTACATATCTTTTAGTATCTAATGAACTTAAAGCTACTTTATTTAAATTTTGTGTATAAATTGTATGTAAATGTGATCTAAATATTTTCATTTCTGTTTGATTTTTTAACAAACAATTTTTATAATTATGTAATGTTAAAGAATTGACAACATATTTCTTTATTCCTTTAGCTTTTTTAATTGTTTTATCTTCATATGTTTGAAGAAAATACATACACAGATTTTAATCCAATAAATTCAGAAACAATTTTTCCATTAAATTCATCTTTAAAAGGACCTAGAACTTTTTTATTCATTAGAGGGAAATTAAATAAATTATCAGATGGATAATCTGATGTATCAAAACGTTTTGGTATTTCATTAAATATGTCAGCGTAAAAATCATCTGTCTGTATAGTATAAATGAAACTGTCAGTGTCTGTAAAATTTAAAAAAACCTTACTACCATATTTAGGTTTAATATAATCACAATGAAAATCATACATACATACATTGTTCGAGTACCGTAAATCCTAAATATATAGGTTTGTCATAATATATATTTGTATGATTAGGCTGAACGGCTATCAAGTTTTCAGTAAATCTAGAGTGGCTATGATAATTTGATTTTGCTATTAACGCTCGAGCACCTAAAGTTCTATTTTGACTTTCCCAAGAGGTAGCTATTTTGAAATTTTTTCTTTTATCTATATTTTCCATTGCTTTACCAAAAACAGCATTATTCATTAATTTAAAATAATCTTTTTCACAAACATTTTTGCCATTGACCTGTGTTGGTTATTTAAATCATATTTTTTTAACCAATTACTTTGTGTGAATTTTATTAGTCTATAAATTTTTTTGAGAATCAAGCCGTTTCGAAGACACTGTTTTAAGTTTCGATAATGTAAAATATATTTACGTTTGTTTGTTCAGTCAACTAACAGTTTAGGAATTTTACCTTTCGGTGGAACTTTGTTTTCAGCACAAAAAAGGAAATCATTGTGCAAATCATGTAGATGTTGAGTGTAATCTAAATCCACTTCCAAAACGTAACCAGTTTGCGAATCATCGGTAACTGAAAGCACATCAATATTTTCAGGAGTATCAACCCACTGAAAATCTTTATGTGGTAAATATTGGATCATTGCCCATCCATATAAATTGTTGGCATCTTCATATACAATGTATTTGGAAGGTTCATTTTGATTATAAGATCCCCCCATAAATTTATTATTTGCCACTGAATGTCTAAGTGAGCATTGACTAATTCCACGACGTATCCCTTTTTTAAAAAAATTATACATATCAACATCAGTTAATAACTCTAATTTCATATCAGTGTATTTTAACATAGCCGCCCATGACAAACGTGGTGTAGTGTAGAAATTTTCAGGATCTAAAGAATAGATTTTCGAGCATATTTTTCAAAAGTTTTCAAAAACATAAGCCAAAATAATGTAAATTTAAATAATTTGTTAAATAATGTAAAGTTTAAGATAGTCCCATAAATTTTGACATTTAAACGTATTCCATACATTAACTGCATGAATGTAGTCTTCATCGGAACATGGTGTGTTTGTAATTGATTGGTAAAATTATCTTGTGACGGTAAACATGTTTCATCAAGTCGTTCAATGGAATTTAAATACTCATAGGAAAAATTCCCTTTCGAGTCATAAGTTTAAATTATTCATTATTATTGAATTCTTTTTTTATATGAAACAAATCGTTTTCATTTAAATTTTTACACAATGAATCAAAACTAGAAGCCAGAAATCTGAAGCTATCGAGAAAACGTAAATAAAATGAGTGATAATTATCTATTGTAATTTTCTAGTGTATTTTTTAACAGACGGAAGTTTTGTAACTACATTGCATTCGGGTTTGTGTAAGTCACGTTGCTCTAATGTATAAAAATGTTGCAAGCACATATTACAAATATAAATTTAATCAATCTTGATAAATGTTTTATGTAAGCAAAATAAAATTTTTCATTCCTTTGCAAAAGCAATAAATTGACATGAAACCTTTTTTCACATTTTGTTAAATAAAATGGCCCTAGAACCTCATATTTCTTGTTCATGACTTTCAATCCAAACTAATTTATGCTTATGTCATTATTAAGATGTTCGAATAAATTTAATTCAGACAATTTAACTGGAAATTGCATATTGCCAAAATTAAGTTGTAAAACATCACCAAACTCAAGCTTGACTATGGTTTGAGAAATGTCACTAATTTTGTATGAAGATGTTCGATTTGCACTTTCAGCGCAAGTTTGTAAGGCTGATACCAAACTCCACTTAAAACAGAAATGATCATTATTGTGGATATTAATGCAGGCTTTTTTATCTTCTATGTTTTTTGGTAACTTAATATAACTTGAAACGTGGATTGGTTCATATTTATTAATATTTATTTCCACGTGTAAAATTCTAATCAATGAACAGCCACTATCATTTTCTTGGAAGTTTTCTGCTTGTTGTTGAATAACGTCTTTAGCATTTTCAAAAAAATCATTAATATCGTCTGTCTGTGTAATGCTAACCATTCAAGTTTGAAAAGATTTGATTGATATATTAAACTCTTCTTCTGTTGGTTTTATATTTTCACCGAAAAGTTCAAGATTTGCCTTAAGGACATTGTGCTTTTTTAGTGATTGTCTCAACAATTCAATGATATCGGTTTGAGCCTTTTCTAAAAAGTGTGATGGGTTTAATATCACTTTATCATCATTATCTTTAATAAATGTTTCTAGTCTATTTTGAAAACATTCATTGATACACCTAACATTCGTTTTAATGATTTCTGCTGCATTTTCCTTATGTTCATTTGTCCGAATGTGGTAGTTCTAAAAATTATTTGAGATGGTTGTATTGCACTTCTTACAAAATTTTGTATTTTTGTAACTTTCTGTATGGTTTTTTATATGTCTTTTTAGATTTTTAAATTATTAGGTCTTGTGAAAACTTTTTGGCACTCATTACATTCCAATTTAATTTTTTTATTTACTGAACTCATTTTTTATTTTTTTTTTTGTTAGTTTTAATTTAAGTAAAAATGATTAGTAACTAAAAATGGATTATAAGATAAGATCATATATATATTTATATACTTTTTAAAACCACCGGATAAATACATTTAAAAAGCTGAATATGAATTTCATTCTCCAACAATGTTGCATCTTATTAGCATATTAACTATTTTTTTTTTTGTAGAAAGCTTATTATTCTATTTATAAAATCAAATAAATCCATAAAAGTTAGTTGATACACCACATCAGCTGCAATATCCTGGACAACTTTTTAATTTATATTAATTTTTCAAATACTACAACAATGTTGCATCGTATTACCATATTAACTTTTTTAGAAAGGCGCACCTGCATTACTATTCTCTAATCATCAAATCAAATAAATCTATAAAAAGATATTTTTGATACCGCGCAGCTGCAGCAGCCTTCACAACTTTTTAATTTATAGAATATTTTTCAAATACTGCAACAATGTTGTATCGCATTAGAATGTTAAATTTAAAAAAAAAAAATAAATAAAATCCATCATAAGTTTCCTAAGCAGAAATTTGGGAACCTTCCCCACTGAAAGGCTACTAGGTCTTAAAAATTAAAACTTTTATGTTTATATAAAACAGTAACTTATTCACAAGTGTAAGTTTTTTCCAAAATTAAACGTTAACATTGAAGCTGCAACATTATTTTCTGCACTTATTAAATGTTTTCTTGAGTGCATTGGGGTTATATTCTAAGAATTTCCCTATTAGTCATATAATTAATAAATTAATGAAATAACTAAATTAATATTATCATTTATTTTTATATTTATTTTTATAAAAATAAATTATGAAATATTCAGTAAGAAACCGTATATAATTTTGAAAATGTGCTTTTTAAAAACCCTTGGTTTTTTTCCTTACTTGTTTATTTATCCATGAATCACCTAACCAAAACTTGATTTCCTTTTTTTAGGAAAATTAGGAAATTTAACAGATGTAAGTTCAGGTTCATAAAAACTGCCTTTTATTTGTTTTGTTGTGTAATCAAGTAAATTGTATGTTATTCGATCAGTTCTTTTTATTTTCGCTGTTGTATAAATTTCTGTTGACCAATTAGGTTGGTAAAGTTTTGCAAATATACTTTTAAATTTACTTATACGAACAAAATCTCCAACTTTGTATTTTGCTTTTCGGAATACTTTTAATTTATTGTAGACAGTTTTTAATAATAATTTCTCATTTTTCTTTGTAACATTTTTAGGTGGAAGTTTAATTGTATGATGATATGAGGGGTATAAAAGCAAAAATACTAAAAGTCCACTTTATTTTTTTTTTTAGATTTTGATGCCATCTGTTGGCTAGACGAAATATATACGTATTAAACTTTATAAAATGTTACAAAAGTTGTAAATATCGACTTATTTTCATATTTAAAATTTAGGCTTAAAAACAAAAGTTAAATAAGTCCTTTACCATTATTAGAGCAAAAATTAAAAATGTCCATTTCAGTTTAAAATCAAAAATTGTTGAAGTCCTATATATATTTCAGTATTCTATTTCAAAATTTTAAAATGTCCAATTAGTTTGAATGCAGAAATTAAAAATGTTTTACGATTTTGTTTTTTAAATTTTGGGAATTTCCCGTTATTGCCATTTTTGTAATTCTATGTGAATGCAAATTTTTCTGCAATTGTTTTTATTTGAATTTAAGTAATGAAAGTGTGCAGTTCTTTACTGTAGTAAAAAATTTAAATAATAAATTAAAAATAGTAGTAATAAAAAAATTTAAATAATAATTAAAAATAGTAGTAATGAAAAAATTTCAAATTAAGATGGAAATTAATTCAAGTCCTGTGGGATCTAGTATTGCCCGCAAAAGATCAAAAAATCCTAAAGCATGGAAGAGAAATATTGAAAAGACAAAACGGTAAAAAATTTAAATATTTTGAATTTCAAATTATTTATGTCAAAAAATGTATTTAGATATTCTGCTAAAGGATTACCTGCAGTACCAAAATGCAAGCACAATACAAATGCCCTAAAGTGTGGCACACTTACAATGCAAAATATATATAATTTCCATCATAAATATTACAGCACACCCGAAAAAGCCGATCAAGATATGTATATTTTAAAATATACTTCATCTAGTCCTATTAAACGTCGACGAACCCGTACTGGTATAAACAGCTCTAAAATATGCAGCGTGAAGTATTTTATAAGAAAAAGCGACAAAAGAAGAGTACCACCCAACTAACATTTATATTCTAATTAGTTTTCGCAGCTAAATTTTAGCTTTTACAACGTCATCCTAATGGTCTAAAATAGCTACTTTACAACTAATGCTAATTTACAAGTTTTCAAGTCATGAAAACGTAAGCACAACCAAAAATAAATTTAAATAGCTTTTGCGACTAATATGCTTTTATATAAGCAAAAAAGTAATATACGCAATAGCGATTTACTGTAAAATTACAGCTAAATAGCTGTTAAAGTAATTTTGATTACCATAATGCTATTTGGCTTTTATTATTTTTTCAATAATAGCAAAATAGCTTTTTGGAAAGCTTATTTGTTATTCTAGTAAACTGGCAATAAGTAATGCTATTTGGCTTTTATTATTTTTTCAATAACAGCAAAATAGCTTTTTGGAAAACTTATTTGTTACTCTAGTAAACTGGCAATAAGTAATGCTATTTGGCTTTTATTATTTTTTCAATAACTGCAAAATAGCTTTTTGGAAAACTTATTTGTTATTCTAGTAAACTGGCAATAAGTAATGCTATTTGGCTTTTATTATTTTTTCAATAACAGCAAAATAGCTTTTTGGAAAACTTATTTGTTATTCTAGTAAAGTGGCAATAAGTAATGCTATTTGGCTTTTATTATTTTTTCAATAACAGCAAAATAGCTTTTTGGAAAACTTATTTGTTACACTAGTAAACTGGCAATAAGTAAAGTGTTTTTACTTTAATTACCATATTGCATAATTTTGGCATTAGCTACAAAAATGGCAATATAGTCGAAATGCCAGCTAAATAGCTGTTAAAGTAATTTTTATTACCATAATGCTATTTGGCTTTTATTATTTTTTCAATAACAGCAAAATAGCTTTTTGGAAAACTTATTTGTTATTCTAGTAAACTGGCAATAAGTAATGCTATTTGGCTTTTATTATTTTTTCAATAACAGCAAAATAGCTTTTTGGAAAACTTATTTGTTACTCTAGTAAACTGGCAATAAGTAAAGTTTTTTTACTTTAATTACCATATTGCATAGTTTTGGCATTAGCTACAAAAATGGCAATATAGTCGAATTGACAAAATTGCCATATTTGAGATTATTATAGCTTTTTTCGATCTATGTTAATAATAGCTTATTTCCAACAAATATTATTAATATTTAAATACTATATAAATGAAAAGTTTATTTAATTTCATAGAATAAAAACGTTTTAAATTTTTAAAGTATAATTTAATTAAAATATTTATGTAGGTATAATATAATGTTCATAGACAAGATTAATGTAAAACGATTTTAAAGAGTGTAGCAAAGGTATAAAAACAGAATCGGTTTTGAATGAAAGACATACAAATTTTGTATTAATTTTTTCGATAACATATATAGCATATTATAGCATCATTATTTTGTCTTGCAGTATTTGCTATATAAATGTTGAGATCTGATGATAACATAGGCTGCACAAAAAAATCTCTTTTTGATTTTAATGAATTACCAAGAATATATGTTTGTTAAGAACCATTTGTTCACCATTTGTTTCTAATATACATCCATTGTTAAGAACTATTTGTTCACATTATTTTTTGACAGCGAAATTGATATACCTACTCAAATCAATTTTTTTATAAAAACTTGTGTTTGTAGGAAGTATATCGGATGTTGCTTTAGTTTTTGAGATGTTTTTTGTAATAAGCTATGTTGAGATGTTTTTTGTAATTTTGTTTAATGCTATTATAATGTCACCACGTGCATGCATAACTATTTAGCTTTGTACAAAGCTAAATAGATATGCATGGAAAGCTGCCCTTTATACTTTAATGCCATTATAATGTCACCACGTGCATGCATAACTATTTAGCTTTGTACAAAGCTAAATGGATATGCATGGAAAGCTATTTTGCTTTGTACAAAGCTAAATAGTTATGCATTGAAAGCTAGTTTAAACATTTAGATATGTACAAAGCTAATTTTCTGTGAAATGTAATTGGTTGCTGCCACAGCTATTTTATTATCAACAAAGAATGTCAATTATTAATAAGATGTGCCACTGTCATTCACAAATATTAATGTATTTTGTACACCAAACAAAAAAAAATTTCATTAGTAAAATTAGGTAAATTATATGTATGTAAATATATGTATGCAAAACCTTTCTGTTATTAAAATTTCTGCAAGAGAGAAACAGAACGATATTTTTGCAATGCTCTTTCAAAACCACTATTTTTTTTTTGTATTGGTATAATATAAAGTATAAAGATATTTGAAAATGAATTGCAAAGTATTCCTTAATTTTTTTTATTCATTTAGGTACAAACGAGGAAGAGTGTGGTAGAGTAGACTGTGTCAACTCTGGGATACCCGTATGACCGTTTTATAAACATTATATCATTTATAAACATTAATTACTTTTGACAAAATTTCAAACATAAAGCTTTATTAGGTGTAGTGTAATGCTCATATAAAAGAAGGAGTTGTATGGCAGCTACTCGAACCCTCTGCAGTAGACCAAGCTAATTTTGCAGAAACTTTGGCCATTACACTAAACTATTTTTGGCAAAATTTCAGACACCTAACTTCAATAGGTATAGAGTAATGCTCATATAAAATAAGAAGTTGTATGGCAGCTCCTCGAACCTTTTGCAGTAGACCAACCAAATTTTGCAGTAACTTTGGCCAATACACTAAACTATTTTTGGCAAAATTTCAGACACCCAGCATTAATAGGTATAGAGTAATGCTCATATAAAACAGGAAGTTGTATGGCAGCTACTCGAACTCACTGCAACAGACCAACCAAATTTTACAGAAACTTTGGCCATAAAACTAAACTACTTTTGCCAAAATTTCAGACACGTAACTGTAATAGGTACAGAGAAATACTCATATAAAAAAAGAAGTTGTATGGCAGCCACCCGAACCCATGGACCAAAATGGCTGGATTTAAATAGCGATGACGGCTATTGCAAAAAAACGAATTTGCGAAAATTTCAAGATTCTAGCTCCTTTAGTTTTTGAGTTATCGTGCGGACGGACGGACGGACGGACAGACGGACGGACGGACAGACGGACGGACGGACATACATAGCTAAATCGATTTGTTTTTCGATTCTGATCCGATCCATACACTTGAGTCTATATCTACCCCCCCTCCTTCTCTGCGTCACAAACGTAATGGCAAATTTATTATACCCTTTGCCTATATAGTCATACGGGTATAAAAAGTAATAAAAAGTGTTTAAAATTGTTAATAATTTTTTTTAATTTTAAAATTATATAGGTAATTATATTTAGAATTCATTTTTAAATTATTTGTTTAAGTAATGTTTTTAAGATTTTATATTAAGTATTCTAAAATAAAAAATATTTTAATATTAAAACAACAATTTAAATTTGTTTTATCTCGCTACTTTCGACACACTTTGCTCCATAGTGAGATTTCAAGTTTTTTGTTTTCATTTCATATAATAAAATCTTATTTCTATACCTAACCTACATATGTATTTCAATTTCGTTGTGTTTTTTTTTTCTTTTTTAAATATTGCAAACCCAAAAATTGCTCACGTGTTGGAGTGGCTCATCTTATTACAATACCTAGATAATTTTTGATTACCAATTTTTTTTTTTATACTCTTTTATTATATATGTATGTATATATATGATATTATGACCACGAGTATATTAAAATTGCTCCTCCGTTTGCAAAGCATTGATCTAGATGAGCTAGATATAATATCAAAGATACGTATCGGATCAGCTTCGAAAAGTAAATTAATCTAGCTATGTGTGTGTGTATTTTCTGTCTCTATGTTTGTGGTTAAGATTCAACCAAAATTTCCGAAAGCTCTTGAACAACTAACATTTATAACTCATATAAAAATTTAAATTTTTGCAGTACAACTTGTATACAACATGCAGTTATATGAATTTTTTGTTTGTTTATTTTTGCTTTTGTTATTGCTGTGTTAGTTTTGTAGTATCTATCAATTTACGATTTCATATGATTCAAATGATGCGTAGTTTAAAAAATTTAAGATAAGCTAAAATTAACACAAATATTTTTTTTAAGTAAATAAATGGTTTGATAAATAATTTATGTATATTTATATAACATGTTTATTTGAAATTCTTTGTATGTGTAGTTTGTATTTTAGATTAATAGATAATAATCATTATGAATATGACAATTATTATATATCTTGATAGTCTTAATATATGAATATGATATTTATTTTTTCAAGGTTTAAATTAAAAGAGATAATATCAAAGACTATACAATATAATTATACACTAAGCACTTTTGTAAAGTTTCAAAATGTTAAGGCTTCATTTTCGGCGAGCTGCCATACAAAGTTGTCAATTCAATATCTGTGAATCTATTAAAGCTACGAAGTTAAAATTAAAATTGGGCTAGTAAGGGTAAAGGGCAAGTTACTTGTCGGACCAACTTTAAAGGTAGGCCAAATATTTTTTTATGTTTTTTTTCCTTTGTTTTGTTTTTGTGGTTTTTTTAACAAAAATTATTGGGTGAGTGGGTCAAATTTTTTTTTTATTATTTTTTTTTTTTTGTATTTTACAACATAAATGCATGGATATCTAAAAGTTGACAAGGGCAACTACAGCCTTCCTCGTTTTTTTTTTTATTTTATGTACAGCATATATAATAGCTGTGATTGCAAGCAATTCAGCAAATATACTTAATATGAATCCCTGATAGTTATATAACTTTTTAAAAAAGAATATTTGCTGCCTACAAATCTAAACTGCTTTAAATTCTAATTAATATATTCTTGTGACCTTTTGATTTTATATTCGCTATCAGAATATTTATTTTGAAAAACTAATTTTTTAGCTATCATGAAAGATATATAGCTTTTTAATAAAGGCAAAAATAAACATGGTAGAAAAAAAACATGGCAGAAAAAATTTCCAAAATTATTTAAGTTTTATAAATTATAAAAGAATGATTATAGCCCTTAAAACCCCTACTAAATTATTATTATCAATTGTTACAACTTTAACCTTAATTTAATAAAATTTTTAAAATATATTTTCGAGAAAATAATTTTTTCTTAAAAATAATTTTTTTATTTATTTATTAAATACTCAATATTTTAATGGCGCATTTTTTATTTCGAAGTATTTTTGAAAATTAATCGATAAAATATTAATCGCAAGTGAATTTAGTCTTTCTTATCTTCTGGAAAATCATATTTGTTCATATAAAAATTATAATTTATACTATTAGACTAGATATAAATTACATAATTACAAAGTTTGTATTTATAAGAACTTTGTAATTTTTAAAATATTTATTTATATATTCAAACAATTTAATTTTATTTACAATTTGTGATATTATAACAGCAAAATAATTTTGGAAGTTATTTTGGCTATCAGAATAGCAAATTTGTTAGGCGAATGATCTTGCAGTAATAGCAGCTTTTAAGCATATATTTCTATTAAGCTGTCATGTAAGTGACATAGAAAATCAAACATGGTTGCATTTGCCATAACTTTTACACATCCGTTGCTATTTGGCTATCATGACAGGTATTTCTATTTTATAGCTATTTTGTAGTTTCAGTATCATAATAGTCACACAGCTAATTTGCTGTGTTACGTTGTCAAAACGTCGTGAAAGCCAAAATATGATCACCACTTTGATCACCGCAACATCATGATCACGTCATAAGAACATTTTCATAATTTTTGGACCTAGTAAAAATAGCTAAATAGCTGCGAATTTTTGCTGTGGCAACGTTTTGGTGACCTAAAATTGCTAGTTGGGCAGTATGTGCTGGAGCTTTTTCACTCATTTTGGGTGTAACCCAGTTCAGAATTCGAGCACTCACTAAAAACCAATTCATTCAGGGAGTTATTCCGAAAGAAACTCGGGGTGGTTATCGAATCACGGAGGGGAACAAAACAAAATTAGAGGCTGTAATGACATTTATTAACAAATTTCATTGCATTGAATCGCATTATTGTAGATCTGCAACATCTTGCCGTATGTATTTACCTGCCTCTTTAAACATAAGAAAAATGTTTAAACAATACCAAAAGCAAGCTGATTTGAATGTCCAGGTGAAAGAAAGCTACTTCCGAAATATTTTTAATACTCGATTCAACCTTGGATTCGGGACTCCTAGGACAGATATGTGTTCAACATGTATTTCAAACAGAAACAGAATTTCAAAAGAAAATAACGCTGAGATGAAAAATTTATTAATAGTTGAACAAAGAATTCACTCTCTTCGAGCGAAAGCGTTTTACACAAAGCATCAGGAAACAAGATCGGATCTTTAAACTTTGTCCTTCGACTGCCAAAAAAATCAGGTTCTACCTAAAGTTCCTGACCAAATAGCCTATTATTCTAGGCAAATTTATATGTATAATTTTGGCATTGTAGAGGGTTCCTCGAAATCTCCATTAAAAGGCAATGTTTCGCTGTATTATTGGACCGAAAATATAAGGCCTAAGGGTTCTAATGAAATCTGTTCAGCAGTGTATCAAAAACTAAATTCTCTTAATTTAGAAAACATTGCTACAGTTCGGCTTGTTGCAGATGGATGCGGTGGCCAAAACAAGAACACGACGATGATTGCAATGTGCAGTAATTGGTTATCGAAAGCGCCTAAAAATATTAGGCACGTAGAACTTATATTTCCTGTTGTTGGCCATTCTTTCATTCCGCCGGATCGTGTTTTTGGTTTGATTGAAAACCGAATAAAAAAATTGGAAACCATTATACAACCAGACCAATACATTGATATATATAAGGAATTCGGTACCGTTTATAAACTAGGAACAGAATGTCCAAATTGGAAGCACAAAAATATTTCAAACCCTGTTCTAAATGGCATTTCAAAATAAGTTTTTCGAAAAGAATTATTTTTAAGAGAAATGCACAAAATTCTATTTCAATACGAGGTGAACCATATTACAAGCACGAAATAAATAATTACGCCGCACTGTGCAAAAAGGAAAAATGGGTCAAAAATATGGAGCCTAATTATCTTCCAACTGGTGTAGTACTTAATTCACTAAAATTAGGTGATGTTAACACACTCCTCTCAAAGCATTTCGGGACAAATTGGAATGAATTAGAGGATCTACAATTTTATGAAGATGTTATACATCCCAGTTCTATAACTTACGTCCTTCGGGAAGAAGAAGATCAAGAATTGTGCGAAATTCAGGAAAAAATTTCTGGATCTTATGTATAACTTTTACAAAATTTTGTTTTTTTTTTTATGTTAATGTGTAACTAATTACTTACTAGTTACGTATCTATAATATATTTTGTTAAATTGAAAAACTTTAAGTTTGTTAAATATTTTAGCTCAATATTTTGTGAATTATGTTAATTTAAATGAATGAATTTTAATTTGAAGATGAATTATATTAATTTTAAAGAATGAATGTTAATTTTAAAGTGAATTATGTTAATTTATGTTAATTATGTAAAATAAAAATTATGTTATTTAGTAAAATTGAAACGTTTAACTTTAATAAATTACAATTTTGCTTCATATTTTATAAAATATATTAAAATATCTTTCTAACGTTAAAAATTTCTATTTTAATTTATTTGGAACCATAAATTGAATATGTCCGATAGTTCATATTCAAAATTTAAAAAAGTCCATAACTCAAATACAAAACTTAAAAAAGTCAAAATTTATAATTTTTTAATTTGTTTTTTTTTAAATAATAATTTACAGTAATATTATTGAATTTTTGTTAACATAATTTTTTTAAAAAAACTATTTTATTTGCGAAAACAGAAGAAAAAAATTGTTTTTATTTCCAGAGATATAGTTTTTTGTGTTTTTCTCGAAAACATAGTTGGTGGACTTTTTACAATTTTGTTTCTAGACCCCTCATATGTTGAGTTATATTTTTCTATTAGCGATGGCAGAATATGTTACCATTTATATGTGCCTTGTAAACTGAATTGTTTCCACATCATGTTTTTTAGGGTGCGATTGAAACGTTCAACAATTGATGCTTTTAGTTCTGAATATGCATGATAATGGTTAATTTTATATTTCCTCATTAGATTTTGAAATTTTTTGTTGAAAAATTCCGTACCTTGATCAGATTGTAAATTTTTGGGTTTTTTACCAGCACGCTTAAAAATATTTTTCATTGCGATTAAAACATTATCAGCGCTTTTGTTTTTAATCGGTTCAGCATACGAAAATTTTTGAAAATGTATCAATAACGGTTAATAAATATTTATATGCCTTATTAAATTTTGCATATGGAATCATTTCAACCAAATCAATTTGCCAAGTATCATTTAAACCCTTTTGAATAAAATTTCTTCGTCTAAAGTTTCTTCTAGTGCCTCTATGAATTTCTGACACAACTTGTAGCCTCGACATTATTCTCGTACCATTTAATTAAATTTTCTAAAGTGATTCTATAACTTTCTATTGTATGACATTCACATGTGTCCGTTGCAGAAGTAGAATTATCATATGCCCACGGACAAGGGGTAAAATGAATACCATAAATTGAAGTGAATTTATTTACTCCAAAAAAGTTTTTAATGTGTTTATATATAGTTTCTTATGATCATCTAATAAGACGGAGGAATAAATATTTAAGAACTCCTCCACATCCATAATTCAAAGTGACAGTACTAAGAATATGTTCGCTGCTTTTATATGATCTCTAAATTGTATTTTAAATTCAGTTTCTTATCAGACACAGACCAAAAATTATAAATTTTATTCATCCATTTACAATGATGATAGCGGGAGCATCTGGATGTGGGAAAACAACATTTGTGTGTAATTTAATTGAAAATATTGATAGATTGATTTCTCCGAAAATTTAAACAATAAAATGGTGTAACCCAGAAATTTCTGCTATTCCAAAAAATCTAACTTTTCCTTATATAGACTTTTATACCAGTATCCCAAAAGAATTTAGTGGTAATGAAAATAAACCTACGTTAATTATTCTAGATGAATTAATGTTAGATTCTGCAAAAAAGACGTATGTGAGCTATTTACTAAAGGTTCACACCATCGTAATTTATCTATTATATTGTTAACACAAAACGTTTTTCGTCTGGGAAAATTTTTAAGAGATATTTCATTAAATTGTAAATATTTAGTGCTTTTCAAAAGTCCTCGAGACAAATCGCAGATTTTGCCTCTTGCTAGGCAACTATATTCAGAAAATATAAAGGGTTTCTTGAGAGTATATAATGAGTCAACATGAAAACCTCATGGTTTTACATACATAAGTAGAAATACTCAGCTAATTGATATTTCTCGTTTGCAAAAAAATGAATACACTTCAGATAACGAAAGTGCGGAAATGTAATAGTGTCACAAGTAAATTGTTTAAAGGTGTTTTTGCTCTTGATCAAATAAAACATTATCAGCGCACCGAAAAATATTTCAAAACCTGGTATTTTAATAATAAACACTGACACTTCTACCGAAAAAGGAAGACATTGGTTAGCAATTTTCGTGCCAGTTCAAGGATGGATAGAATATTTTGATTCATTTGGAAATCCACCATCAATGAGAATGTGAAATTTCTATAAAATCAATCAAAATGTTTTGTTTTCAACAATAAGCGTTTACAAAGTGACCTTTCTTCAGTCTGTGAACAATATTGTTGTGTTCATTTATGGATGTGATGTAAATGCAAGAGCATGAAAAATTTTATTAATTCATTTGGAAATCCACCATAATGAGATTGTGAAATTTCTATAAAATCAATCAAAATGTTTTGTTTTCAACAATAAGCGTTTACAAAGTGACCTTTCATCAGTCTGTGAACAATATTGTTGCGTATATTTATGGATGTGATGTAAATGCAAGAGCATGAAAAATTTTATTAATTTATTCAACACAATGTCATCCCCACCCAAAAACGATAAAAAAATACAAATAACATTTCGGAAAATTTTCAAAAAATGTATACGATAAAAACTATAAATACAAAACTTTCGAGTTATAAAACTCTAACAGTTTAAAAAACATGGAGCCAACATCAAATGCTGAAGTATTTATCGAAAAAAAAAATAAACAACGATGTCAATAACGATAACGACGAAGCACAACAAAAAAATCTTTTATTAAGCTATATTTACTATTTGGATAAAAAACAAACAATAAATGAACAAATTGGATTTAATGTAGAAAATTTAGTTGCAACAATAATTTTCCAACGTCATCGCAAAGTCATTAGCGAGATGAATTATTTGCAGTGGTATGCTTTTTATGTAGATTTTACAGACAGTCAACCTAAATTAAATTCCTAAATTAAATAAAATAAATTTCCACTCAAATTCAATCATACAGAACAAAATAAAAAACTGACATTGGAACTAGATGAGTACACCCGCTTTTGCCTTATGTTGGACTTCATACAAGCAGTGATGCCATATAACAATGGAGCTGAATTAAATGTGCGGGAATATGTATTCAAGTATTTCGACAGATGTATTGAAAAATATAGAGGAATAAACTGAAATTGGAACAAGAAGATTTTTATATTCCTATGAATTTACATATAGCTCAGTGCAATTATTCTAGACTATTTTATGAAATACCATTGCTTATGTCTGAAAAAATATATTGTGCAATAATAAATAAAACAAACATTTTTTAAAGCCAATTATTATTATCTTTTATTAAATACATGTACAAGTTTATACATTTTTTTACAGCACATCTTTGCAACAAATTTTCTGTATTACGATGGTGAGGGCAAATGGTGATGCAATTTCTTAGTTTCTGTAAAGATGGAATTTTTTTATCTAAATTGATAACTTTTACTAAATTTGAAATAAAAGTGTCTAAAAATTGCTCTATTTTAAGATCTCTTACATAAACAACATCAAATATAGTTGTTAAATATTCCTCAAAGACATTTTTAACTTTTAAGTACTCTATAAAGCCATCATTGCAATCCATGTTATTAATGTTCTTTTTGTTGTACTCATTTGTCGTTTAACATAACTATTTAACTATTCAAATGAGTACGGTGCTTTAAATGCTGCTGTTGTTGTTGTTGTTGTTGTTGCTATTCATTTTGTTCTTTATTATTTCTCTATTTATAAAAAATCTAATAACCTAGCCTTTTATTTATAACTCTGATTTCATAAACAAAAGTGGGGATACCTAGATATACTACATAAACAAAATTGGGGATACCTATATATACTATAGAGCAGTAACTTTTTAAAACTATTAACGGACCTTCGCAGACCGTTTTCGGACTTTCACAGACCGTTTCGGACCTTCACAGACCGTTTCAGACCTTGACAGACCGTTTCGGACCTTCACAGACCGTTTCGGACTTTCACAGACCCCTCGCGACAAGGGCACCATCATAAGTACCTACAAAAAAAAATTTTTCTTTTTTGATTTCAATTTTCGGAGAAATCAATCTATCAATATTTTCAATTAAATTACACATAAATGTTGTTTTCCCACATCCAGATGCTCCCGCTATCATCATTGTAAATGGATGAATAAAATTTATAATTTTTGATCTGTGTCTGATAAGAAACTGAATTTAAAATACAATTTAGAGATCATATAAAAGCAGCGAACATATTCTTAGTACTGTCATTTTGAATTATGGATGTGGAGGAGTTCTTAAATATTTATTCCTCCGTCTTAATAAATGATCATAAGAAACTAATATTACATATATATAAACACATTAAAAAATTTTTTGGAGTAAATAAATTTACTTCAATTTATGGTATTCATTTTACCCCTTGTCCGTGGGCATATGATAATTCTACTTCTGCAACGGTCACATGTGAATGTCATACAATAGAAAGTTATAGAATCACTTTAGAAAATTTAATTAAATGGTACGAGAATAATGTCGAGGCTACAAGTTGTGTCAGAAATTCATAGAGGCGCTAAAAGAAACTTTAGACGAAGAAAATTTATTCAAAAGGGTTTAAATGATACTTGGCAAATTGATTTGGTTGAAATGATTTCATATGCAAAATTTAATAAGGCATATAAATATTTATTAACCGTTATTGATACATTTTCAAAAATTTGCGTATGCTGAACCGATTAAAAACAATAGCGCTGATAATGTTTTAATCGCAATGAAAAATATTTTTAAGCGTGATGGTAAAAAACCAAAAAATTTACAATCTGATCAAGGTACGGAATTTTTCAACAAAAAATTTCAAAATCTAATGAGGAAATATAAAATTAACCATTATCATGCATATTCAGAACTAAAAGCATAAATTGTTGAACGTTTCAATCGCACCCTAAAAAACATGATGTGGAAACAATTCAGTTTACAAGGCACATATAAATGGTAACATATTCTGCCATCGCTAATAGAAAAATATAACTCAACATATCATCATACAATTAAACTTCCACCTAAAAATGTTATAAAGAAAAATGAGAAAATATTATTAAAAACTGTCTACAATAAAATAAAAGTATTCCGAAAAGCAAAATACAAAGTTGGAGATTTTGTTCGTATAAGTAAATTTAAAAGTATATTTGCAAAAGTTTATCAACCTAATTGGTCAACAGAAATTTATACAACAGCGAAAATAAAAAGAACTGATCGAATAACATACAATTTACTTGATTACACACAAAAACAAATAAAAGACAGTTTTAATGAACCTGAACTTACATCTGTTAAATTTCCTAATTTTCCTAAAAAAAGGAAATCAAGTTTTGGTTAGGTGGCTTTGATAAAAACCATGATTCATGGATAAATAAACAAGTAAAGAAAAAAAACCAAGGGTTTTTAAAAAGCACATTTTCAAAATTACATACGGTTTCTTACTGAATATTTCATCATTTATTTTTATAAAAATATATATAAAAATAAATGATAATATTAATTTAGTTATTTCATTAATTTATTAATTATATGACTAATAGGGAAATTCTTAGAATATAACCCCAATGTTATAATTTCTTCTACGAAATTATTTTTTTCGTAATATCTACCCGTGGTTTAAATTTCTTAACTCTATGTCAAACGGTGTAAAAGTTTTTGTAAACATACGGACAGACAGATGGACGGACGACGGACAGAGTGAAACTATATAGGCACATTTTTACAAAATTTTTTGAAAATGTGCTAAAAAGATATTATTTAATGAATAATAATTTATTAAATTTTAGTAAAACATGCAATGCTGTTATTTAATATTAACAAGTTAAGAAACAGTCAGTCGGTGCAACCGACTTAGAAATACCCTACACCTATTTGGTTCAAATTTAAGGACATATTCATAAGTCATTTAAACACCATAAAAGCTGTTATTAATTTGATCGTAAGACATAGCTAACCAAATTAACTTTATAATACTCAAAACATTTTCTAATTACACTATCTATTAAAAAATATTACAAATTCTTACTAATTTATCTATTTAAAAATATTAAAAAACAAACAAACTTGAAATAAATGAAAATATATTTATTCCAATCCAATTACAAAATGAAAAAATTCTAATTATTAAATTTTGTGATAAAAAGATGATCAAAGCATAATATATTTAATAATCCAAATTTTTAAAAATTGCAATTATTTTAAATGGTTAGTTTATATACCTAATAGAAAAGCTTACAAACGCAAAATATGAAATGTATTTCTAAAATACAATTACAAATTTAGACCTTTTCATATAATTCATTTAAATATTCAAATAAATTTTACATAAATGCAGCAAGTACCTTTGAATATAGCTGAATCACTACAATTAAGTCTAGATTTCGGAGACACATAGGACATAGGAAATATATTCTTTGGCTTTGAAATTAAACTCAACCAGAACCAATTCCCATGGTACTTTCATTACTAGTAACCTAGAGTTGAAATTTCATCAAAATAGCGGCATTATTTTTTGAGTTATGGTGTTTTTAAGATATTTGTTTGTTAGTCCTTGAACTTGTCAAGGGTTCCAGAACCCCAAACCATTGTACGATTTCGCCCATATGCAGTCCCGTCATACTTTCAATACTAGTTAATCCTTGTATACAATTGGAACGTTCTATCTTAATGCTTTAAGGTCTTCGGAAATGTGTGGCTGGTCCCCGACCCAGTACTCCAATGGAACCTAAATTCCCAAGACTTTTAGAAGTTAGGAGGGGACATCCTGATACCAAATTTGGAGGTTCTATCTTCATTGGTTTCGGAGTTATGCTCGTTTGGCCTAAATTCGATCAAAAAGTTCTAGGTTCCGAACGCATGGTCCAATCCCGACCTTACGGAATCCCCGAAGTAGTTTCATTACTAGTAACCTACAGCACAAATTTGATGAAGAAAGCGTCATTAGTTGTTGAGTTATCGTGATTTTTTATATATGTTCGTTAGCCCTTCGATCGATTAAAAGGTCCAGAATCCGAACCCATGGGCCGATTTCGCCCATATGCAATCCCCGTCGTACTTTCAGTCCTAGTAACCTACAGTTAAAATTTCATCAAGATAGCTCCATTATTTTTTGAGTTATCGTGCCTACGGACGGACGGATGGACGGACAGACGGACGGACGGACGGACATGGCTATATCGACTCAGGCGGTCACGCTGATCACAAATATATATACTTTTCCATATCTAGCTCGCTTCCTTTAGGTGGTTACAAACACCATACCAAAGTTAATATACCCCTTTACCTATTCTATAGGTGTAGGGTATAAAAACAACTTTTTAAAAGCAAGTTTTATATTTTTTTTTTTTTTTTTTTTTTAACTTGAACTTGATCACGTTTTCAAATTGTATTTCATGATCACGCCTTTATATTATTAACAATATAATTTCAAACGTTTATTTGTTTAATTTTTTGTCACAACTTTTGCAGTTAAGTTAATAATCAAGCAAAAAATATCCATCGATTTTTAAAGTTTTTCAACTTTAAAATGGCAGTTGGAAGCTTAATTTTTACACATAACGGACGAGCTTTATTAGCTTTGAATTTTTAAAAATTTTCACGTAAATATTAAATCAAGCTTAAACTTTGAAAATATTAAGTATAAACCAAATTTAAAAAACTTTTCATATCCAATTAAAAATATTCAGCTCAATAGCTTAAGCTTATTTTTTTAATTTATAAAACTTTTTTTTATTTTTCTCGGATATATTAAATCAAACTTAAGCTTTGATAATATTAATTTTGTATTTAAACCAAAATTTAAAAAAAATTTTTTTAAAAACTTTTTTTAAAAAATTTAATTAAGAACAGTGAGCACAAGATCTTAAGCTTATTACTGTTTTAATTTGAAATTTAAACATAACTGATATTTAAAAAACTTTTCATATCTAATTAAAAATATTTAGCTTAATAGCTTAAGCTTTTTTTTTTTAATTTATAAAACTTTTTTTTAATTTTCTCTGAAATATTAAATCAAGCTTAAACTTTGATAGTATTAATTTTGTATTTAAACCAAACTTTAAAAAACTTTTCATATTTAATTAAGAACAATAAGCATAATATCTTAAGCTTATTACTTTTTTAATTTGAAATTTAAACATTACTGATATTCTAACAACCAAGCTTAAATTAAAATACTCAAAGACTCAAACTGGTTTAAGCTTATTATTGTTTTAATATGAAATTTAAACATAACTGATATTCTAACCGCTAAGCTTGATTTAAAATATTCAAAAGCCCAAAACTTTTTACTTATCACAATTTTATTGCATAACATTAGGATAACTGCCGAAAAAAGCTCCTCCTGCCACTGAAACGGCAAATAAAAGCTTAAAAATAGCTGCTCCTGCCTTTGAAACGGCATATACATACTACTAAGTGCTCCCTGGTATGTACGTAATAGTGACATCCATAGATATTTCAGTAATTGCAGTTTTCTTCAAATGAAATCTAAAAATCAAAAAATTCAATTTCGTCTATTTAATGCTGAAATACATATTATTTGAAAACCGTCCAACAGCTTTTTATAGGTTTTTTCGTTGCTTTGCTATATATTAGAAATGATTAAACCGATTAACTTCAAATTATGTATATGTGTTCCTCTGTATCTGGATCTTGCATCTGGAAAAACCAAACTCGAGACTGGTCAAGGATTTCATTGTAACATGGCGGGAAGTGTCTTAATTTTTTTTGGAAAATAATTATAGTTGCTATGGTATCAACTATTTGTTTTGAGTAACTGTTTTGAATTTTTTTATAAAAATATTAAAAAAAATTAATAATTTTTAATATTAATGAGAGTTTTCTGTCAAATTTTCTATAATATAAAAATTTTCATGCATAAAATAAATATATATATTTTATTAAAAGGAAAATATGTAGAAGAAAATAGAAACAAAAAATGAATTTGAAAAAAAAAAATTTGCCCAGTCTGGATTCGAACCGCGATGTTGTGACTATAAGTCGCATGACCTAACCACTACACCATGAAGCGATTAATAATCTAATTAAATTTTGTTTGTTTTTATATTTGGTTTCTATTTAGTTATTAATTTTGAAAATATTCATAGAATTTCAAAAAATTTGTATGGCAGTTTCCCGAAGCCTTTGTCCGACTTTAACCAAAAACAATAGGGAACCAAGAAATTGTCTAAAAATTACTTTGTGAAAGTTTTGGAACTCTAGCTCTTATAGTTTTTGAGTTATCGTGCTGACGGACGGACGGACTGACACACATAGCTAGATTGATTCACTTTTCGATGCTGATTCGATACGTACCCTTGACACTATATCTCGAGACTGGTCAAAAATTAGAAAAATTATTAAAATTTATACTAGCTACCAAATTGTCTGATCGAGTAAAGAACCGACTGATAACAGAGGTAGAAATAAGCACGATTGATAAATTGAATGAAATATTAAATACAAATTTCAAATCAAAGAAGAATCCAACAAAAATTCAGAATGAATTAACAAGTTTGGTACAAGGTAATCAGGATGGTAACTCATTTGCATCAAAGATAGAAATGCTCATTCAATTAAATGAGTTACAATTAGCTGAACTAGGGGAAAACCACAGAAATATTATAATAAAATTAAATGACCCATTAGGTATTAACACATTCAAAATGGATTGAATGAGATTCTTCTTCTTCTTCTTCTATGGCGCTACAGTCCGTTGTCGAACCTTGGCCTCCTGAATCATCCTCTTCCAGTTTACGCGATCTTGGGCAGCAGTTATCCAATTTTGCTCTTACAGCATTGATACAGCGTCTGACTCGACTGCATCAACCCATCGATTTCTTGGCTTTCCCACTGGTCTTTTTCTATCTATTTTCCCGTTCAATACTTTTTTTGGAATGCGGGAATCGGGCATACGTTGTATGTGACCGGCCCACCTAAGGCGTTGTAGCTTGATGTATGTTATAACATCGCTGTCGGTGTATATATTGTATAGCTCTGCGTTGCGTCGCATTCTAAATTGGCCCTGGTCGATAATTGGTCCGAAAGTAGCTTTGCCGTCGCGTGGGTGATCGTCCACGTTTCACTACCGTAGCATAACACCGATCTGATAAGAGATTTGTACAGCTCAAGTTTACATTTTCAGTTCAAGTTTTAACAATTTTGTGTTTTTATTTAATGAATTTAAACTGTTGTCTGACTACATTTATTTAATTATGTGCAGAATATGTCTTTAAATGCAACTCTAAATCCTTTAGGAAAATTGTGAATTATTAAAAAAAGGGTGATGAATTCCCCACTTTTATGAATTATAACAATAATAACAGCTGTGATTCTTCAATAATTTCTGAATAAATTCGTAATTTTTTTTTCCGCGAGCTATTCCTCATCCGTTTTTGTTCTTGATACTATCGCTCGATTGCTAAATTATCTTCCACTCCTAAAAATTTTCAATTTGATTAGTATTTGATTATATTTATAATCATTTCACTAGCTTTTTATCGCCCCATCAACATGGCTTTGTAATGCGTAAATCTACAGTTACTAATCTCGTTGAGTGGACTTCAACTTTTCTTAAAAATATGGTCCACTTTTGTTTATTATTGGTATCAACGATGTTACTTCTGTAATTCAACATTGCGATATTAGAATATATGCAGATGATATGAAGATTTACAAGAAAATAATTAAATATTAAAAATTTAATATTATGTTGGCGAAATATTATGTTGGAGCTTCAATGTTAACGTTTAATTTTGGAAAAACATACACTGGGGAATAAGTTAATGTTTTATAAAAACATAAAAGTTTTAATTTTGAAGACCTGGTAGCCCTTCAATGTGGAAGGTTCCCAAATTTTTGCTTAGCAAACTTATGATGCATCAGCCCACCCCCTCTTGTCCACCTTTCCATTTTTCTAGGTTATAAGAAATCAATTGTGAACTCTACCAAAATTTGGAATAATTTCACGCCTAATTTTATTATTTAAGCAAAAATGGTTAAAACTGAGAGACAATTTCTTCAATTTAAAGAAACCGTTTCAAATGTAAGAAAAACCTTTAACATATGTTTAAAATAATGCTTATGTTTCAAATTTTGTGTATTTGTAAAAAAAAGTTTGAACAGGTATTCAAATTACAGATGTTTAAAAATAGAAAAACTTCAATTTTCGAGTCCTTATAGCATCTTAACAGAAGACGGAACAACGAAATATTGTTAATCGACTCCAACTAATATCTAAGGATCTAACTTTTCCCAAAATTTCAAGACCCTAGCTTAGATCGTTTAGAAGACATGTGGGGCCAAAAATTTTTCAAAAATTGAGTTTTTCATTATGGTAAATTTTAGCACCGTATTGCAACCTTAAATATTTTTCTTTTAAAAATTTATAAACTTTATAAAACCAGCTATTTTGTGCCGTTTTCAAATCGAAAGTAAACTTAAAAGAACTCTTGTTATAACAATTTAAAAATAGGGCTTTTTCCAATTTTGGTGGGCTGTAGCTCCGTAACGAGTGGAGCTAACGAAAAAAGTTCTTCTATGAAATTATTTTTTTTGTAATACGTAATCGTAGTTAAAATTTCTTTCCTTTATTTCAAACGATATTGGAGTTTTTTAAACATATGTACAGACGGACGAACAGAGTGAAACTATGTAGGCACATTTTTACAAAATTTTTTGAAAATGTGCTAAAACATTATTCGATGTTTAAAATGTAAAATACACTTTCCAATTATTGGCTCTTAACCTAAATCAAAACATACGACGTAAAATTTATACGGCAGTACGTCAATACGTCTATCTACATATCCGTAAATTGATTCACGTGTACAGTATTTATTTTATGGAAAAATATTTATTTAAATGTTTTAATTCAGAACAAAAAATATTTTTTATATCATATATAACTATAATATAAGAATACAAGATATTAAAAATTATTTTAAAAAAGTATTATTTTATAAAAAATTAATCTTAGAAATACAAGAAAAACCAATAAAAATATTTTTATATATTTTGACAATTTGTAGTGCATTGCGTTAAGCGTATTTTGGCTGCTCTCATGTAAATTCTGTACCGGCTTATTTCCAAATTTTTTTGCAGAAATTATACGCCGCACGCTTTTTTTTAGGTTGGGTCCTAAGGAACAAGTAATTTTTTTAAGGAAGATTATTTTTTCTGGTTTTGCAAACATATTATAGGTTTTTTCAATTATTTTGAATATATCTAATGTATGTTTTAACCAAAATTATTTAAAAAAAAATATTATTTTAAAATCTTTTATTTTTGAAACTCAATCGTAGCAACATAAGAAAAAACAGTTACAATATTTTTGTACGCTTTGTCAATTTTTAAATTTTAAAAGTCCGAGGTACAGTACGTCGTCTATGCTTTCATGTAAATTTATTTACGTAACTACTTATTTCAAAATGTTTTGAAAGAAATTGTGAGCCGTACGCGTTGATTTTGATTGATACCTAAGGAACAAATCAATTTTCATAATAAATATTATTTTTTTTTATGTTTCTGCAAACATATTAATTATAGGTATATTCAATTATTTTGAATATAAGGTTTTTTTATTAAAAAAATATTTTACAGAATAATAATTTTAAATTTTCTTTTTTTTTTTCGCTTTGTCTATTTTTAAATTCGAGGTACCAGTACGTGGCGTCATGATAAATCATGGACCTAACTATATATTTAAAAATTTTGGCTAGAAATTATACACCGTTCGCGATGATTTTGGTTATGCTCTAAGTAACAAATCATTTAAATTACAAATTATTTTTTTAGGTACGATTATTTTTTTTTTTTTTAATTTTTGCAAATATATTTTAATAACATTTATTCATCTCTCAAACGTAATGGCAAGTACAGATTATTTTTCAAAAGCCGATTTTTTTATTTTATAAAAAACTTAACAAAAAGCAACAACAATATACGATGTTACAATATATGTACAGTACTTTTCGCTTATAACGACCATGAAGGAACAGAAAATATTCGTCTAAATAAACCAATGTAGTTTTAAAAGAATACTGTGAATTTTGAAAAATTAGTATAAGACTTGAACATTGTAGAATGTGCTAATTCTAGAATGGACGCTTGGAACTCATTTGCTAGAATTTTATTTTATGTGTCAGCCCCAAGTCTATGTATGCTATAATGCTTGTTTTTCTAATAAAATTTTGTTTTCTTTTTTTTTTGATGTGTTGACTTTGATGTTCTGTTTGAAATTTTACCAGAAATAATGTGTAAGTTTAAAGGCCAAAGTTACTGCAAAACTTGGTTAGTCTGCTGAAGAGGGTTCGAGTAGCTGTCATACAGCTCCTTCTTTTATATTTATTTATTTATTTATTAGTTTAACTCAAACTTTACAGAAATTTTAACAATTAGTATTATACAACATATAAAAAAAAAATAGCTTATGAATTAAGTTACAATTTCATATTTCTTAAATTAAAATTTAAGTGAACAATAAAAACAACTAAATATATATAAAAAAAAAGAATTTATATTTCTATTTATACAATTTAAGTTTTTGTGTTTGTTTTGAAAGTGTGAAATCGATGTTGTTCTTGTGTTTATTACCCATTATCAACATCCTATGAATTGGTTCATAATTGCCATAATTTGTTCTATGAAAACTCAACGTAAATAAATTAGTATTACGTAAACGATTATTTGAATTAATTTTAATGTTATTAAGGATTTGAGGAGAAGAAATGTTACCTTTTATAACTTCAGTAATAAAAATAACATCAGCAACTTCTCGTCTTAATTTTAAAGTTTTCAAGTGAATTAAATTCAATCTATTTTCATAAGGAGGTAGGATCAGCGGGTTTGACCATTGAAGATTTCTCAAAGTAAATCTTAAAAAATTTCTTTGCACCGCCTCTATCCTATTAATATGTACCTCGTAAAATGGTGACCAAACTTGGCTAGCATATTCTAAATTAGGTCTAACAAGACAAGAATATAAAGATTTAAGAACATAAGGATCATTAAATTCTTTAGACCAACGTTTTATAAAACCAAGCATTGAATTAGCTTTATTTATAATATAGCAGAAATGAAGTTTAAAGTTAAGCTTATCATCGAAGTAAACGCCTAGGTCTTTAATAGAATTCGTTTTAGGAATACTAATTCCGTTCAAGCAGTAATTAAAACAAATCGGATTAAGACGACGTGTGAAACACATAAGTGCACATTTATTTACATTTAGAAGAAGATTATTGTTTTTACACCAAATAAAAAAATTATCTAAATCATTTTGTAAGAGTAAAGCATCATTTAGTGACTCAATTTTCTTAAAAATTTTCATGTCACCCGCCCATATTTGAAGCTCACTATTAACAATAACTGAAGAAACATCATTTACCGAGATTATAAAAAAAAGAGGACCTAAGTGACTGCCTTGTGGAACTCCGGAATTGGCGTTAAAAGGTTTAGAAGTAATGTTTCTAAATAAAACACTGTAGGTCCTATCAGATAAATATGAGTCAACCCATTTCACAAAAATATCTGGGAAACCAAGTTTTCTTAGCTTTATCAGTATTATAGAATGTGGTAAAACATCAAATGCTTTACTATAATCTGTAAAGATAACATCGGTTTGAAAACCTTCTTCCATATTTTTTGTAAAAGTTGAAACTGACTCAACAAGATTAGTAACTGTTGATTTTTTATCCATATATCCATGTTGATTATGAACTAAAAAAGATTTACAGTGACTATGAATAGAATCATACATTATTAATTCGAACAGTTTTGGAAGTGAAGAAAGTTTCGCAATTGGTCGATAATTAATAATTTCATTTTTGGCATTTTTCTTATGAATAGGTCTAACATATGAGTGTTTCCAGATAGACGGGAAAACTGAATTTAATTTCAGTTGAATTTGAAGAAGAGTTAAATAGTATTGAAAGGAGAATAGCTAAAGCGCTTGAACACTTTTTGAGTATAACTTCCGGAATACCATCAGGTCCAGGAAGAGTATTATTCCCAAGTTTATCTAAATACTTTTTAATTACACCTTCATTAATATTTATATTAGACCAAGTAGTTTTCGGAAAAGTATCCAAATGAGAGAAATCATTATAATTTGGTGTAAAAATAGAATTACTATAAGAAGAACAAAAATATTCACGAAAAAAATTAGATATTATTTTAGAATCATTACTTGAAACACCATTATACTTCATATGGGAGGGAAACTCGTACTTTTCCTCTTGGAATTAACAAATTTCCAGAAGCATTTTGGATTTGATATTAATTTTGAAGATGTACTAGAAATAAAATCATTATAGAGTAATTCAGACAATAATTTAAATTCATCAAAAAGAATTTTAAATCTATTATAGTCATGCGAATTCTTCGATTTAAGATAACAACGCCAAGCTTTATTCTTTTTATTTCTGAGTTTTCTCAAATCCGAATTGAACCATGGCGGACTTAATAAAGGGTTTCGGTTCTTAGATTTTGGTACAAATTGCCGAAAGCCTTCAAAAATAACTTCATAAAACCTTTTTGTCATTATATTAACATCTGTATTATTAAATACAGAATAAAAATCAAAGGAACTAATGAATTCATTTAAAGCAGCAAAATTAGCTTTGTTAAAATTAAAACTATAAGAATTAGAATAATCAGAATTTATTGGTGAATTAACACAAAGAGTAAAACTTAATGGTGGATGAAACTTATCAATACCTATTAAAGGGAAGGTATTTTCGCAGAAAATTAAATTGTTCCATTCAGAAGTAAACACTAAATCAAGTTGTTTACCCTGAAAGTTACAAATTTCTGAGACTTGTTGCAAATAATTAGTATTTAATTTATCAATAAATACATATTCACATTCGGTCCTAATATGTTTCGGAATCATAAAATGTTCCTCGTCATGCTTTACCCATTTAAGATTGGGTAGATTAAAATCACCACATAAAATCAAATCATCTTTAGGGCTAAAGTCATTGCAAATAAAATCTACCGTTTTACCTACAGAAGTATAAATATCAGAATCAGACGAAGGAGGAATATAGCAGTTAACAAGGTATAAATTTTTAGAAGGAAGTTCAATTTTCACAATAATAACTTCAAGGTCTTTTAATCTAACTATGATAAACTATGGTAAAATTAATTAACCGGATGATATAATGTTTATGGGCGTTCCAAGGGCTTGAGATGCGAATATATAGCCTAGCTCAGCCAAGTGTCAACCTCAACCTTCACGCGGTGGAACCCGTTTAAAACAAATGAGGCAATGTCAACCGAGTATTGGTGGTATAACCATAGAGAACCACACAGTGGACTAAATACCCAGATGTATCATCATGGCCCTCCAAAGATGGGGGTTGAGCTTGGGGCTAACATCCCCATCCCGCAAAACACAAGTTTGTTACGAAACCCTACAAAATGCCTCGGATTAAAGATGGAAACTATGGTAAACGACCTAAAGCAAGAAATAAGGACTATGATCTGAACATCGGAACTTGGAATCAGCGCACATTATACAACGCAGGTGCCCTAAAAAGTTTGATACAAGAGTGCTCTAAATACAAAATCGATATTTTAGCAGTTCAAGAAACAAAATGGAATGGTAATGAAGTATTTAACTCAGAATCATTTACGATATACTCTAGCGGTAATCAAGACGGAAAGCGGTTATTCGGAACTGCATTTATAGTTAACAAAAAAGTAGATATTATCTCATATGAACTAATAAGCATGAAATTATGTAGCATCAGAATCAGGGGGAAATTTTTTAATATATCCTTTGTATGTGTACACGCTCCAATAGAGGAGAAAGATGATGAAGAAAAGGATATATTCTACTATCAATTAAATAATGTAATAGACAAATTACCTAAAAATTACATTAAAATTATACTAGGTGACCTTAACGCTCAGATTGGCAGGGAAGAAGTATATAAACCAACAATTGGGAAACAAAGCCTACATGATATTAGTAACAATAACGGATGCAGAGTTATAGATTTCGCACAAGCGAGAAATATGGTAGTGAGCAGTACGTACTTTGAGCATAAAAATATACATAAAGCTACTTGGCTAGCTCCGGGCGGAAGATATACATCCCAAATAGACCATATTCTAATTGATGGTAGGCACTTTGGTAATATGATGGACGTCAGAACATTTAAGGGTGCAGCATCGGACTCAGATCACTTTCTGGTAAAGGCAAAGTACAGAGCGCGTATTGCCAATATCAAAAATGAAAGAGGTAATAGAACGGTAAAATGGAATGTTGAAAAATTGAATAACATTACTACTAAGGAAAATTTCGAAAGTCACGTAAATAATAAATTAAATGAAATAAGAGAGGTAGATAACATAGAAGAAGAGTGGATTACTATCAAGGAAACTTTGTCTAGTGCTGGTCGAACAATTCTCGGACAAGCACGTAGAGCAACAAGAAGTAGTGATGACTGATGGGACAACGAATGTAAAGCCGCTCTACAAGAAAAAATGCCACTAGGGAAAAAATGTTACAATGGAATACAAGAACAAACAATAGAATATACAAGCAAAAAAGACAAATATCTACAAAGATAAATAGAAAAAAAAAAAGAGAATGCTTTGATAGAAAAATGCAACAAATCGAACAATCAAATGAGCTCAACGCATGCAGGAAATTTTATAAGGAAGTCAACAAAGTAAAGAAAGGCTTCCAGCCAAGACTTATATGTTGCAAAAGCGAAAATGGGGATATTCTACAGGGAAAAAATGAAATTCTGAAAAGATGGGCAGCATATTTTGACGAATTATTAAATGAGCGTAACACGGATATATGTACCAATCAGGTTTTTCTTACGGCTGAACCGTATATTAACGAACCTACTTTAGGTGATGTAGAAAAAGAAATTAATTTATTGAAAAACAATAAAACGCCCGGTAAAGATGGTATTGTATCAGAAATGATTAAAGGTGGGGGTGCGGGAATGGCCCGACGTATTCATCATTTAATATTAATGATATGGAGGCAGGAAAGGATGCCGGATGATTGGACAGTAGGCGTCATAGTGCCGATACACAAAAAGGGTGATAAAATGGTATGCAATAACTACAGGGGAATATCACTATTAAACAGCGTATACAAAATACTTGCTGGCATTTTATGCACAAAAATGGAATGCTATTATAAAGATATAATTGGCGAATATCAAAGCGGATTTGTAGCTGGTCCCTCTACAACTGATCAAATCTTTAGTCTCAGACAAATAATGAAAAAATGTAGAGAATTTTCCATCCCCACTCATCACGTCTTTGTAGATTTTATGAAAGCGTACGACAGCATACAAAGAGGTCCCCTATGGAACGCAATGGTGGAACTGGGAATCCCAAAGAAACTGGTCAACCTGGCAAAAATGACCATTGAAAACAGTAAAAATTGTGTCCGCATTCAAGGTGACCTCTCTGAACCTTTCGAAACAAAAACAGGAGTGAGACAGGGAGATCGGCTAGCGCCAATGTTATTTAATCTGGCACTTGAAAAATTATCCGTGCATCAGAGATTGAAACAAAACAAACACTTTGGTGTAAATCATCACAAATTCTAGGCTACGCTGATGACCTCGACCTGATAGGCAGAAACATAAATGTTGTAAAAGAAAATTTTATAAAATTACAAGAAAAAGCTGCCCAATTTGGTTTGAAAGTCAATGCAGAGAAAACAAAGTACCTTAAAACTCAAATAACAGCAAGAAGTCAACCACATACACAAACAATTGCTGTGGGAGATACGGAATTTGAAAGTGTTAAAGATTTCAAATATTTAGGATCAGTAGTTGACATAGAAGGCTCAAATAATGCAGAAATAAACGAAAGACTGAAATCTGGAAATAAATGTTATTTCTCCATGCTAAACCTCTTTAAATCAAACTATATCACAAGGAAAACAAAAATAAAACTGTATAAAACTTTGATAAGACCAGTGGTATCGTATGGATGTGAAACTTGGAGCCTTAGAAAAAATGAAGAAGAAAAATTAGATATTTTTGAACGCAAGATTCTCCGAAGAATTCTGGGTCCTGTCAGAACGTCAGAAGGATCGCTTCGACTTCGAACGAATGAAGAATGCAAACAACAATTTAAAGATTTACAATTAAGTTCGTATATTAAAATACAAAAATTAAGATGGGCAGGTCATATTTCCAGAATGCCAAACGACAGGTACGTATCCAGAATCTTCTATGGTAATCCAGTTGGAAAAAGACCAGTTTGCAGACCAAGAGTTAGATGGAAAGATAATTTTCATGAAATTGTAAACGAGCTACAAATACACAATTGGAGAACGAATGCCGTAGATAGAAATAATTGGAAGCAGATAATTAGGGAGGCGAAGGCTCACTATGGGCCGTAGTGCCAAGGAGGAGGAGGATAATGTTTATATTACGGTCATACGGGTACCCTAAAGTTGGCACAGTCTACTGTACTACACTGTTCCTCCTTTTATTTAATGTTCTTGAAAATCGTTATACCAAAGAAAGAAGAACGTACATTTTAAACGTGACCGTGGAAGAAGCAACGTCGATTCTAAATTTTAAATAATTAATAATTATTTTTTTGGTCGAATAATATTTTTTCATTATCTAATATATAAAGGAGAAAATTTGTTTGTTTGTTTGTTCAGGATACACGTGAAAACCACTGTTCTGATTGTCACAAAATTTTAAAGGAATAATTCTGAGAGCCCGGGGGATGACACAGGCTGTGTCACATTTTTATAAGTCAACAGGTTGCGACTCCAGAGCCGTTTTAAGTTTTTTCGTTTTTTAGATGTCGAGTAAAAACGGTTTGACCGATTGACATGAAATTTTGCACAAAAGTTCCTCTTAGCAACCGGAATTAGTTATATAAATTTGGTTGGAATAATTTAACCCATTTCAGCCTGGCGGGCTTTCAAAAAAAATTGTGTTTCCGATTTGTGTCCAATTTTGCAGGGTGGTTTCGCAGTCCAAAAGAGAGTTTGGCACAAATTTTTGTTGAGTTCGGTTGACCCGTTTGGGCACGAGGGCGCTAAGAAACTATTTCAATGTTTTTGAAATCGAGTCAAAACGATTTAACCATTTGATTTGAAATTTTGCACAAATGTTCCTCTAAGCAAACGGAATTAGCTGTACAAATTTGGTTGGAATAATTTAACCCATTTCGGCCTGGCGGGTGGAAAGAAATTTTGTGTTTCCGATTTGTGTCCAATTTTGGAGGGTGGTTTCGCAGTCTAAAAGAGAGTCTGGCACAAATTTTTGTTGAGCTTGGTTAACCCGTTTGGGCACGAGGACCCAATGAAGCTTTTACAATATTTTTAATGTCGAGTCAGAACAGTTAAACCGATTGACTAGAAATTTTGCACTAATATTCCTCTTAGCAACCGGAATAAGTTGCATAAATTTGGTTGGAATAATTTAACCCATTTCAGCCTGGCGGGCTTTCAAAAAAAATTGTGTTTCCGATTTGTGTCCACTTTTAGAGGTTGATTTTGCAGTCTAAAAGAGAGGCTGCAAAAAGTTTTAGTTGAGTTCGATTAACCCTTTTTCCACGACGACGCCATGCAGTTTTCTATAAATTTTATTTGCTTAAACGATTAAAAGAATTTTATTGAATATTTTCACCTGTTTGTGCGTTTTGAACAAGGATTCAATGATATTTTCAAATTTTTGGTATGAACGCAAGTTAATCTTTATTCCAAAAGCTCACTTAATTAATAAGATTAATTTGTATACCCGAATGACTATATAGTCAAAGTGTATAAAAAATTTGCCATTACGTTTTGACACAGAGAAGGAGAGGGGTAGATATAGACTCAAGTGTATGGATCAGATCAGAATTGAAAAATAAATCGATTTAGCTATGTATATCCGTCCGTCCGTCCGCTCGATAAATCAAAAACTAAAAGAGCTAGGATCTTGAAATTTTCGAAAATTCTTGTTTTTGCAATAGCCCGTCATCGCTATTTAAATCCAGCCATTTCGGCCAATGGGTTCGGGTAGCTGCCATACAACTTTTTTTTTTATATGAGTATTACTCTGTACCTATTACAGCTGAGTGTCTGAAATTTTACCAAAAGTAGTTTAGTTTTATGGCCAAAGTTTTTGCAAAATTTGGTTGGTCTTCTGCAGTGGGTTCGAGGAATTGCCATACAACTTCTTATTTTGCCAAAAGTAATTAACCAGATGATATAATGTGTATGTTACTGTCATTCGGGTATCCCAAAGTTGACACAGTCTACTCTACTATACTCTTCCTCGTTTTCCTTAAATAGTCTCAAATAGTTAAAAGCTAAGTGAGATAATATTAATAATAATAAAAATATAGCTAATAAAGAAGCCGAATAAAAATGTCCTTAAAATTAAATAACATAACATTTTCCTTCTCTATATTTTTTCGTAAGTCTTTGTTTTTTATCTACTTTGCAGTTGTTTTTTTTTATAAATAGATTTCAGTGTGAAATTGCAGTTTTCTTCAAATGAAATCTAAAAATCAAAAATTCAATTTCGTATATATAATGCTTAAATACATAATATTTTAAAACAGTTTTTCCAAAATAGAAACCTACATTTCTCTCATAAAATCATAAAAAAACAAGGAATAGCGTAGTACAACTTTCAGGTAAGCGCTAAACAAAATATAAGTAGAAAAGCAGATTTTTAAATCTTTTCTTAACCATCGACTATATTTTATTCAAACGTTGGCAATTCAAGAAAACTACTATTGACATAGTATAATGACGTAGTGGCAAATTTAGTATACCCTTTTGACCTATAGTCATTTTAATTCAGTTAACATTATTCGCCGGAAACCTACCATCCTCAACTCTATCGTCAAGGAGCACCAAATTGTCAAGAAGCACCAAGTATAGAAAAATTAGAGATAATCGTTCAAACTGTTTTGCAAACTGTTTTTTGAAGTTTCTGTTTCGCAATCGGTTAAAACAACTCGACAAAACATTTTTTTAAGCATTCCCCTAACTCAAAGAAGTTGTACCTACTTTCAAAAATTGGATGTAATTTATTTATGAATTTTTTTTTGAACAAACGTCGGGTCGGCAGAGATTAACAAATTCCAAATCTGTTAGTAAAGTGAACTTCATTTTCAAAGAGGAACACATATACAAAATTTGAAGTTAATCGGTTAAATATTTTCTAATATATAGCAAAGCCACGAAAAAACCTATAAAACGCTGTTGGTCCACAATGAATTAAAGGAACTCCACAAATATTTTTTGTGGTTTCATTTATAAGCTAATTAATATTTCAAAAGATTGGCTGAAACTTGCTTTTTTACAATTTGCAAGCTTCCGGGCAACGCCGGGTAAATCTGCTAGTATAATATATTAAGTACGTATTGTCGGAGATAATTTTATTAAGAAAACAAGTGATGAAAAAAAACCAAGGGTTTTTAAAAAGCACATTTTCAAAATTATATAGGGTTTCTTTCTGAATATAAAAATAAATGATAATATTATTATAATTTAATTATTTCATCAATTTATTAATTATGAGTAATAGTGAAATCAATACTTAGAATATAAGCGCAATGCATTAAAAAAAAACTTTTAACAAGTCCTAAATATAATGTTGGGGCTTCAATGTTAACCTTTAATTTGGGAAAAACATACACTGGTGATTAAGTTACTGTTTTTTTTTTTTTTTTTTTCTTTATTAACAATTTATAATTTTTTGTATAATTATAAAAAAAATTCTTAAATTGTAAAACAATTATCTTATACTAGAAAAAAGTAATCAAAATTACAGTATATTCCTATATGTAATTATTGCACATTATATATAAAAGTTAAATTTCTTTTGTGTCGATCATAGTTTACACTTTCTGATCCAATAATTTTAAATAATAAATATGTGTCAATATACAGACAAGTTATTTACAAAAAAAAACAAAAAAAAAAAAAAATAGTAAAATAAAAATTTCATATTACTTTAAAAGAACATATATATAGATTTATAGATACCAATAAGAAAACATAAGCCGAATACGTTATGATAAAGCCGAATACGAAGTGGAGAATTCTTGACTATATAAATTATTAACTATATTAAGATTATCTATATATATAAAAGCGAAAGTTTGTTTATTTGTTTGTTTGTTTGTATGTAGCGAATAGACTCCTAAACTGCCCAGCCGATTTTCATGAAAATTTATATATAGAGGTTTTTGGGTACGGAAAGAAATTGTGGCACAAAAGTTTTTCTCTAACGGACCGCCAAGTTGGGGCTGTGGTGCATGTATTTAAACTTCTTTGTTCTAAAATGAAAACGGTTTAACCGATTGACTTCAAATTTTGTATACGTGATGGTCTTTGAGAATTGAGTAGACACTATTAACAGTTTTGGAATTTGTTAACCCATGTCGGGCCGACGGGTGGTCAAAAAAAATTTTGGGTCCAATTTTTGTCCGATTTTACGAAATTGTGCATTGGCTTAAAACAAAGCCCCAAAAAAAATTTTGCTGAGTTCCATTAACCCATTGCGTCCCAACAGCTTTTTATAGGTTTTTTCAATACTTTACTCTAAATTTGAAACGGTTTGACCAATTGACTTCAAATTTTGTATTATACGTGATGCTCCTTGAGAACTGAGTTGAGACTATTAACAGTTTTGGAATTTGTTAACCCATGTCGGGCCGATGGGTGGTCAAAAAAAATTTTGGGTCCAAATTTTGTCCAATTTTATAAAATTCTGCTTTGGCTAAAAAAAAGCCCAGAAAAAAATTTTATTGAGTTACATTAACCCATTGGGGCCCAACAGCTTTTTATAGGTTTTTTCAATACTTCACTCTAAATTAAAAACGGTTTAACCGATTTTCTTCAAATTTTGTATATGTGTTCCGTTTTGAGAATGAAATTAACTCTTTTAACAGACTTGCAATTGGTTAACCCATGCCGGCCCGACGATTGACAACAAAAAGATTTGGAAGCAAATTACGTCTAATTTTGCGCAATACTGCTTCACCCAAAGAGAAAGTGTAGTCCGTTAACCCAATGGTGCACAGTGGTTTTTAATAGAATTTTGCTTTACTTAACTGTAAATTAGAAACGATTTGACCGGTTGACTTCAATTTTTATGTGTGTGAAGCTACTTGAAAATGGAGTTGAGTCTGTTAACAGTCGGTCCTACGATTGGTCAAAAAAAATTTTTGGAAGTAATTTTTGTGTTAAATTTTTGCAGTAACATCGACTTCAATTAAATCTCTATTGAGAGGCGCAACAACGCGCACTGGGTATTATCTAGTTAAATATAAAATTATTGACGAATGACGAACTCTTTAATTCTTTTTTTGAAGGAATATAAGTTTTCAATACATTTCTATTTTGCATATATTCGTAAAACTGATGCATTGATTATCGTACAAGTTACTAGTAGGATAAACTAGTGGGTAATTGTGGATAGTTTTGATGACTTTTTTATGAATGATATCTATTTTATTTAATAAAGTCATTGACGCTTTGTTCCATATGGGATTTAAATAAACCAAGTTTGATATAATATAAGAGAAGTATATTTGTTTTAGTACATCTTTAGAAAAATACCTCCGAAGTCTTTTTATGATAAAAGCATAAGGCGTAATTTTTTTATGAGTTGATCAATGTGGTCATTCCACTTCATTTTGCTATTTAATAATAGTCCTAAATAATTAAAATTTCTAACAATTTCAATTATACTTCCCTTTACGTAAAAATTAATATCTGAAAATTTTCTGTTTTCGAATAACATGATTTTAGTTTTTTTGACATTTAGAAGTAATTTGTGTTTTGTAAGCCATAGTTCAATAGAATTCAGGTCTGATTTAATGTCATTCCTTAATTCATTCTCGTCATCTTTTGCATATTTAATTACACGCACTTTCTGACTACGTTTCGTTAAATAAGATTCGAAGTACATTTGTTCGGTAGTATTAACATTAATCTTCGAAAGTTTTAGTAACAGTATTTTGTGGTCCACACTATCAAATGCTTTTTCAATTTTTGCACGCAATCAAAGGCAGCCAACAAATCTACCATCATCCATTTTTTTGGAAAGTCGGTTAAACTTAGACACACCCCTGCAGTATTTGATTTGTTTTCGAAGCCAAACTATCTAACCGGTGTTTTACTACGGTTTCAAAAATCTTCGAGAAACAGCTTAGCACGGAAATTGGACGATGGTTAGTTAAGTCAGTTGTGTCACCATTCTTGGAAATAGGCGTAACAATTGCTGTCTTTAGTGAATTTGGAAAGATAAATGTAGAAAAAGATATGTTTATGAAGTGAAGATTGGAGATAGCCTTTCTTTATATTTTTTAACAAATTTGGCGGAAATGTTATCATGACTTGCGGCTACTGCTAGTTTAAGATTATCGATAATGGAGTCTACTTCTGGTTGGTTTGTGGGCGTTAAATGGAAGCTTACATTTGTTGTTTGTGTGAAGCTATTTATGTACACGGTGTCTATAGGTGGTTGACAGACTTTGATCTCTTTGGTCACATTGATAAAAAAATTATTCGTTGCTTCAGCTATGTCGTCTTTATGTTTCAGATTTTTGTTACCTATATTTATAACCTTTAGTTGGCAGGAGGAGGCTTTGCGATATTTATTGTACATTTTTTTTTGTATAGGTCCCATAATTTTTTACAATTACTTGAATCTCGAGAAATTTGGTCAGTACAATATTTCTTTTTGGCTTAAACTATTAAGTTTTCTACTTTCTCTTTATAAAAATTGCATAACTCAGTTTCATACGGATCGTTATTATATTTCCTTTTATATTTATAAAATGAAATATAATAATTTCCGAGTATTGGCGGTATAACCATAGAGAACAACGCATGGGACTAAATACCCTATTGGGGAGCTGTAGCTCCGTAACGGGTGGGGCTCCAGAAAAAAACTCTTCTACGAAACTATTTTTTTTGCAATAATTAACCGTGGTTAAAATTTCTTAACTCTATTTCAAACTGTGTAAAAATTTTTGTAAACATACGGACGGATAGAGTTAAGCTATATAGGCACATTTTTACAAAATTGAAAATGTGCTAAAAAGAAACATTATTTTGAACAAAAAGAAACATTATTTTGAACTATTTAATTTAAATATTTTTCAATATATTAAGTTCATGCATATATAACACATATTTGTTTTAAAAGAAGAAACATTATTTTGAACTTTTTAGATTAAATTAATTACTAGTATCGCCCTGTGCTCGAAATTCGAGCTATTTTTGCTTTTAAGTGAACATATAAAATTCGTTTTGTGTAAATTATATTAGACTATACATAATAAAAATTATGCCAACAGTGTTGTCAACAGTTCTTGCGCTTGAAATTTGTTTAAAAAAAATTTATAATTTTTCTTAATTATTAAAACGTTGTTAAGTACCGATTTTTGAGTTTTATTTCTATAGCTTAAGCCGCTTTAAAGAGAGGATAAATTGGTACAGTTAAATTAAATTAAAATTCTAAATACATATAAATATTATTCTAATAAATACATATTTCTAAACATATACATATATTTATTGAAGTCAAGAACCCAAAATTCGAGTTAATGCTGTCCTTCATATAGCAAACTGTTCTTTTTTCTAAACATTTTAGTACGATATGAACTATGTTGTACGTATTCTGTATCCTAATAAAAAACTCTATGAATACATAATATGTACAACAAAATATAACATATCATAATTCATAAGTTTAGTAATTAGTATTATATTATATTGAAGCTGCCAGAAGTACAAATAATAGGCAAGTTGACCGAAGTCTTTTTTTAAATTTCAATCTTAAGATTTATAGCAAAAAAAAAAGTTTTTCAATAAATCAAAGAATAAATTTTTCCTACCCTTTTTTCATTTTTAAATTTAATAGCTACATAGGTAAAGTTTTACTACAAATGTATGCCTATTTAAAGTTCTGAAAACATGCGAAAAATGATTGTGAATTGCTTAGTTTACTTTATACCTTTTTGTCTAGTTTATTTATTTTATATTTCCTAAGTTTTTTATTGACAAAAATATATTTCTATACATGGTTATGACTCATAAGTTTCTTAAAACAAATAAATATTATTGCTTTTATTCCTTTAAGAGGAGTAAACTCTTTTCTACTCTCAACTATTGCCAGCTACTTCAGCCCTTGTAAAAGAGTATATGACAGAGTAGATAAATAATTTCCGGCAGATGGCTTTAATTAAAATTCTCTTGAATAGGTTATGTTAAATCATATTTTTTATTTGATAACCAATAAGCACTTACCCCCTTCCATTTTAAAAAATATTCTTTATATTTATATCAGCAATAAACCTTAATTTTTTCACTTTATTAATATTTAAATACTATTAAATATAATTAACTTCTCAAATGACAGGTAGTTTTAAAATGTCAAATATATATATGATGATAATCTGACAATTATGTACTCCTGAAACAAAAATTAGCGTTCCATTTACAAACTACGCCTATATAATCTTCATGTACACTTTTTGATATATAAAATTCGTTCGTTTTGTCAAAGTAAATCTAAAAATAGTTTTTTTTAATTATAAAAAAACATTATTCGGTGTTGAAAGTGTGAAATAAACTTTTCAATTATTAGAATGAAATCAAAACATACGACGTACAATTTCTATACGGCAGCAGGTCAATACGTCTGTCTACATATCCATTATCGGTAAATCGATACGCGCGTACAATATTTAATGTATCAAAAATATTTATTTGAATGTTTTAATTTAGTACCTACAAAAAATATTTTTAATTTCATATTATAGGTATTTTGAATATAAGATGTTTTTTAATAAAAATTATTGTAAAAAAATATTATTTTCTAAAACATAATATTAGAAATATAAGAAAAACCAATAATAATGTTTTTATACATTTTGTCAATATTTGTAAATTTTAAAAATCCGAGATACAGTCCGACATTGCGTTACGCGTATTTTCGCTGCTCTAATGTAAATTTATGAACCTATTTATTTCTCAATTTTTTGACAGAAATTATACGCTGCGCGCTTTTATTTAGGTTAGGACCTAAGGAACAAATAACTTTTTTTGAGAAAGATAATTTTTTTAGTTTTGCAAACATATTGTACTGTAGGTATTTTTAATTTATTTGAATATTTGTATGTTTTAAACTAAATAATTTAAAAAAATATGTTATTTTAAAATCTTTTATTTTTAAAATTTAATCGCAGCAGCATAAGAAAAAACAATTACAATATTTTTATACACTTTGTCAATTTTTAAATTTTAAAATTTAAAATTTAAAACATCAGGTATGCTTTCATGTAAATTTTTTTACATTACTAATTATTTCAAAATTTTTTGACAGAAACTGAATGCCGTACATGCTGATTTTTTTCTGATCCATAAGAAACAAATCATTTTTCTTAATAAATATTATTTTTTTTTTTAAGTTTCTGCATATTTCAGAATTCGGTTTTTAATTTTACAAAAAACTTAACAAAAAGCAACCACAATTTACGATTTTCAAAAAATTTTTTTTTTAGTACCTACTGTATTAGAATAAATTGCAAACAAAAACAAAATACAGTACTTTTCGGTTATAACGACCATTATGGGACTGAAAATATTCGTCGTAATAAACAAATGTCATTTTAAAAGAATGCTGTGAATTTTGAAAAATTAGTATAAGACTTGAACATTGTAGAATGTGCTGATTCTAGAATGGACACTTCGAACTCATTTGCTTTATTTGATGTCTCAGCCTCAAGCCTATGTATAGTGCTTTTTCTTCTATTGAAATTTTTTTTGTATTTTTGATGCGTTAATATGATTGTTTTTATATTCAAAACTAAATAAAAAACACTTAATTAATCGCCAAGCAACATTATTAGATATAATAAGTTTAAATAAAAGAAATATCAATGTAATAAAAAACTTACATTTTTAGGAATTTAATTCTTTATCAAAAAGTGTAAAGTTTATTATAATTAAAATTGAACCGAGTTCGTTATAAATGAAAACTACTGTATAAACCAAATGTATTGCTTTCATTTCGAACAGCTCTCATGTAAATTCATGTACCTATTTATTTTTAAATTTTTTGACAGAAATTATACGTCAACTTTTATTTCAGTTGAAGATTATTTTTTAGTTTTTTTTTGCGAACATATTATAGGTATTTTCAATTATTTGGAATGCATGTTTTTTTAAAAAGAAATATTATTTTAAAACATTTTATTTTGAAAACTTAATCGTAGCAACATCAGAAACAACAATTACAATATTTTTATACGCTTTGTCAAATTTTAAAATTTTAAATCCCGAAGTACAGTACATAACATACCTACTTATTTCAAAATTTTTTGACAGAAACTGCACGCCGTATGCATTTATTCTGGTTGATTCCTAAAGAACACATAATTTTTCCTAAGAAATGTAATTTTTTTGTTTCTGCAAACATATAGCAAAAAAAAAAAATACAGTAAAGCTCGCTTATAACGACCATGAAGAGACAGAAAATATTCGTCGTAATAAACAAATGTCGTTTTAAAAGAATGCTGTGAATTTTGAAAAATTAGTATAAGAATTGAACATTGTAGATTGTGCTAATTCTAGAATGGGCACTTTGAACTCATTTGCTAGATTTTTATTTGATGTGTCAGCCTCACCTCTATGTTTATAAATGTATACTTATATGCTTTTTCTTGTAAAGAAATTTTTTTGTAATTTGTTATTATGATTTTTTTTTATATTCAAAAATATATATAAAAATACTAAAATAATCACCAAGCAACATTATTAGATATAATAAGTTTAAATAAAAGAAATATAAATGTAATAAACAACTTACATTTTTAGGTAAAACTTAATTCATTGGCAAAAAGTGTTACGTTTATTATAATTAAAATTGAACCGAGTTCGTTATAAATGAAAACTACTGTATAAACCAAATGTATTGCTTTCATTTCGAAGAAACTCATTTTTTTCGTTCACTTTTTAAGATAAAGAAAAAACAAAAACAAAAAAAAAATTTTAAAAAAATTTAAATCTCCTTGTTCATTGAAAATTGAACTAAATAAAAAAAAGAAAGACATAAGTCGGCGCATATAATCTTTTGATTTAGATTTAGCTGCGTTAAAACCGAAAATGAATTACATTTACACAGAAAGTCGGCGCATAATATTAGAGTCATGAGCCTCAACTTTTAAAAGCGTGACCGTTAAATTCAAATTTACGTTAAATTAAAGACGGATTTTCACCTGAAAAAACGAAATATTCTTAAAAAAAATATGATTGTCCTATGAAAACAAAAAAAACCTTTCTTTTGGTTGTTGTTTCATTAAAATTGGTCAAATAGTTTGTTCTAAAAAAGGATGTTTATATTTGTATGGGAAAAAATAAGCCGATTAAATATTATGATATTGAGTTTGTTTAATTTGGAACAATTGAATGATTTAATATTGAAATGTGTTATTATACCCTACACCTATAGAATAGGTAAAGGGGTATATTAACTTTGGTATGGTGTTTGTAACCACCTAAAGGAAGCGAGCTAGATATGGAAAAGTATATATATTTGTGATCAGCGTGACCGCCTTAGTCGATATAGCCATGTCCGTCCGTCCGTAGGCACGATAACTCAAAAAATAATGGAGCTATATTGATGAAATTTTAACTGTAGGTTACTAGGACTGAAAGTACGGCGGGGATTGCATATGGGCGAAATCGGCCCATGGGTTCGGATTCTGGACCTTTTAATCGGTTTCAGGGCTAACGAACAAATATAAAAAATCACGATAACTCAACAACTAATGACGCTATCTTCATCAAATTTGTGCTGTAGGTTACTAGTAATGAAACCACTTCGGGAATTGCGTAAGGTCGGGATTGGACCATGGGTTCGGAACCTAGAACTTTTTGATTGAATTTAGGCCAAACGAGCATAATTCCGAAACCAATGAAGATAGAGCCTCCAAATTTAGTATCAGCGTGTCCCTTCCTATTTCCTAAGTGTCTTGTGAATTTGGGTCCCATTGGAGTAGTGGGTCGGGGACCAGCCACACATTTCCGAAGACCTTAAAGCATATCTTTAAAATTAATAAAGATAACAACTTGAAAAAATGTAGAAGCTTCCAATTTGCCACAAGGGTGTTCTTTACTTTCTCTTGCGTGTTCCCCTAATTTGGGATCAATTGGAGTGGTGGTTCTGTACCCCTCTCAGACTTCCCAAGTTTTAAAGGCTTGTCATCGAAATTACTAAAAATAGTTACTTAAAATTAGGATAGACCGTTCAAATTGTGTACAAGGGTTAACTAGTACTATAAGTACAGCGCGGACTATATAAGGGCGAAATCAGCCCAACGGTTCGGATTCCGGACTTTTTAATCGATGTCAGGGCTAAGGAACATATATAAAAAATCACGATAACTAAACAACTAATGAGGCTATCTTCATGAAATTTGTGCTGTAGGTTATTGGCAGCGAAACTACGGCGGTGATTACGTACGGTGAGGATTGGACAATGGGTTCGGAACTTAGAACTTTTTGATCGAATTTAGGCCAAACGAGCATAATTCCGAAACCAATGAAGATAGAACCTCCAAATTTGGTATCAGGGTGTCCCTTTCTATTTCGTAAGTGTCTTTGAAATTTGGCCCCATTGGAGTAGTGGATCGGGGACCAGCCACTCAGTTCTTAGGCCCTTAAAGCATATTTTCGAAATTAATAAAGATAGTAACTTGAAACAAATGTAGAAGCTTCCAATTTGCCACAAGGGTGTTCTTTACTATTTCTTGCGTGCCCCCCTAATTTGGGATCAATTGGAGTGGTGGTTCAGAACCTCTCTTAGATCCCCCAATGTGTAAAAGCTTATCATCGAAATTAATAAAACTAGTAACTTAAAATTAAGATAGAGCGTTCCAATTGTGTACAAGGGTTAACTAGTATTGAAAGTATGACGGGACTGCAAATGGGCGAAATCGTACCATAATTTCGGGTCCTGGAACCCTTGAAAAGTTCAAGGACTAACAAACATATATCTTACAAACACCATAACTCAAAAAATAATGCCGGTATTTTGATGAAATTTAACAGTAGGTTACTAGTAATGAAAGTACCATGGCAATTGGTTGTGGTCGAGTTTAATTTCGAAGCCAAAGAATATATTTCCTATGTCCTATGTGTCTCCGAAATCTAGACTTAATTGTAGTGGTTCAGCTATGTTCAAAGGTACTTTCTGCATTTATGTAAAATTTATTTTTATATTTAAATGAATTATATGAAAAGGTGTAAATTTTTAATTGTATTTTAGAAATATATTTATTGCATATTTTGCGTTTATAAGCTTTTCTATTAGGTATATAAACTAACCATTTAAAATAATTGCAATTTTTAAAAATTTGGATTATTAAATATATTATGCTTTGATTATCTTTTTATCACAAAATTTAATAATTAGAATTTTTTCATTTTGTAATTGAATTGGAATAAACATATTTTCATTTATTTCAAGTTTGTTTGTTTTTTAATATTTTTAAATAGATAAATTAGTAAGAATTTGTAGTATTTTTTAATAGATAGGGTAATTAGAAAATGTTTTTAGTATTATACAGTTAATTTGGTTAGCTATGTCTTACGATCAAATTAATAACAGCTTCTATGGTGTTAAAATGACTTATGGATATGTCCTTAAATTTGAACCAAATAGGTGTAGGGTATTTCTAAGTCGGTTGCACCGACTGACTGTTTCTTTACTTGTTATTATTAATATAGTATTCGGTTATTTATTAAAATAAATAATAACATCAATTTTGGTTTTAATCACTTAATGTATTTATTACCTAATAATTTAATTTAACTTAATAGGTTTTTAAGTTAATTGTTTAAATTTTATTTAATTTTTAAGTAGATTAATTTTAAATTGTTTAAATTCTATTTAATTTTTAAGTTAACACTGTTAATTTTTAAGTTGTTTAAATTTTATTTAATTTTTAAGTTACAACAATTTATTTTTAAGTTGTTTAAATTTTATTTAATTTTTTAGTTAACGCAATTAATTTTTAAATTGTTTAAATTTTATTTAATTTTTAATTTGATTAATTTTAAGTTGTTTAAATTTTATTTAATTTTTAAGTTAACACAATTATTGTTAATTCTGTTTAATTTCTTACTAGCAGATTTACCCAGCGTTGCCAGGAAGCTTGCAAATTTTAAAAAAGCAAGTTTCAGCTAATCTTTTGAAATACTAATTTGCTTATAAATGAAGCCACCAAAAAATATTTATGGAGTTCCCTTAATCCATTGTGGCCCAATAGCTTTTTATGGGTTTTTTCGTTGCTTTGCTATATATTAGAAAAGATTTAACCGATTAACTTCAAATTTTGTAAATGTGTTCCTCTTTGAAAATTAAGTTTACTTTACTAACAGATTTGGAATTTGTTAACCACTAACCAGACGGTTGTTCAAAAAAAAATTTATGAATAAATTACGTCCAATTTTTGAAAGTAGGTATAACTTCTTTGAGTTAGGGGAATGCTTAAAAAAATGTTTTGCCGAGTTGTTTTAACCGATTGCGAAACAAAAACTTTAAAAAACAGTTTGCAAAACAGTTTGAACGATTAAGTCTAATTTTTCTATACATGGTGATTCTTGACAATTTGGTGCTCTTTGACGAAAGATTTGAGGATGGTAGGTTTCCGGCGAACAATGTTAACTGAATTAAAATGACTATAGGTCAAAGGGTATACTAAGTTTGCCATTATGTCATTATAATATGTCAATAGTAGTTTTCTTGAATTGCCAACGTTTGAATAAAATATAGTCGACGGTTTAGAAAAGGTTTAAAAATCTGCTTTTCAACTTATATTTTGCTTAGTACTTACCTGAAAGTTATACTACGCTTTTACTTGTTTTTTTATGATTTTATGAGAGAAATGTAGGCTTCTCTTTCGGAAAAACTGTTTTAAAATACTATGTATTCAAGCATTCTGCAATTTCACACTGTAATCTATTTATAAAAAAGAAAACAAATGCAAAGTAGATAAGAAACAAAGACTCACGAAAAAATGTGGAGAAGGAAAATGTTATGTTATTTAATTTTAAAGATATTTTTATTCGGCTTCTTTATTAGCTATATTTTTATTATTATTAATATTATCTCACTTAGCTTTTAACTATTTGAGACTATTTAAGGAAAACGAGGAAGAGTGTAGTAGAGTAGACTGTGTCAACTTTGGGATACCCGTATCACCGTAACATATTCATTGTATCATCTGGTTAATTACTTTTGGTAAAATTTTAAACATACAGGTTTATTAAGTGTAGTGCAATGCTCATATAAAAGAAGGAGTTGTATGGTTGTATGGCACCTACTCGAACCCTCTGCAGTAGACCAACCAAATTTTGATGTAACTTTGGCCATTACACTAAACTATTTTTGCCAAAATTTCAGACAAATAAAATTAATAGAAAACTTCAGGGCGTTGTCGTGGAAAACGGGTTAATCGAACTTAACTAAAACTTCTGTAGCCTCTCTTTTAGACTGCAAAATCAACCTGTGAAATACAACTAATTCCGGTTGCTTAGAGGAACATTTGTGCAAAATTTCAGGTCAATTGGTCAAACCGTTTTGACTCGACTTCAAAAACATTGAAAAAGCTTCATTGAGCCCTCGTGCCCAAACGGGTTAACCGAACTCAACAAAAATTTGTGCCAGACTATCTTTTCGACTGCGAAACCACCCTGTAAAATTGGACACAAATCGCAAACACAAAATTTTTTGGAAGCCCGCCAGGCCGAAATGTGTTAATTTATTTCAACCAAATTTATATAACTAATTTCGGTTGCTAAGAGGAACTTTTGTGCAAAATTTTAAGTCAATCTGCATAATCAGCTTTTCTATTTAATTAAGTAAAAATACAAAGTACAGTTATGCTTTTTGTTTGGAATTTATGAAAAGAAAACATCGAATGATAAGATAATTTGTAAATAATGTTACTATTGGCAAAATGCATAATAATCATGTGCTTTGCTTATGATCATTATACATGTGCTTGTATGTGGTTAACATAAGTGTAATCTTATGTAAAACCTCCCCCTTTAAGTTTTTCGGTCTCAGAAAATTTGTAGAGGAGCTTCATTATACGGTTTTGTGAATTGATTCTCAATTATTTTTGGTTTCTTACAATTTTTTATTTTTGTATGAAAAATTTTGACAATTATTATTATTATTAATCAATTGATTCAATGATTTCTCTATTTTGTATTGTGCTGAGCTGAATATCATCTGCAGTGAAATTATTTACAATTTTCATTATTTGATTGCCATTGTTTATAAGTGATAATACAATGTTATCTTTAAAATTTTTTATTTTATTTATAAAGCTTATATTATAGATTTGGATTATACAGTTGTTAAATTTAACTATATTACTTCCTGTTATTGACATTTCATGTTCAGTACAATTTTGTTTTATCTTCATTTTTGGAAGATTGGATGTATAGACAGTTTCTTCATTTAATTGAGTTATTGATTCTAATTTATTAATTTTATATTTCAAAATCCGAAGTTTCGTCTTCCGTCAAGATGTTGTGAGCTAGTACTCCGAGTCGACTGAATAATATTATGTCTTCGATTTCTTCGACATGGTTGTTTAACAGGTTAATGTCGGCGAAAACTTGTTATTCAATTTTACTTCTATGTAGGATATTAAGTCCGCTTTTTGTTATGTTGTTTATGTAATTTACCATTTCTAAAGTTCGTTTGTTAACTTGTTCGGAAATATCTTCCAAACCTTTAATTAATTTGTTGTTAATAACTACTTGTTTATTAGTCTGTTCTATTATTTGTTTGTTAGAAGTTTTAATATTTTCTAGCCGTTTATAGATTTCGTCTGCGTCTTCTTGGTCCATAGTCCCGGCAATAAACTTCATTGACGACCCTAAGAAGTTTATTAGTCCTCTACGAAACCGTTTAAATGTAGTAGAGTTTGGAGTTAGAATTCTCACTTTGTTTTTTAAATTATCTAGTTCTCTTTGTAAGAGGATGTTATTGTTTTCTTGCCCATGCATTATTATGTTTGCTTGGCTTTGTAGGCTTTCAATTTGGTCATGATATATAGTTAAATTTATTAGGTACAGTGTTTTGTGTAATTTTCGACGATACGTTTATCTTTAAGTCTTACTATTGAGAATCCGTTGTCGTCATTCAAAGATGTTATTTGTATCGATTGCATTAATATGGGGGTTATGAATAAGCATAGTAGATTCCATTCCATTTTCTAAAAAAAAAAATTATAAGAGATATATTAGTCCTGGTATTTATATTTCTTTTTCCTTTGCTTCGCGCAATATTTCATTAGCCTTTTATTGCTAGTATCTGTTAGGTAGTTTCCAGTTTTCTGGTATTCTTTTAATTTTTTGTATTTTGGTTTACATTTTCATATTTCCCGGTTGATTACAATATTTTCTATAAAATTTGGTTTGTTGATTTTATTTTTATTAGTTTTTTCGATGCGTTTCGCCTTTTCCTCGTCGAATTTTTTTGCTAGTTCGTCTATTTTGTTTCTATCGAAATATTTATTAAAGAAGTCTAAAGGTCTTAACTTGGTAGTAGAATGAATAGTACTATTGTAGTCTGTGATGGCTTTATACACTTTGTCGTCTATATCATTTGACTCGGTATTACTTTTATCAACTTTCATTATCCTTAAATGTTCATTTAGCGTGCCGTGTAGGCGTTCGACATTCGAGTTGTCAGTTTTTTTATTTGGCATTGTTTTTTGGAAAATTATGTTGCTGTCGGTTAAAAATTGTTCGACTGCATTATGTATAATGCATTTGTCATTATCGGATACTAATTTTCTCATTGTCCCTAGATATTTAATTCCTTCTTTGATACCTGATAAAATAGAAATCCATATTCTGTCTTTTATTTTAGAAACCGTAGCGTGTTTGGTAAATTTGTCGATCATTGTGAGATACATTATATTGCGACAAGGGAACCATATGTCCATGTGAACTATGTCGTTGAAGTATTTTGGAGATTTAGTAAGGTTTAAAGATAGTTTTACGGGATTCCAATCGTGTTTCGCGATATTGCATACATTACAATTATTTATAAATTTTTGTATTTGTTCAAGCATGTTAGGAAAATAATAAACGGATTTTAGATCGAGAAAAGTTTCTGATATTCCGCGGTTGTTTTTAGTTAGGTGTCGTTCTTTAATAACGTTTAATATTTAATTTTTTTTCAGTCAAATCGATTAGTTTTGTTGGTTATTTAAGTATTTTCAAATTTTTGTTTGCAGAAAAATACTGTATGTATAAGTTTTGAAATTTTAAGTACAAAGGGATGTCTTCGCAATAGATGCACATAGTGCCTTTTCATACCCTACACCTATAGAATAGGTAAAGGGGTATATTAACTTTGGTATGGTGTTTGTAACCACCTAAAGGAAGCGAGCTAGATATGGAAAAGTATATATATTTGTGATCAGCGTGACCGCCTGAGTCGATATAGCCATGTCCGTCCGTCCGTCCGTAGGCACGATAACTCAAAAAATAATGGAGCTATCTTGATGAAATTTTAACTGTAGGTTACTAGGACTGAAAGTACGTCGGGGATTGCATATGGGCGAAATCGGCCCATGGGTTCGGATTCTGGACCTTTTAATCGATCGAAGGGCTAACGAACAAATATAAAAAATCACGATAACTCAACAACTAATGACGCTATCTTCATCAAATTTGTGCTGTAGGTTACTAGTAATGAAACTACTTCGGGAATTGCGTAAGGTCGGGATTGGACCATGGGTTCGAAACCTAGAACTTTTTGATCGAATTTAGGCCAAATGAGCATAATTCCGAAACCAATGAAGATAGAGCCTCCAAATTTAGTATCAGCGTGTCCCTTCCTATTTCCTAAGTGTCATGTGAATTTGGGTCCCATTGGAGTAGTGGGTCGGGGACCAGCCACACATTTCCGAAGACCTTAAAGCCTATCTTTAAAATTAATAAAGATAACAACTTGAAAAAATGTAGAAGCTTCCAAAATGCCACAAGGGTGTTCTTTACTACCTCTTGCGTCTTCCCTTAATTTGGGATCAATTGGAGTGGTGGTTCTGTACCCCTCTCAGACCTCCCAATTTTTAAAGGCTTATAATCGAAATTACTAAAAATTGTTACTTAAAATTAGGATAGACCGTTCAAATTGTGTACAAGGGTTAACTAGTACTATGAGTACAGCGTGGACTAAATAAGGGCGAAATCAGCCCAACGGTTCGGATTCCGGACCTTTTAATCGGTGTCAGGGCTAACGAACATATATAAAAAATCACGATAACTCAATAACTAATGAGGCTATCTTCATGAAATTTGTGCTGTAGGTTATTGGTAATTAAACTACGGCGGTGATTACGTACGGTGAGGATTGGACAATGGGTTCGGAACTTAGATCGAATTTAGGCCAAACTAGCATAATTCCGAAACCAATGAAGATAGAACTTACAAATTTGGTATCAGGGTGTCCCTTCCTATTTCGTAAGTGTCTTTGAAATTTGGGCCTCATTGGAGTAGTGGTTCGGGGACCAGCCACTCAGTTCCGAGGACTTTAAAGCATATTTTCGAATTTAATAAAGATAGTAACTTGAAACAAATGTAGAAGCTTCAAATTTGGCCCAGGGTGTTCTTTACTATTTCTTGCGTGCCACCCTAATTTGGGATCAATTGGAGTGGTGGTTCAGAACCTCTCTTAGACCCCCCAATGTGTAAAAGCTTATTATCGAAATTAATAAAACTAGTAACTTAAAATTATGATAGAACGTTCCCATTGTGTACAAGGGTTAACTAGTATTGAAAGTATGACGGGACTGCATATGGGCGAAATCGTACCATAATTTCGGGGTCTGGAACCCTTGAAAAGTTCAAGGGCTAACAAACATATATCTTAAAAACACCATAACTCAAAAAATAATGCCGGTATTTTGATGAAATTTAACACTAGGTTACTAGTAATGAAAGTACCATAGGAATTGGTTGTGGTCGAGTTTAATTTCGAAGCCAAATAATATATTTCCTATATCCTATGTGTCTCCGAAATCTAGACTTAATTGAAGTGGTTCAGCTATGTTCAAAGGTACTTGCTGCATTTATGTAAAATTTATTTTTATATTTAAATGAATTATATGAAAAGGTCTAAATTTGTAATTGTATTTAAGAAATATATTTATTGCATATTTTGCGTTTATAAGCTTTTCTATTAGGTATATAAACTAACCATTTAAAATAATTGCAATTTTTAAAAATTTGGATTATTAAATATATTATGCTTTGATTATCTTTTTATCACAAAATATAATAATTAGAATTTTTTCAGTTTGTAATTGAATTGGAATAAATATATTTTCATTTATTTCAAGTTTGTTTGTTTTTTAATATTTTTAAATAGATAAATTAGTAAGAATTTGTAATATTTTTTAATAGATAGTGTAATTAGAAAATGTTTTTAGTATTATAAAGTTTATTTGGTTAGCTATGTCTTACGATCAAATTAATAACAGCTTTTATGGTGTTAAAATGACTTATGGATATGTCCTTAAATTTGAATTAAATAGGTGTAGGGTATATCTAAGTCGGTTGCACTGACTGACTGCGTCTTTACTTGTTCTATTAAACATGTTCTCATCATTTCTGGGAGGTTACTGTTTAGGGTAACGTGTAAAATATTGTAACATTTTTTATAAGAAATTTTCATTAGAAGTTGTCCTTTATCTTTTTGATACAGATAAATTGGATTTTTAAAAAAGTTTATAGGTTTTTCTGTAATCCATATATGGTCTGAATCGTCTTCTTGTGCGCTGTGTATTATCGCGGAAGTCGACATATTATCTAAGTTGTTAGCTGCTTTGTTTGTTTTCGTCGCATCGTCTTGTACTTCACATAAAGAGTTAGTAGGAATGTTTTTACTATTGTCTATATTATCGGGTATAATTCTGCTTAATCCGTCGGCGAAATGGTTGTCTTTGCCTTTTAAGTAGATTATTGAAAAACCGTACTCATTAAGCCGAATTTTCCAGCGTTGCAGTTTCATATTTGGCTCTTTCAGATTGTTCAGCCAAACTAAGGGTTTGTGGTCTGTTTCTACTATAAATTTCCTACCGTACACGTAAGTACAGAAGTACTTTGTTGACCACATGATAGCGAGAAGTTCTTTCTCTATTGTTGCGTACCTTGTTTCATGTACGAGCGTACGAGATTTAGCGTACGAGATGCGTAATAGATTGGGTGACCATTTTGGCTTAAAACGGCACCGATTGCTAAATTTGAGACATCCGCGATTACTGTAAATGTATTTTTCGAAATTTGGGTTTACTAAAACAGGGTCGAATGTTAATAATTTTTTTAATTTTTCGAATGCTTCTTTATATTACGGGTTATTTTTGTAGATTTTTGTATTCTTTTTTAGACATTTTATAAGAGGGTAAGCGATACTAGCGTAGTCCTTTATAAACTTCCTGTAGTATCCAGTTATGCCCAGAAAGGATTTAATTTCTTTTGTGTAGGAGGTAATTTAATTTTTTGAATACACGATACTTTTTTCGCATCAGGTTTACCTTTGGAAGGTCGACGGGGAGTTTTTTTTAAACCAAACGGCATTCTGGTAAACTCATAGTGACCATTTGCCGTTGAGAAAGTGGTTTTCCATCTGTTCTCTTGGTGGACTTCGATCTGGTGAAAACCCTTGGCCAGATCTAATGTGGAAAAATACCGACAGTTTACTAGATTCCGGAATAAGTCTTCAATGTTCGGTATTGGAAAATTATCGTCAATCATGTTATCGTTTAATTTTCGATAGTCATTGAAGATCCTCCATTTTTCCTTATTTGAATTTTCCATTTTTTTGGGTACGATCCAATTAGGAGCGTTATAATGTGAGGTACTATTCACTATTATGCCTTGTAATAGCATTTCGTTAATTTGTCGGTCTACTTCTTCTCGATGTATTTGGGGATATCGATAACTTTTTGTATAGATGGGAACGTCGTTCTTTGTGATTATCTTATGTTTAATTTTACTAGTGAACGAAACTGTCTTCTCGTCGTTATAGAAGATGTCTTGGTAAGAAAATAGAAGTGATTCCAACTTTTGGATATCGTTATTAGATAAATATGGTGCGAAATTGGCTTTTACCGGTTGTATTTCGTTACTAAAGATGTTAAGAGATTTGTTAAAGTAAGTGTTATTTTACAAAAAATTTTCATGATCGTTAAGAAAAAATGGTATTCTAGCTTTTGACGTGACTAGATGTCGATCTTTGTAATTTATTATGGCGTTTAACGGTACAAGTATATTATTACCAATTATACCGTCAAAATTGTTGTTTAGGGGAATTTCTAGGAATTCCACGGATTTATCTGTTTCATTAAATTTTTCGAATAAAGGAAATTTACATTTGATATTTGTTGTAACTTTACCGTCTAGTACTCTAAGAGTTTGTGTGTTTATTTGATGTTTCCATTTGGGTTGGCATAATTTAGGATTAATTATGCTAAGTTCCGCACCAGAATCGATTATAAATTTTAAATTTTTTAATTTTGTTCTAATTATTATATAGAGTAATTGTTTGGGCTGTTCGAGCAAAAATTTTGTTCACTACTAATGTTCACATTTACGTCCATAGGTTCTATTTCGTCATAACTACGGTTTGTTCTTCTACTTTGGTGTGAGCAGTTGTAATTATTATTTATTTGATTATGCTGGTTAGCCACTGGATAATTTCTGTTTCCAGAATTATTTTAATTAGTATTACCATTTTGGAAACGGTTTGGATAAGAATTTCTATTTTGTTAATTGTTTTGATTTCTAATTTCGGAATTGCCTGAGTTGAAATTTCTATTTTGGAAATAGTTTGAGTTGGAATTTCTATTTTAGAAATTGTTTGAGCTAAAATTTTTATTTTAGAAATTGTTTGAGCTAAAATATTTATTTTGGAAATTGTTTAAATTAAAATTTTTATTTTGAAAATTGTTTGTTTTTCACAAACTTACGAATTGTGAGTACCCATTTGCGGCAACGATTTGGAAGGCTTCGTTAATGTCTTCGGTGTCCCTATTAATAATTATGCCTCTTACAGGTTCTGGTAGGTTGTCTTTAAATGCCGTAAGGGCTATGCGGTTATGCGTTATTATTTGATTGGTGTTGTTAGCCCCGCTTAATGCATTATTGAGTTTGGTTAATATTCTTTTGAATATTTTGATGGTTGATGTGCAACGACATAGAGTTAATTTATCTAAGATTTCATTGTTGGGCTTTGGCTTGCCAAAATCTCTAACTAGAGCCTCTTTAACGCTCTGCCATGTTCCTAAATCTGGGTTAGAAAGGTCTTAGTTTAATTAGAATCTGCAAGGTCTTAGTTTAATTAGAATCTGTAAGGTCTTAGTTTAATTTGATGCCATTTTTATAATAGAAAATTTTTTTTATTTTAAAGTATTGGTTTAATTTAATAAGCAAAATTTATAGAAGAAAAAAAAAATTTTTTTTTAAGGTATTGGTTTAATTTAATAAGCAAAATTTATAGAAGAAAAAAAAAATTTTTTATTTAATTATAGGGTATTAATTTTAATTAGGAAATCGTAATATATCGTAATTCAACCTTCGTCGTGATAACACCGGTTTCGGTGAAATTTTAAAAAAAATTTTTTTTTTTTTTTAAATTCTATTGCTAACTTTTTTTTTCTTACTTTTAAACTTAAATTAAGTTCTAAAAATTTTCTTTAATTTTCTAACTTATCTAAATTTAAATTTATTTGTGGTGGTGCTAATAATTAGTTTTTATTTTTTTTTTGTGAATTTGTTTGGACCACATTCCGCATTTCCAACGGCGGCATTTCATGGATAAGTATTATTATTAAAATTTATTTGATTTATTATTTTTAACTAGAATAATTTTACGTACACTAAATTCTTTTTTATTTTATTTTTTTAATTTTTTTTTTAAATTTTTATTTTCCAATCTTTTATTAATTAATTAATAATTAATTTTTTTTAGTTTCTTTTTTATTTAAAATTATTCAAATATTTATAAATTTTCACGTCACGCGCCGGTTTGTTTTGTTTACATTAAACTAAATTAAAATAATTATTTTTTTTTTGAAAGTAATACTTCTTTTAATCTTCCTCTAGTGGTAAACAAAACAATATATCCATCTCTCTCCTTCCCGTTGATAGATGTTAATGTTTCTAATAACTCTCTCCACTCTCAATATACCATCATAAAAACACCGTAACTTAATTAATAAATTCTGATGGTATATGTCCAATAATTTTTTAAACTTTTATTTTTTTTTTGTATTTAATTAGTTATATTACCAAAATTACAAATGTTTTATTTTTAATTAGATGTAATTGTGTATTTGTTTTATTTTGATTGAGTTTTGGTTGTACCTACTACAATAAGGGCACATATAGTTTCTATATATATTCTATATCGTGCAAGTTAAAAACTGTTGACGTAGTTATAAACCATTTTCTCACTCGAAATAAGACTTTTAAATTTTAAATTTTTTTGTAAATTTTTTTTTCTCTTTTTTCAAAAAGTCTTGTCGATAGGTTGATAAAATCGTACATAAATAACCGGTTCCAACCAAAGGTCCCTTCCCAAAAAATTGGTATGGCATTATAACCATGCTAACTGGGAAGGTCTGAACAATTTTTACAAAACCTTTGATTGGTCACTTTGCTTCCGTGGAAGGAATGTTGACTTTGCTGCAAATGCGATTAGTGAAACTATTCTACTTGGAATGAGATTATTTATACCTCACTCCATGAAATCTATTAAACGGAAACCCAAAACTTGGGTTAATCGCATTTGTAAAGAAGCCATTCTAAAAAAAGAGGAAGCCTTTAAAAAGTACCGGGGCAGTGGTTTGGAGGCTCACAGTAATTTTTTACAAAAAGTGTAAAAAATTACTACAATAATCCTAGAAAAATCATTTTAAAAAAATGCTTTAATACATTTTAAATTTAACATTTATACCATGGATAGTTTTCGTGTTTAATTTTTGTAGTAACATCAACTTAAATTAAACCTGCTTTGAGAGGCGCAGCAACGCGCACCTGGTATTAGCTAGTTATAAAATAAAATACGAGCAGTTAAATACCTTTATTTTAAATAAATTTTAAAAATCAGATAAACACTTTTAAAATTGATTTGAACATTTTAAAGAAATTTGATTATAAGCATTAAATAAATTAATGTGCTATGACTACTTTATATAATATCTTTACTCCAAGTTAATTTTGCCAGTATTCATATATAATAAATAAGAAAACTAAACTTTAAACGTGTATGATTGTAGTATTTTAAATTAATATTTTGAAAATGAAAAAGAAATTAAATTAACGTTGGCAACAAAGTTAGTAGAAAGTCCTAAAATTACAACTCGTGCTTTAACGAAGTAGAAAAACGAAGCGTCTGCATTTCTTTTAAGTGGGTATCAATTACGGTTTCAGAGATAATTACAGTAAAGTAAATAAGAAAATAGAAGATAAAAATGTTTTTTTAAATTATTTCAACTTACATATATTTTAACATGGGTAGAAAAGATAGTAGTATAAGAACTAGTGGTTCGGCAGTACATTTTGAGGACGATAGAGCACGGGCTAATCCCACCAGAATTCAGGAAACAACACATTATTCGGCAGTTAGGTTAAATTTTTGACATTTTGAGAATTTGGTAACAAAATTTTTGGGAGACAGTAGAATTAGTGTGGGAAATTGGATCGAAGACTTCAAACGGTATAAACTACATTTGAATGGAATGAGCTGCAACGCTTTATATTTTGTAACAAATCTTTAGCTGGAGTGGCAAAGTTGTTTGTAGATTGTGAAGTTAACCAACTTGTTACAACGAACTGAAGAAAGCATTACTTCAAGAATTAAAATGACAGAATGGCTAGTGCATGGTTCACAAGCTTTTAAGAGAAAGAAAGAACAAAGCAGATGAAACTTTTAGGAAGTATTTGTAAACTATAGTAGATCTAGCTTCTCAAACAGAAATCGATTAAGAATCCGTTGTTAGTTATATAATTGTTGGCATTAGAGGTACTTCAAACGGAAAAACGATTTTATATGCGGCTAAAAATATTGAAAATCTGAAGAAGAAATTATTTATATATGAAAAAATTAAACAAGATGAGAAAGCACCAACTTATGTAGAAAGATTGCATGAACCAAGTTCAAGCAGGAAATTGGAAAGAATTGCTAAATCGGTAGAAAAGTAGAAATATTGTTTAAATTGCGAGGTAAGTACTCACGAAGTTCATGTATGCCCAAACAGAAATAAAGGTCCGAAATGTTTTGGCTGCAATGAATTTTTTTGTTTTTTTTTTTTTTAAGCGCTAACTGTTGAACTGTTAGGCAAGCTTATTAGTCTATACCATAGGTACATGTTGGAACAGTGGGTCATTTTATATTCGTGTTATTAGAATTGGTCTTAATCAATTGCGTATAAAATTTAAACATGCGATAGTACTAGGCCTTTTAACATGTAGAAAGGTCTTAAATTTTCAATAGATACAATTCTATTTTTGTTTATATCGTAATATTTTGTATTTGAGTTATATGGTATTCTATATCTGTGAGTTATATTATTCAATTAAATTATTTGTTTATATTTTGCATTTGTTTGTATTGTTGAATTAAAGTATTTTTTATTAAACATATATAATTATAAATTATTGATTAAGCCATTAATTTGAACCCAAGGCGAATAGTAGCTGAACCAGAACAGTTTTTTTTCACTTTTACTAGGATTCGAATCCGAGGTCTTTCACATGAAATGTCGGCAAATTACTGTGTCATCCAGCTGGTAGCTTGTTATAAACGACCTGATTGCCCAAATAGAGCTACTTCGGTAGCCCATATTGTACAAGCAACGGAACTGCTTCCAATTAAAATTAATGGTATAACGTTAAATGGTCTAATCGATACAGGAAGCAATATTTGTATTATTAAAAAATCATTAACCAAGTTAATAAATCCGAAACACAATTTTAGTAACCAAAGTATTTCAGTCACTGACCTAGGAGCTACAGTGCAAAAGAAGAACGCCTGCATCCAAGGAAATTTTTTAGTCTGATCAAAAATTACTCACCTGTAGAACCACCCGAGTCACCAATTAAAATGAGAATAGTTCCTATGAACGAGGAACAAGTTTTCCGACCCCCACTAAGGTTTCCACACAATGAACGTCAAATAATAGATGTCCAGGTAAAAGAAGTGCTTTAACAGGGCATCATTCGGGAGACCACGTCGGATTACTCTAGCCAGGTTGTACTTGTGAGGAAGAAGGACAATTCATATCGGACGTGTATAGGTTGGTCCTCAAGAAAATTTATAGAGAGCGATACTCTTTACTGGTGATAGAAGGTCAGCTGGACAAGGTACAAGAACCAACTTATTTTACAACCCTGGATAAATGAAAGCAGCCGCAAATTTACAGCTTTTGAATTTAAATTTAACCACATTTGGTTTATGCAACTCACCGGGTATATTCCAAAAATTTATTAACTTAATTTTTTATTGACTTGAAACGAGAATGAATTATCGTTATTTACATTGGTGATATCGTGATTTGGGCAAAAACCAAGGATGAAGTGATCGAAAGACTAAGAAAAACTTTAAAGGCTGCGGCCGAAAAGGTATTAAAAATCAAATGGAAGAAATTCCAACTTCTGCAAGAAGAGATAGAATATTTGGGACACCGAGTATTTGAAGGAACCGCGTTTCACCCTGAAGATCTAAGATAAAGACTGTTATCAATTCAAATTCGGAATTAAAATTCCTTTTCCACCAATTGGAAATGAATTTATACGTGCCACATTGATCATGTAAGCCCACTGCACAGTACGAAAAAACATTATCGCTACATTTTTGCAGTAAATGTTGGATTTACGAAATTTTCGTGGCTATTTGCTACAAAAACTTCGAATTCGGAGGAAGCGATACAAAAACTATAAATTATTTTGGAAACATGTGGAGCGTTTGCAACCAAAAATATTCAGTACTACTGTAAAGAACGAGACATCAAGTTACATTATATCACACCCGGAGTGCCACGTTCAAGCTGACAAGTAGAGAGGGTTAATCGAACAGTTATTCCGGCCCTTACCAAAATATCGTTGGACGATCCAGAGAAGTGGTGCAGCTTTACAAAGACTCTTTAAAGGGTACTTAACTCGACGTATCAACGCGCTATAAAAACAACACCAATGGAACTTTTAGTCGGAGTAGAAATACAAAGACGGTCGGGACTTGCGTTTAATTAAAATGATTGAAGACGAAATTAGGTAACATTTTGAAGAAGAGCGAAACAAACGAAGAAAAAAAGAAATTTTAGAAATAGAATAAGAAAATTGGCGACAATGTAGAACGAAAATTAAACCTGCAAGGATATTTAAAATTGTACTGGTTTGAAGATAAACCCAAAATTTCTGGGAACTTTAAAATCTTTGCATAAAAGGGGTTCGATCGATATAAGGTGGAAAAGTTGGAAAACTCGGAAGGACGAAAAGCAACACAAATTAGCGCTGACAAATTGAAACGATGGTGTAAGGAAGAATTCAAAACTGTTGAAATAGGTTGCGATGATTTATTTGAGGCAAATGAATAAGTAGGATGGCCGAATGTAGGAATGCAGATTGTAGGAAATTAAAATTGTGTTTAATTGGTTATGATTCAACATATATTTGTATGGGGAAAAATAAGCCGATTAAATATTATGATTGTCAAAAAAACATAAATTGTTTCTCAAATTTTAAATATTTAATAGTCTATTACACATTTTGTTTTTAATAAACTAAAAATATATGTAAAAGTACATGCATATCTGAACCATAATTAATCTTTTATGGAAATACTAAAAAAAAAATTTCCAATACATTTTTCTTAATAAAACTCTTAAGTGGATTCGGCAACTTTGGCTCTGAGCCTTTCATATACCTTAGCAAAAATTTTGTTCCATGATATAAAAGTAAAAAAACAGAGAGGGGAAAATTTATTTGTTAGATATAACTGCAATATTGTGGTCATGTTATTCCATATTTTTAAGGTTTTGCAAAAAAATTTAATTTCAACTACTCGACGTTTTTCGTTCTTCCTAAAGACCTACAATTTGAAAATTGTAATCTACAATTTTCCTCTGACTTTTCTAGAATTCATCATCCAAATTAGCGTGTTCGAAAATTGAGAAAATTGTAGGAGTTTTACATACTTATAACTATTTTTTATGGATAAAAGTAGTCCAATAAAAATTTTCTAAAAATATATTTTAGGTATTCATTTTCTGACTCTTTAGCTTGTCAAATTTGTTATAAACATAACAGCAGAAAACATTTCTTGACTTTGTTTTTATAGATAAATAGCTAATTACAAATTTTTCAATTGTACAGTAACCACAATTTCTCGTTTTAGGTTCTTTACTAGAATCCGGAAGTGAAGATGAAGATGATGATGATTTACATGTAAGAAGTTCAGTAAGTACAATTGATTCAGCTGGTACCGAATCATCGTGCCCAATGGGAGCTTCAGAATTATCTGTACAAACAATGAGTACGGATAGTAAACATGCTTTGGAGGATTCTGATCAGGTATTATTAAATGTTTTTAACAAAAACAAGTAAAACAAGTAAAGCAACAGTCAGTCGGTGCAACCGACTTAGAAATACCCTACACCTATTTGGTTCAAATTTAAGGCATATCCATAAGTCATTTTAACACCATAAAAGCTGTTATTAATTTGATCGTAAGACATAGCTAACCAAATTAACTTTATAATACTAAAAACATTTTCTAATTACACTATCTAATAAAAAATATTACAAATTCTTACTAATTTATCTATTTAAAAATATTAAAAAAACAAAAAAACTTGAAATTAATGAAAATATATTTATTCCAATTCAATTACAAACTGAAAAAATTCTAATTATTATATTTTGTGATAAAATGATAATCAAAGCATAATATATTTAATAATTCAAATTTTTAAAAATTGCAATTATTTTAAATGGTTAGTTTATATACCTAATAGAAAAGCTTATAAACGCAAAATATGCAATAAATGTATATCTAAAATACAATTACAAATTTAGACCTTTTCTTATAATTCATTTAAATATAAAAATAAATTTTACATAAATGCAGCAAGTACCTTTGAACATAGCTGAACCACTACAATTAAGTCTAGATTTCGGAGACACATAGGACATAGGAAATATATTCTTTGGCTTTGAAATTAAACTCGACCACAACCAATTCCCATAGTACTTTCATTACTAGTAACCTAGAGTTTAAATTTCATCAAAATACCGGCACTATTTTTTGAGTTATGGTGTTTTTAAGATATATGTTTGTTAGTCCTTGAACTTTTCAAGGGTTCCAGAACCCGAAACCATGGTACGATTTCGCCCATATGCAGTCCCGTCATACTTTCAATACTAGTTAACCCTTGTAAACAATGGGAACGTTCTATCTTAATTTTAAGTTACTAGTTTTATTAATTTCGATAAGCTTTTACACATTGGGGGGTTTGAGAGAGCTACTGAACCACCACTCCAATTGATCCCAAATTTGGGGGGCACGGAAGAAATAGTAAAGAACAACCCGGGCCAAATTTGAAGCTTCTACATTTGTTTCAAGTTACTTTTTTTATTAATTTCGAAAATATGCTTTAAGGTCCTCGGAACTGAATGGCTGGTCCCCGACCCACTTCTCCAGTGGGGCCGAAATTTCAAAGACACTTACGAAATAGGAAGGGCACCCTGATACCAAATTTGGAGGTTCTATCTTCATTGGTTTCGGAATTATGCTAGTTTGGCCTAAATTCGTTCAAAAAGTTCTAAGTTCCGAACCCATTGTCCTCACCGTACGTAATTACAGCCGTAGTTTCATTACCAATAATCTACAGCACAAATTTCATGAAGATAACCTCATTAGTTGTTGAGTTATCGTGATTTTTTATATATGTTCGTTATCCCTGACACCGACTAAAAGGTCCAGAATCCGAACCTTTGGGCTGATTTCGCCCTTATACAATCCGCGCTGTACTTATAGTACTAGTTAACCCTTGTACACAATTTGAACGGTTTATCTTAATTTTAAGTAACTATTTGTAGTAATTTCGATTATAAGCTTTTAAAACTTGGGAGGTCTGAGAGGGGTACAGAACCACCACTCCAATTGATCCCAAATTAGGGGAACACGCAAGAGATAGTAAAGAAGACCCTTGTGGCAAATTGGAAGCTTCTACATTTTTTCAAGTTGTTATCTTTATTAATTTTATAGATATGCTTAAAGGTCTTCGGAAATGTGTGGCTGATCCCCGGGGCTCAAATTCCCAAGACACTTAGGAAATAGGAAGGGACACCCTGATACCAAATTTGGAGGTTCTATCTTCATTGGTTTCGGAATTATGCTCGTTTGGCCTAAATTCGATCAAAAAGTTCTAGGTTCCGAACCCATGGTCCAATCCCGACCTTACACAATCCCCGATGTAGTTTCATTACTAGTAACCTACAGCACAAATTTGATGAAGATGGCGTCATTGGTTGTTGAGTTATCGTGATTTTTTATATATGGTCGTTAGCCCTTCGATCGATTAAAAGGTCCAGAATCCGAACCCATGGGCCGATTTCGCCCATATGCAATCCCCGCTGTACTTTCAGTCCTAGTAACCTACAGTTAAAATTTCATCAAGATAGCTCCATTATTTTTTGAGTTATCGTGCCTACGGACGGACGGACGGACATGGCTATATCGACTCAGGCGGTCACGCTGATCACAAATATATATACTTTTCCATATCTAGCTCGCTTCCTTTAGGTGGTTACAAACACCATACCAAAATTAATATACCCCTTTACCTATTCTATAGGTGTAGGGTATAAAAACAGTAAACTGACAACTGACTTAGAAATACCCTACACCTATTTGGTTAAAATTTAATAAGAAGTCCATAAGTCATTTAAAAAAAACAGTCAGTCGGTGCAACTGACTTAGAAAAACCCTACAACTATTTGGTTAAAATTTAATAAGAAGTTCATAAGTCATTTTAAAAACTTAAAAGCTTTTATTAGTTTTACCAAAATTACTTAAATATACTTAAATTTATCTATTCAAAAATAATAAAAATTCTTACTAATTTAACAATTTGAAAATATTAGAAAAAAAAACTTCAAATAAATCTAATATATAAAGAAGACAATTTGTTTGTTTGTTTGTTTGTTTATTTGTTTGCCCAGGATTCACATGAAAATAACTGGTTCGATTGTCACAAAATTTTAAAGGAATAATTCTGGGAGCCCGGGGGGTGACATAGGCTATGTCACATTTCTATAAGTCAACAGGTTGCGGCTCCAGAGCTGTTTTAAGCTTTTTCGTTTTTTGGATGTCGAGTCAAAACGGCTTGACCGATTGACTTGAAATTTTGCACAAATGTTCGTCTTAGCAACCGCAATTAGTAGTATAAATTTGGTTGGAATAATTTAACCCATTTCGTCCTGGCAGACTTTCAAAAACTTTTGTGTTTTTGATTTGTGTCCAATTTTACAGGTTGATTTTGCAGTCTAAAGAGAGGCTGCAAAAAGTTTTAGTTAAGTTCGATTAACCCGTTTTCCACGACGACGCCATGAAGTTTTCTATAAATTTTATTTTCTTATACGATTAAAAGTATTTTATTGAAAATTTTGTACCAACATTTTAATTAAAACCCACATGGTTAATTTGGTTTTGACCTGTTTGTGCGTTTTGAACAAAGATTCAATGAAAATTTCAGTTTTCTTCAAATGAAATCTAAAAATCAAAAAATTCAATTTCTTATATATAATGCTTAAAAACATAGTATTTTAAAACAGTTTTTCCAAAAAATAAGCCTACATTTCTCTCATAAAATCATAAAAAAACGAGGAAGAGCGTATTACAACTTTCAGGTGAGTACTAAACAAAATATAAGTTGAAAAGCAAATTTTTAAACCTTTTCTAAAAAAAATCAAAAAAATGAATCGACTATATTTTATTCAAACGTTGGCAATTCAAGAAAACTACTATTGACATAGTATAATGACATAATGGCAAACTTAGTATCCCCATTTGACCAATAGTCATTTTAATTCAGTTAACATTATTTGCCGGAAACCTAACATCCTCAACTCTATCGTCAAGGAGCACCAAATTGTTAAGAAGCACCATGTATAGAAAAATTAGAGATAATCGTTCAAACTGTTTTTAAAGTTTTTGTTTCGCAATCGGTTAAAAGAACTCGACAAAACATTTTTTTAAGCATTCCTCTAATTCAAAAAAGTTGTACCTACTTTCAGAAATTGGACGTAATTTACTTACAAATTTTTTTTTGAACAATCGTCGTTTTGGCAGGGGTTAACAACTTCCAAGTCTGTTAGTAAATTGAACTTCATTTTCAAAGAAGAACACATATACAAAATTTTAAGTTGATCGGTTAAATCATTTCTAATATATAACAAAGCAACGAAAAAACCTATAAAAAGCTGTTGGACCACGATGGGTTAACGGAACTCCACAAATATTTTTTGTGGCTTCATTTATAAGCAAAGTAGTATTTCAAAAAATTGGCTGAAACTTGCGTTTTTACAATTTGCAAGCTTCCGGGCAACGCCGGGTAAATCAGCTAGTGTATTTATAAAATGCAATTACAAATTTAAAACTTTTTATCCAATTCAATAAAATTTTACACACATGCAGCAATTACTTCTATTCAGGATTACCAATTTTTGTGGTACTGCATTTACTATTGAATGATTTAGAACCCTTGATTACTTATTTCAATTTTAAATAATTTTTAATTGTATTCTCTTAATTTACTTATTTTTTAATATTATATATAATTCAATTTTTAATATTTTAATTCTTTTAATTTGAAAAATTCTTCTTCTTCTTGTGTTGCATATTCTTTGCAGAATGTTAGCGTCATATGATAGTTTGTGTGATTTGTTTGTACCGCTCCCTGTCCCTTGCTGATTCTACCAGTGCACCAATTTCCGATATGTCAGTCCAATTTCTAATATTTCGGAGCCAAGACAGTTGTTTTCTACCAACTCCTCTTCGTCCTTCGATCTTCCCTGCACGATGAGCTGCAACATCTCGTATTTCGTACTCCTCATTACATGGCCAAAGTATGCTGTTTTTCGACGTTTGACAGTTGTGGTTAGTTCTCTTGTCACGTTCATTCTTCTGAAAACCTCCTCGTTCGAGACACGGTCTACCCATGAAATCTTGAGCATTCTTCTGTATGTCCACATTTCGAATGCTTCAAGCTTGTTCATATCTTTTACTTTTACTGTCCATGCTTCTACACCATATAATAAAACAGACCAGACATAACATTTAACGAAACGTATCCGCAGTTTTCCGCAGCCCAAAATTGTTACTGTAGTGGTTGACTCTATCTACTGTATGTTGTAAATCGATAATATTATCAGCTATTAACGTCATATCGTCAGCATACCTTATATTATATAAAAACGTGCCGTTGACTTTTATGCCTACTTCCACATCAGATAGTGCCTCTACGAAGATAGTTTCCGCATATAAGTTGAAGAGCATTGGTGACAAAATACAGCCCTGACGTAGACCTCTTTGAATTGCAATGCTATCTGTTAAGCCATGCTGAGTTTTTACGTTAGCTGTTTGGTTCCAATAAAGATTTCTGATACAGTTTATAGTTTTTTCTTCGATATCTAATGCACTTAAGATTTCTATCAACTTTTCATACTGCACCATATCGAAAGCTTTTTTGTAATCAAGGAAACAGAGAAAAACATCCTTCTGAACATCTCTGCAGTTTTGTACCAATATATTTACGCTAAAAAGAGCTTCTTTCGTGCCTGTGCCTTGTTTAAATCCGAACTGCGTTTTTCCCATATGTGCTTCGCACTTGGAATACATTCGACTTTGCAGTATTTTAAGATAGATTTTAAGCACATGACTCATTAAACTTATCAGACGATGATCTTTACAGCTTTTAGCATTCGCTTTTTTCGAGAGTGTAATAAATGTCGACTTTAGCCAATCTTCTGGGAAATTACCTGTGTCATATATTTCATTAAAAATTTTGACCAATATATCTAAATTATCATAATCTATATTAATTTTATTATTTCTGCTGGTAAATCATCAGGGCCTGTAGTTTTATTGTTTTTTGATGACAATACCGCCTTTTTAACTTCTTCTTTTGTTATTGGGAATCCAAAAGGTAGTGTGTTAGTGTAATTGTTAGTGTCATTGTTGTTTATTGTTCTCCTTTGATCTTGAAATAACTGTTGAACATAATTTTCCCAGGTTTTTTGTTCCTCATTTACATCAGCTATAAGTTGACCTTGTTCGTTTGTTAATGCAGCGGTAAGTTTTTTACGATTTGTACCCGTGATTTCTTTAATTTTTTTGTGGACATTGAAATCATCATTTAGATGTTGCAGTTTCTCTAATTCGTCACATTCTTTCTTTAAACAGTCTTGCTTGGCACGCCTAATTTTAGCTTGGATATCTCGATGAATGCGTTTATACTCCCCAATATTATTGATTTTGTATTGGCGCCTTACATCCATCATTTGCAAAATCTCGTCTGTCATCCTTTTCTGTTTAGGGAATACTTTTTTGTACCCAGAATGTTTCGTGATTTTTCTTTAAGGATATCCTTTGTTTCTGCCCATAGATTTGTTGTATTTCTCAAATTTCGTACCTGATTGTTAATCACTGCTGCTAACCGATCTCTTATTTCACTATTTTTCAGCTTTTCCATATCCAATTTCGTTTCTCAGTTGGATCTCTTTGGTCTTGCCAATTTGATGTTTATTTTAGCCACCAAAAGATTGTGATCCGATGGAACGTAACCAACACAACTTGGTGGTTTCCCATTGCCTTCTGGAGAGTTTACGGTAGTTTTCTTTCTTTTTTTCATCAGCCGCTCTTTAAGAGTACAGACGCTGCTATTTCTTGGGCCTTAAATCTAAATGTAGAAGTGGCTCAAAAGAAAAAAAATTCTAGCTAGATTTAATTTATAGATTTATAGGAATCCTATTTAGTTTTCCTCGAAATATGACGTAATCAAGATTACAGGTATGGAAAATATCAATTTCAGATTGAAATATTGCCATTAGAATTGGTTGATTTTCATTTTTTATACTTATGATAAGGAATTTTGAGCACTTCTGTTATAAATAAGTATTACAATTATAATGCTGCTGTTATCTGTGTCACTAATTTTCATTAAACTCAAAGTTATTCAAATAAAATATTAATTTGTGTTATTATATATATAAAGATTTATAATATTTTTAGTTTTTAATGTAAATTAAAAACATTAGTGCTTTGATTTGCGTTTTATCACTAAATTTAATAATTAAATTTAATATTGAAATTAATTTAAAAAGAAAAGATTATAAATGCAAACTATGCAATAAATGTATTCCTAAGTTATAATGACAAATTTAAAAACTTATTTTATAATTCATTTAAATATAAATATAAGTTTTACATACATGCAGTAAGTACCTTTGAACTAGGAATGTCCAAATCCGTTACTTTTGAGTATTCGTTACTGTTCGTTACTTTGTTTGTTAATACCCGTTACTTTATATTCATTACTTTTATTTGTTGCTTGTTTTTTTTGTAACTTTGCACTACTACATATTCGCTATTGCATATTCGTTACCCACTTTATTCGTTATATAATAAATATCTTTTCGCTGTTATATAAAATTCTGCAAAACAATTATTAATGAATATATTCTGAATTTCCAAGATAAAGAAATAAATATTAATTCATTTAATTAATAACAAAACAAAAACTTAAAAAAATAAAAATGAACACATAAAATTTAAAAAAAATTAATGATAATAGATTTTGACTTAAATTAATGATAGATGATTTTCAAAACTCTGTTATGTAATTTTTATTTGCGTTTAAAAAATCAGTTTTTCCGCATTTTTAGCACATTTTCAAAAAATTTTGTAAAAATGTGCCTATATAGCTTCACTCTGTCCGTCCGTCCGTCCGTCCCTTTTTACCTACGATTGACTAAAAAATATCAGAAATGGGTAGGTTTTGCAATAAAAATAATTTAATGTTAAAACTTTTTTTTGTAGCCCCCCCCCCCGTTACGGAGCTACAGCCCCACAAAGTCGAAAAAAGCCCCATATTTAAACAGTTATAATTAGAGTTCTATAAGGTATATTTCCAACCTGAAAACGGTAACAGACAGCTGTTCTTATAAGCTTTACAAATTTTTAAAAACCAATTGTATAGGGTTACCACACGGTACTAAAATTTACCGTTATTCAAAACTAAGTTTTACAAAATGTTTGGTCCCTCATAATTTCGGAACGGCTAAATCTAGAAACTTGAAATTTTGGGAGAAGTTAGATCCTTAGAAATAAGTAAGAGTCAGTTAACAAAATTTTTTTGTCACGCCCCCTCTTTAGGAGCTGTGAGGGGTCGAAAATTGAAATTTTGCTAAAAATTTAGCTTTTAAACACCTATAACTTGAATACCAGTTAAAATTATTTCGTAGAAGAATTTTTTTCTGTAGCCCCACCCGTTACGGAGCTACAGCCCTTCAAAGTTGGAAAAATCCCTATTTTTAAATTATTATAACATGAGTTTTGTTAAGTGTATTTTCAATCTGAAAACGGCAAAAGATAGCTGGTTTTATAAGCTTCACAAAAATATAAGGCTAAAATGTATAGGGTTACCATACGTTCCTAAAATTTACCATTAAGCTAAACTCAACTTTTGCCAAATTTTGGCCCCATATATCTTCTAAACGGTTCAACCTAGGGTCTTGAAATTTTGGGAAAAGTTAGGTCCTCCAAAATTAGTAGGAGTCGGTTAACAAAATTTTTTTGTCACGCCCCCTGTTTAGGAGCTATAAGGGCTCGAAAATTGAAATTTTGCTATTTTCAACCACCTGTAACTTTAACACCTGTTCAAATTTTTTTTTACAAATATGCAAAATTTATAGCTACATCATCATATTTCAACATACGTTAAAGGTTTTTCTTAAATTTGAAAGGGTCTCTTTAAATTGAAGAAATTGTTCTTTGTCTTAACCATTTTTGGTTTGATAATAATATTCTAGGTAAAATTCCAAATTTTGTTGGAGTTCAAAATTGATTTCCTAGAACCGAAAAAAATGGAAGGGTGAGGACAGGAGGGGGTGGGCAGATCCATCATAAGTTTGCTAAGCAAAAATTTGGGAACCTTCCCAATTGAAGGGCTACTAGGTCTTCAAAAGTGTACTTTTATTTTGATTTGCCATTCATCTATTATTCTTAAAATTTCAGTTTTTAAATTTTCAATAGTGTGTCTTTCACCAAACTTCAAGCAACCTAACAAACATGACTGTATTTTCCACTAATGAATAAAATGTGCAGTAATTGCCATGTAGTTTTCCGTGGCTAAAGACTTCCACGTCTCTGTTGTTAGAGTTATGAATTCTACATCTTCTAACATGGTTTTTATTTTTTGTACAGCATCATCTTATAATCTTGGAAGAACTTCTCTATTTAGAGTTGTACGGCTTGGAAGAATATGCGTTTTATCTAAAGTAAATATCAAGTCACGAAAGCCTTCATCATTTACAATTGAAAATGGCTGCATATCTTTGATTATGATTGCCAAAACTTTATAGTCAACCTTTTTTTTGCGTATAGCAGACATTGGTTTAGTCGCAAAAACATCTTTTTAGTTTGCTATTTAGGCCTTGGCACGTGGGCTATAGCTCTTATTATATCTTATGATAAATTAATTACAGGCATTTGACCAAATTTAATTGGCTCTGCTGCTGGTGTTAATGTAGGCTGGGTTATAATAGATGTCGCAATAGGTTTGCTGTTACTGATGTTGAAAATTCTGTTTCGGTTCTGTTTATTTCCCGCTGATTATTATCCAAAGAAGTTGGATGTTTTGTGTTCAAGTGTTTCTTCAAATTTAAAGTTGTACCTCTTTTAAAAGAGAATATGGTCTTACATATATCCCACTTAGCTTCAAATTCACCAATTTGCGAAAAATGTAACCATACATTACTTCTCTTCGGTCGATTCAAAATCTAAAAGCATTTAATTTTGTCAAAAAAATTTCTTAAAGTCTCAACATAATATCATTATCATTACCGTTTTGAAAAGGTACCAATCTAGTAAGTTTTATTGTTAAACAAAACACTAATAGTAGAAAGAATAAAATATTCTAACTGAAAGTAAATTTATGTTTAAACAAGAAAAATAAAATGATTTAATTATACCTATTATTTACCAAATAGATATAAAGACAAAATAAGTAATGAATTCATTTTTTTTTTATTACAAGGTACGAATACAACATTGCAAATGTAAAATACCAAGTAACGAATAACGACCAAGTGAAGTAACGAATAACGATTTAAAATGTACACTATTCTTATACGGTACTTTTTTATATCATTTGAACATTGATTCTGAAAATATATTCTAATACAAAATGATCCATTTCCCCTAAACATAACAGAAGAAGAAAAAGAATCAAATTGATTAAATGTATGCATAATGCATATACAAAAAACCAACTAAAATGTAATGTACAAAAGCTAAAAAAATCACACACAAACACATTTTTTTTTTATGACGTTTTTTAAGTTGCTTCACCTTGTCAGATGTATGCATTTTGATTTTTTTCTAGCAAATACATTCAAACATCTAAAAATATGAAATCAAAATCATTTTTATGTTAGTATTTAGACTCATATATTGTAGTTTATCTGTCATACCACTATACTGACTATATTATAACACTATTATACTATTATAGTATAGTGATTACTTTGAAAATGTAACAAATGAATGAAAAACTGATTTTTTCGAATTTTGTTAAAAAGTTGTTTGTAGTACCGAGTAACGAATATTAACTGCAGCGTTGAATTCGTTACTTCGGATCTTATCAAGTAACGAATAATAAAGTAACGAATAGTTATTTTCCACACATCACTACTTTGAACATAACCTAAGTATCGTACACAATTCCTTATTTATATATTGCCTATGGTAATAATTTAATAAAATATATGAAATAATAAATATTAAAAAAAATAAATTTTATTGTTTATTAAAAATATATTTTGTTTTTAATTTATAAAATATAATACATAATATATTTTATAATAAAATTCTTAGCTTTTTAAAAATTTGTTTTAAAATTTTTTTTTGAGTTGTCTTAGGAGGCATCTGAACCACCACTGCAATTGAGTTTAAATTTCGGAGACACAAAGGAAATAGGATTAACACCTCTATTTATATAAACAAATTATTGAAAGCTTTTATATTTATTTCAAGTTACTATCCCTTAGGCCTTAAACGGATCAAAAGGTTCACAATCCGAATTCATAAGCCGATCTCGCCCATATGAAGTTCCCGCAGAACCTTCAATACTAGTAAATTACAGTTAAAATTTCGTTAAGATAACTCCATTATTTTTGAGTAATCGTGCTTTTTGTATATATGTTCGTTAGCCCTTGAATCGATCAAAATTTCCATAATCAGAACCCAAGGTCGGTTTTCGCCCATATGCAGTCCACGCCGACAATTGTTCAAAAAAAAAATTACCATAGGTCAAAAGGGTATATTAAATTTGCCATTATGTCATTATACTATGTCAATAGTAGTTTTCTTGAATTGCCAACATTTGAATAAAATATATTCGATGGTTAAGAAAAGGTTTAAAAATTTGCTTTTCAACTTATTTTTTGTTTTGTACTTACCTGAAAGTTCTACTACGCTCTTCCTTGTTTTTTTATGATTTTGTGAGAGAAATATAGACTTCTTTTTTTGGAAAAAAACTGTTTTAAAATACTATGTATATATAATGCTTAAATATATACGATATTGAATTTTTTGATTTTTTGATTTCATTTGAAGAAAACTGCAATTTCACACTGAAATCTATTTATAAAAAAAAATCAACTGCAAAGTAGATAAAAAACAAACTCTTACGAAAAAATGTGGAGAAGGAAAATGTTATATTATTTAAGTTATGCTTCTTTATTAGCTATATTTTTATTCTTATTAATATTATCTGATTTAGCTTTTAACTATTGGAGACTATTTAAGGAAAAAAATTAGTCCTATTAATTAAGTGAGCTTTTGGAATAAAGGTTAACTTGCGTTCATACCAAAAATTTGAAAATTTCATTGAATCTTTGTTCAAAACGCGCAAACAGGTCAAAACCAAATTAACCCTGTGGGTTTTAATTATAATGCTGGTACAAAATTTTCAATAAAATTCTTTAAATCGCTTAAGCAAATAAAATTTATTGAAAACTTCATGGCGTCGTCGTGGAATACGGGTTAATCGAACTTAACTAAAACTTTTTCCAGCCTCTCTTTTCGACTGCGGGACAACTCTGTAAAATTGGATAAAAATCGGAAACACAAAATTTTTTGAAAGCCCGCCAGACCGAAAGGGGTTAATTTATTCCAACCAAAATTATACAACTACTTGCGGTTTCTAAGAGGAACTTGTGTGCAAAATTTCAAGTCAATCGGTCAAACCGTTTTTAATCGACATCCAAAAACGAAAAAGCTTAAAACGGCTCTGTGAGAAATGTGACATAGCCTATGTCATCCCCCGGACTCGCAGAATTATTCCTTTAAAATTTTGTGACAATCGGACCAGTGGTTTTCATGTGAATCCTGGACAAACAAACAAACAAACAAATTTTCTCTTTTATATATTAGACTAGCAGGTTTACCCGGCGTTGCCCGGGAGCGTGCAAATTGTAAAAATGCAAGTTTCGGCCATTTTTTCGAAGTACTGCTTTGGTTAAAAAGAAACCCACAAAAAAATATTTGTGGAGTTTCGTTAACCCGTTGCGGCACAACAGCTTTATATAGGTTTTGTCATTACTTTGCTTTAAATTAAAAATGGTTTAACCGATTGACTTCAAATTTTGTATTAGTGTTCCTCTTTGACAATTCACTCTTGGAATTTGTTACCCCTTGCCACCCGACAATTTTTTCAAAATAAATTTGGGAAGGATATTACGCCCAATTTTGCGAAATATTGCTTGCTCAAAGTTTTAAAAACAGGTTGGTTGAGTTCCGTTAACCCATTGTGGCACAGCACCTTTTTACAGATTTTTTCATTACTTTACTCTTAAGCAGAAACGGTTTGACCACTTGAATGTAAATTTTGTATGCGTACATGTATATACTTATCATTCCTACGATTATTAAACAAAAAATTTTTGTAAGTAAATGGCGTCCAATTTTTGAAAGTAGGTAAAACTTCTTAGAATTAGGGGAATGTTTAAAAAAATGTTTTGTCTAGTTCTTTTAACCGATTGCGAAACAAAAACTTTAAAAAACAGTTTGCAAAACAGTTTTAACGATTATCTCTAATTTTCTATACGTTTTTCTTCTGCTTCTTGACAATTTGGTGCTGCATGAATTTTGATTGTTATTATTTAATAATTATGAAAAGTTTCAAGTGAAATTTGATAAAATTATTGAAAAATTGCGAGAATAATCCCTAAAAAACTCGTTTTAAAAAAATAGCTTCATTACATTTTAAAATTAACTAGTACACCATTCTTGTGTTAACTTTTTTCAATGACATCAACTTAAATTAAAACTCCATTGAGAGGTCAAAAGGGTATACTAAATTTGCCATTTTGTTATTATACTAAGTAAATAGTAGTTTACTTGAATTTCCAGCGTTTGAATAAAATATAGTCGATGGTTTAGAAAAGGTTTAAAAATTTGCTTTTCAACTTATTTTTTGTTTTGTACTTACCTGAAAGTTCTACTACGCTCTTCCTCGTTTGCTTATGATTTTATGAGAGAAATGTAGGCTTCTTTCTTTGAAAAACTGTTTCAAAATTCTATGTATTTAAGCACAATATATAGGAAATTGAATTATTTTTGATTTTTAGATTTTATTTGAAGAAAACTGCTACTTTACACCGAATTCTAATTAAACACCGAAATTATTTTTTAAAAAAAAACAACTGCAAAGTAGATTAAAAACAAAGACTTATGAAATGTAGAGAAGGAAAATGTTACTTAATATAAAATTAAAGATATCATTATTCGGATTCCTTATTAGCTTTATTTTTATTATTATTAATATTATCTCATTTAGCTTTTGCACTATTTGAGACTATTTGAGAGCAAAAAAAATAGTATTACTAATTAAGTGAGCTTTTGGAATAAAGGTTAACTTGCGATAATACCAAAAATTAGAAAATTTTATTGAATCATTGTGTAAAACGCGTAAACAGGTTAAAACCAAATTAACCAAATTAAAATAATAAAATGTGTGTTTTTATAATAAAAATGCTGATACAAAATTTTCAATAAATTCTTTTAATCGTTTAAGCAAATGAAATTTATAGAAAACTTCAAGGCGTCGTCGTTGAAAACGGGTTAATCGAACTTAATCCTAAAACTTTTGGACTGCCATATCAACCTGTAAAATTGGACACAAATTGGAAACACAATTTTTTTTGGAAGCCTGCCAGGACGAAATGGGTTAATTTATTCCAACTCAATTTATACAGCTAATGCCAGTTGCTAAGAGGAACATTTGTGCAAAATTTCAAGTCAATCGGTCAAACCGTTTTGCCTCGACATCCTAAAAAAGAAAAAACTTAAATTGGCTCTGGAGGCTCAACCTATTGACTTATAAAAATGTGACATAGCCTATGTCACCCCTCGGGCTCTCAGAATTTTTCCTCTAAAATTTTGTGACAATCGGACCAGTGGTTTTCATGTGAATTCTGGACAAACAAACCAACAAATTTTCTCCTTTATATATTAGACTAGCAGATTTACCCGGCGTTGCCCGGAAGCTTGCAAATTGTAAACACGCAAGTTTCAGCCAATTTTTTGAAATACTACTTTGCTTATAAATGAAGCCACAAAAAAATATTTGTGGAGTTCCGTTAACCCATCGTGGCCCAACAGCTTTTTATAGGTTTTTTCGTTGCTTTGTTATATATTAGAAATGATTTAACCGATCAACTTAAAATTTTGTATATGTGTTCTTCTTTGAAAATGAAGTTCAATTTACTAACAGACTTGGAAGTTGTTAACCCCTGCCGAAACGACGATTGTTCAAAAAAAAATTTGTAAGTAAATTACGTCCAATTTCTGAAAGTAGGTACAACTTTTTTGAATTAGAGGAATGCTTAAAAAAATGTTTTGTCGAGTTCTTTTAACCGATTGCGAAACAAAAACTTTAAAAACAGTTTGAACGATTATCTCTAATTTTTCTATACATGGTGCTTCTTAACAATTTGGTGCTCCTTGACGATAGTGTAGAGGATGTTAGGTTTCCGGCAAATAATGTTAACTGAATTAAAATGACTATTGGTCAAATGGGGATACTAAGTTTGCCATTATGTCATTATACTATGTCAATAGTAGTTTTCTTGAATTGCCAACGGTTGAATAAAATATAGTCGATGGTTTAGAAAAGGTTTAAAAATTTTCTTTTCAACTTATATTTTGTTTAGTACTCACCTGAAAGTTGTACTACGCTCTTCCTCGTTTTTTTATGATTTTATGAGAGAAATGTAGGCTTATTTTTTGGAAAAACTGTTTTAAAATACTATGTTTTTAAGCATTATATATAAGAAATTGAATTTTTTGATTTTTAGATTTCATTTGAAGAAAACTGAAATTTTCATTGAATCTTTGTTCAAAACGCACAAACAGGTCAAAACCAAATTAACCACGTGGGTTTTAACTAAAATGTTGGTACAAAATTTTCAATAAAATACTTTTAATCGTATAAGAAAATAATATTTATAGAAAACTACATGGCGTCGTCGTGGAAAACGGGTTAATCGAACTTAACTAAAACTTTTTGCAGCCTCTCTTTAGATTGCAAAATCAACCTGTAAAATTGGACACAAATCAAAAACACAAAAGTTTTTGAAAGTCTGCCAGGACGAAATGGGTTAAATTATTCCAACCAAATTTATACATCTAATTGCGGTTGCTAAAAGGAACATTTGTGCAAAATTTCAAGTCAATTTGTCAAACGGTTTTGACTCGACATCAAAAACATTGAAAAAGCTTCTTTGCGCCCTCGTGCCCAAACGGGTTAACCGAACTCATCAAAAATTTGTGGCAGACTCTATTTTCGACTGCGAAACCACCTTGTAAAATTGGACACAAATCGGAAACACAAAATTTTTTGGAAGCCCGCCAGGCCGAAATGGGTTTAATTATTCCAACCAAATTTATACAACTAATTCCGTTTGCTAAGAGGAAGATTTGTGCAAAATTTCAAGTCAATCGGTCAAACTATTTCGGCTCGACATCAAAAACATTGAAAAAGCCGCATTGCGCCCTCGTGCCCAAACGGGTTAACCGAACCCAACAAAAATTTGTGCCAGCCTCCCTTTTTGACTGCAAAACCACCCTGTAAAATTGGACACAAATAGGAAACACAAAATTTTTGGAAGCCCGCCGGGCCGAAAGGGGTTAATTTATTTCAACCAACTTTATACCATTAATTCCTTTTAATAAGAAGAACATTCGTGCAAAATTTGAAGTTAATCGGTCGAACCGTTTCGACTCGACATCAAAAAAACGAAAAAGCTTAAAACGGCTCTGGAGCCGCAATCTGTTCACTTATAAAAATGCTACATAGCCTATGTCACCTCCCGGACTCCCAAAATTATTCCTCTAAAATTTGGTGTCAATCGGACCAGTGGTTTTCGCGTGAATCCTGGACAAACAAACAAACGAACAAACAAATTTTCTTCTTTATATATTAGACTGGCAGATTTACCCGGCATTGCCCGGAAGTTTAAAAAATGTAAAAAAGCAAGTTTCAGCCAATTTTTTGAGATACTACTTTGCCCATAAATGCCACAAAAAAATATTTGTGGAGTTCCGTTAACCCATCGTGGCCCAACAGCTTTTTATAGGTTTTTTCGTTGCTTTGCTATATATTAAAAATGATTTAACAGATTAACTTCAAATTTCGTATATGTGTTCTTCTTTGAAAATGAAGTTCAATTTACTAACAGACTTGGAAGTTGTTAACCCCTGCCGAAACGACGATTGTTCAAAAAAAAATTTGTAAGTAAATTACCTCCAATTTTTGAAAGTAGGTACAACTTCTTTGAATTAGCGGAATACTTAAAAAAAAGGTTTGTCGAGTTCTTTTAATCGATTGTGAAACAAAAACTTTAAAAAACAGTTTGCAAAACAATTTGAACGATTATCTCTAATTTTTCTATACATGCTGCTTCTTGACAATTTGGTGCTCCTTGACGATAAAGTTTAAGATGGTAGGTTTCCGGTGAACAATGTTAACTGAATTAAAATGACTATAGGTCAAAAGGGGATTTTCTTAAATTGCCAACGCTTGAATAAAATATAGTCGATGGTTTAGAAGAGGTATAAAAATTCGCTTTTCAACTTATATTTTGTTTAGTACTCACCTGAAAGTTGTAATACGCTCTTCCTCGTTTTTTTATGATTTTATGAGAGAAATGCAGGCTTATTTTTTGGAAAAACTGTTTTAAAATACAATGTATTTAAGCATTATATATAACAAATTGAATTGTTTGATTTTTAGATTTCATTTGAAGAAAACTGTAAATTTCATTGAATCTTTGTTCAAAACGCACAAACAGGTCAAAACCAAATTAACCATGTGGGTTTTAATTAAAATGCTGGTACAAAATTTTCAATAAAATACTTTTAATCGTATAAGAAAATAAAATATATAGAAAACTTCATATCATCGTCGTGGAAAATGGGTTAATCGAACTTAACTAAAACTTTTTGCAGCCTCTCTTTTAGACTACAAAATCAACCTGTAAAATTGGACACAAATCGAAAACACAAAATTTTTTGAAAATCCGCCAGGCCGAAATGGGTTAATTTATTCCAACCAAATTTATACAACTAAATGCAGTTGCTAAGAGGAACATTTGTGCAAAATTTCAAGTCAATCGGTCAAACAGTTTTGACTCGAAATCAAAAACATTAAAAAAGCTTCTTTGCACTCTCGTGCCCAAACGGGTTAACCGAACTCAACAAAAATTTTTCCCAGACTTTATTTTCGACTGCGAAACCACCTTGTAAAATTGGACACAAATCGGAAACACAAAATTTTTTGGAAGCCCGCCAGGCCGAAATGGGTTAAATTATTCCAACCAAATTTATGCAACTAATTGCGGTTGCTAAGAGGAACATTTGTGCAAAATTTCAAGTCAATCGGTCAAACTGTTTCGGCTCGACATCAAAAACATTGAAAAAGCTTCATTGCGCCCTCGTGCCCAAACGGGTTAACCGAACCCAACAAAAATTTGTGTCAGCCTCTCTTTTTGACTGCAAAACCACCCTGTAAAATTGGACACAAATCGGAAACACAAAATTTTTTGGAAGCCCGCCGGGCCGAAAGGGGTTAATTTATTCTAACCAGTTTTATACCATTAATTCTGTGTAATAAGAAGAACATTCGTGCAAAATTTCAAGTGAATCGGTCAAACCGTTTCGACTCGACATCAAAAAAACGAAAAAGCTTAAAACGGCTCTGGAGCCGCAACCTCCTGACTTATAAAGATGCGACATAGCCTATGTCACCCCCCGGAATCCCAAAATTATTCCTCTAAAATTTGGTCTCAATCGGACCAGTGGTTTTCACGTGAATCCTGGACAAACAAACAAACAAACAAACAAATTTTCTTCTTTATATATTAGACTAGCAGATTTACCCGGCGTTGCCCGGAAGCTTGCATATTGTAAAAACGCAAGCTTCAGCCAATTTAAAATATATACTAAATACTACTTTGCTTATAAATGAAGCCACAAAAAAATATTTGTGGAGTTCCGTTAACCCATCGTGGCCCAACAGCTTTTTATAGGTTTTTTCGTTGCTTTGTTATATATATTAGAAATGATCTAACCGATTAATTTCAAATTTTGTATATGTGTTCTTCTTTGAAAATGAAGTTCAATTTACTAACAGACTTGGAAGTTGTTAACCCCTGTCGACCCGACGATTGTTCAAAAAAAAATTTGTAAGTAAATTACGTCCAATTTCTGAAAGTAGGTACAACTTCTTTGAATTAGGGGAATGCTTAAAAAAATGTTTTGTCGAGTTCTTTTAACCGATTGCGAAGCAAAAACTTTAAAAAACAGTTTGAACGATTATCTCTAATTTTTCTATACATGGTGCTTCTTGAGAATTTGGTGCTCCTTGACGATAGAGTTGAGGATGTTAGGTTCCCGGCGAATAATGTTAACTGAATTAAAATGACTATTGGTCAAATGGGGATACTAAGTTTGCCATTATGTCATTATACTATGTCAATAGTAGTTATCTTGAATTGCCAACGTTTGAATAAAATATAGTCGATGGTTTAGAAAGGGTTTAAAAATTTGCTTTTCAACTTATTTTTTGTTTTGTACTTACCTGAAAGTTCTACTACGCTCTTCCTCGTTTGCTTATGATTTTATGAGAGAAATGTAGGCTTCTTTCTTGGAAAAACTGTTTCAAAATTCTATGTATTTAAGCATAATATATAGGAAATTGAATTATTTTTGATTTTTAGATTTTATTTGAAGAAAACTGCTACTTTACACCGAAATCTAATTAAACACCGAAATTATTTTTTAAAAAACAACAACTGCAAAGTAGATAAAAAACAAAGACTTATGAAATGTAGAGAAGGAAAATGTTACTTTATATAAAATTAAAGATATCATTATTCGGGTTCTTTATTAGCTTTATTTTTATTATTATTAATATTAGCTCATTTAGCTTTTGCACTATTTGAGACTATTTGAGAGCAAAAAAATTAGTATTATTAATTAAGTGAGCTTTTGGAATAAAGGTTAACTTGCGTTAATACTAAAAATTAGAAAATTTTATTGAATCAAATTAACCCTGTGTGTTTTTATAATTAAAATGCTGATACAAAATTTTCAATAAATTCTTTTAATCGTTTAAGCAAATAAAATTTATAGAAAACTTCAAGGCGTCGTCGTGGAAAACGGGTTAATCGAACTTAATCCTAAAACTTTTGGACTGCCATATCAACCTGTAAAATTGGACACAAATTGGAAACACAATTTTTTTTGGAAGCCTGCCAGGACGAAATGGGTTAATTTATTCCAACCAAATTTATACAACTAATGCCAGTTGCCAAGAGGAACATTTGTGCAAAATTTCAAGTCAATCGGTCAAACCGTTTTGCCTCGACATCCAAAAAAAGAAAAAACTTAAATTGGCTCTGGAGGCTCAACCTATTGACTTATAAAAATGTGACATAGTCTATGTCACCCCTCGGGCTCTCAGAATTTTTCCTTTAAAATTTTGTGACAATCGGACCAGTGATTTTCATGTGAATCCTGGACAAACAAACAAACAAATTTTCTCATTTATATATTAGATTACACTACTAGCTGGTATGTTTGAAATTTTTCCAAAAGTAATTAATGTTTATAATAATAATGATATAATAATATTTATATAACGGTCATAAGGGTGTGTTAGAGTTGACACAATCAGGAAAAAAACGTCAAAATGACAAGAAGTAACAATACTATTTGTAATCAGTGCAAAAGAATAATTAATTTAAAAAATAATATAGGGCTACAATGTGATGGCGACTGTAAAAAATGGTACTGTAGTATCTGCACAGGTTTGGAAAATGATGAAATCCAGAAATATAGACAGGATCCAGTTGAAATCTGGTTTTGCTCTAATTGCAAAATTAAGAGTCAAAAAAGAAAATCAATGAATGTAAACCCGTCGAATAGCACTGCTAAGGATAATTTGAACAAATTATCTGGACCCTCATCTGATGCTGAGGCAATACACACCAAATTGGATACAATAATGACCAACCAAGCTTCGCAAGTCACTAAAATTGATACCCTGGAAAATGAGGTTAAGCAACTAAAGAAATATATAGACACCCTTATTGATGAAAATTTAAATTTAAGAAATGAAAATGCAAAATTAAAAGATGAAATTAAGTACAACAGCATTGAATTTCAGAAAATTAAGCAAAACCAACTACATAACCAGATCGAAATTTTTGGAGCGTTACATGACCAACTTAGTGAAGTTGATCCAACCGCCATAGTGAACAAATTAGCTCAGATATGTGACGTACAAATAAATTCTAGTGATATTAAAGATGCCTATGTGGGAAAATCATCATCAGATAAATCCGGAGAGACAGGTAAAATTATAGTTCATTTTAATAATATACGCAAAAAATCTGAATATATTAGTGCTCTTAAAAAAAGTAAACCAACAATGCAAAGTCTCAGTGATAATGAAGATGACAAAAACAAAATTATCTTTGTTAATGAAAAACTGACGACATATTTCAGTTTACTATATAAAAAAGCAAGAGACCTAAAACGAAAAAAAATAATCGAATTTGCATGGGTTAAGAATGGCAGACTACTTATTCGTAAAACTGCAAAAAGTAAAATCATAAGAATCTTACACGAATCACACTTAGATGTTGAATAATTTAACATATGAACTGCCACTCAACACTCATGTAACTACAAATATCTTGAACACTAATGATATTCTAATAAAAGAAAAAAATTCTTTAAAAATTCTTTATATAAATGCTAGAAGTTTAAAATACAAAATTGACGAAATTACGCACTTATTAGATTCACTAAAATATGTCATTCACTTAATATGTATAACTGAAACTTGGATATTAGATACAGCTTTCCATGGGATAAATATCACGGATTATTATATGATTGTATCAGGAAAAACAACTAGACGTGGTGGTGGTGCTGCTATATTTGTTCATAAAAGCCTAAATTACAAAACACTAAAAATTTTTTCCGATGATTATAATAGTTTTATTACTATTCAAATTAACATTAAAAATATAAACACTATTGTTACAGTAATTTACAGACCCCCAAGCAATTCAACTAGTCTTATGGATAATTTCCTTATTTATCTGGACAATTACCTTGCAAATCTAAAAGCAAAAAACTCATTTGTTATGGGCGACTTTAACTTTGATATCAGAAATAATATTGATAATAAAGTACAATCTTACCAAAATGTAGTCAGTTCCAATGGTTATTTCTTTTGTCATCACGAAATTACACGTCCAGAATCTGGTACTTGCTTAGATCATATACTCAGCAGCAATCCTAATTCCGATATGAACATTACTCTTTTCCACACGGATATATCTGATCATTTAGCTAAAATAATTGAAATACGAGATGCTCGAATAGAAATAAAAAAAAAAATAACACATAACCTTAGCAAAAACATTAACTATAAAAAAATTGTTGAGGAATTAAATACATTAACTATCAATACAACAGATGTTAACGAAATGGCTAATAAACTGACACTTGAAATAAAAAATGCAATCAATAGAGCTACCAGGGTCTCTAAAAAGAAAAAGAGAACTAAAAAATTTGAGGCACCTTGGATAGATAGTGAATGCATAAAATTGTTTGAACGAAAAAATTATTGGTATAAGAAATACGTAAATAATAAAAATAATGAGTACATCAAAACTAAATACTGTTATTGGCTAAATAGATTAACAACTTTAAAGAGAAAAAAGAGAGAAGAATATGAAAATTTACAATTTGAAAGAGCTGCTGGTGATCCGGCAAAAAATTGGCAGTATATAAAAAAATTAATAAATGGTTCAAATATAAAAAAAAACGAATTTTTCTCTGATGAGCTAAGTGAACTTGAAAAAGAAGAGAAAATTGAACAATTCAATCAACTCTACTGCAGTGTGAGTGAAAGTATGGCAAAAAAATTTAACTCCATTTATGTTCCTATATCAAGAACTAACACGGTATTCAAGTTTAAAACCAGTGATGAAAACAAAACTATTAAACTGATTGACAAACTTGCTAACTCAAATTCTGCTGGTGCTGATGAAATTTTGACAAAAATTATTAAATTCTGCAAAAATGAATTAAATAAGAATATTACTAAGCTTATTAATACATCTTTAACACAAGGTAAAATGTGTGCAATGATGAAAATAAACAAAGTTATTCCGATCTACAAAAGCGGTGATACAAAAGATCTTAACAACTTTAGGCCAATTTCAATCTCAGTAGTCATCAGCAAAATAATAGAAACATTTGTAAATGAGCAGTTAACTGAATACTTAAATTCAACTAACTTAATTAGTAAAAATCAGTATGGTTTCAAAAGAAAATCAAATACCCAGGCGGCGCTCTTCGATTTGCTTTCTGAAGTGCAAGGCAGGCTAGACAATAACAAAAAAGTCATAGTAATATTCTTTGATCTCAAAAAGGCTTTTGATTCAATTGACCGAAAAATATTACTAAGAATACTTTATGAGCAAGGGGTCACAGGTAATGAATTTAAGTGGTTCCAAAGTTATCTTGAGGATAGGTCACAATATACAGAATGTGATAATATAAGAAGTGGCATATCCAGTATAAGCTATGGTGTCGTCCAAGGAAGTTGCCTAGGGCCTACACTATTTTCGTGTACTATGCCCGATGTTATACGTCATGGTAAACCATTTTTATATGCTGATGACCTGGCCATTATAATTTCAGAAGATACACTAGATAAACTACAAGTCAACATTGATCAAATTATGGTGAATATAATAAACTGGATGAACAAACATAAGCTAACTATTAACACAAACAAAACAAAATATATGCTATTTAAAATAAAACAACAAATACTATTAACATAAAATATGATAATTGCAACATTGAAATTGTTAATCAATATAAGTATCTAGGTGTAATAATCGATAGTAATTTAAGATGGGATGCACAAGTTTCTGAACAAATCAAGAAAGGGAGACGAATTGCTGGGATTTATAAGTTAATAAGTAGAAGAGTTCCCCATAAGCAGAAAAGAGCAATATATTTCAGTTTATTTCACAGCACTATTACTTACGCTATCCAAATTTGGGGAAACACATATCTTAAAGACTTAAATACTTTACAAATAATTCAAAACAAGGCGATAAAAAATCTATTTGGGCACAATATAAGAACTTCTACTAAACTAATTCACAGAGATCACGGAATTCTAACATTAAAACTTTTAATAAAATGTAAGCTGGCAACTCAAGCACACATGATGATTAATAATAATATCAATACCATCATAAAACCATCACTGATTAATAGTCATCATAATTATAGTACCAGAACAGCTGATAATATTCGAATAATTTCGTCTGCAATAAGATTTAATAATCATGACACTATTTATAACTTAGCATATAAGTACTACAATGAACTAGTAATTTAAAACAAACAAATGAATTACATACTTTTAAACATATGGTAAATGAATTTTATTTGTCATTCATTTAATTTTTTTTGGATTTTAATTTTATTTTGAACTTTTTTAATTTTTATTTTTGTTTTGGATTTTTTTGCTTTTATTTTGAACTTTTTGGATTTTTTTATACCTGCTTTGAATTTTGTATTTTTATTTTGAACTATTTTAGTTTTTATGGTTTTTGTATAATTATTATCATAATGTAACTAATTCTTAATATTTACTTTTAAACTCTTCTATTTTTTGCACTGTTTTTTCAATGTTTTATTGTTATTTGTTGTAATTTTTATATTTATAATTATGTATATACTCTTTTACGAGCGATTGGGCTCATTTTGAGATAATAAATGAATAAATAAAAAAAAAAATAAAATCTACTCTACTACACTTTTCCTCGTTTAAGTTTGGTTCAAATATAAAATTATGAAAGTTTAAACTTAAATTACAAATTAATTTGAAAAATTATAAAAAATTTGTAAAGTTAATTTTAAATTCAAAGCTAATAAATGTTGTCCATTATGTTTTCTTTAAGTGAAAAGTTTTTTAAATTTGGTTCAAATATAAAATTATAAAAGTTTAAACTTAATTTAATATTAAACTTAATTTAATAAGGCTCGGTAAAACAGTGGTCGAGTGCCGAGCTTTCATGCGGAAGGGCCCGGGTTCGAATCCTAGTGAAAGTGAAAAAACTTTTCTGGTTTTCGACTCGACTCAGCTACCATTCGCCATTGGGTTCAAATTAAGGGCATAATCAATAATTAATAACAATATAAACAAATGCAAATTATAAACAAATAATTTAATTGAATAATATAACTCGCAGATATAGAATATCTCAATATCAAATACAAATTATTACAATATAAACAAAAACTAGAATTGTAAATATTGAAAGTCTAAGACGTTTCTACATGTTATAAGGCCTTGTACTATCTCATGTTTAAATTGTATGTGGAATTCAATAAGACCAATTCTAATAACACGAATATAATATGACGCCTTGTTCCAACATGTACTTATGGTATAGACAGGCTTATTAGCCTAACAGTTGAACAGTTAGCGCTTAGAAAAAAAAAAATAAATTTATTTGCGGAACAACTCTGTAAAATTGGATAAAAATCGGAAACACAAAATTTTTTGAAAGCCCGCCAGGACAAAAGGAGTTGATTTATTCCAACCAAATTTATACAACTAATTGCGGTTGCTAAGAGGAACTTTTGTGCAAAATTTCAAGTCAATCGGTCAATTCGTTTTTAATCGACATCCAAAAAACGAAAAAGCTTAAAACGGCTCTGTGAGAAATGTGACATAGCCTATGTCATCCCCCGGGCTCGCAGAATTATTCCTTTAAAATTTTGTGACAGTCGGACCAGTGGTTTCATGTGAATCCTGGACAAACAAACAAACAATCAAACAAATTTTCTCTTTTATATATTAGACTAGCAGATTTGCCCGGCGTTGCCCGGGAGCGTGCAAATTGTAAAAAAGCAAGTTTCGGCCATTTTGTCGAAGTACTGCTTTGGTTAAAAAGAAACCCACAAAAAAATATTTGTGGAGTTTCGTTAACCCGTTGCCGCACAACAGCTTTATATAGGTTTTGTCATTACTTTGCTTTAAATTAAAAATGGTTTAACCGATTGACTTCAAATTTTGTATTAGTGTTCCTCTTTGACAATTCACTCTTGGAATTTGTTACCCCTTGCCACCCGACAATTTTTTCAAAATAAATTTGGGAAGGATATTACGCCCAATTTTGCGAAATATTGCTTGCTCAAAGTTTTAAAAACAGGTTGGTTGAGTTCCGTTAACCCATTGTGGCACAGCACCTTTTTACAGATTTTTTCATTACTTTACTCTTAAGCAGAAACGGTTTGACCACTTGAATGTAAATTTTGTATGCGTACATGTATATACTTATCATTCCTACGATTATTAAACAAAAAATTTTTGTAAGTAAATGACGTCCAATTTTTGAAAGTAGGTAAAACTTCATAGAATTAGGGGAATGTTTAAAAAAATGTTTTGTCGAGTTCTTTTAACCGATTGCGAAACAAAAACTTTAAAAAACAGTTTGCAAAACAGTTTTAACGATTATCTCTAATTTTCTATACGTTTTTCTTCTGCTTCATGACAATTTGGTGCTGCATGAATTTTGATTGTTATTATTTAATAAAAATGAAAAGTTTCAAGTGAAATTTGATAAAATTGTTGAAAAATTGCCAGAATAATTCCCAAAAAACTCGTTTTAAAAAAAATAGCTTTATTACATTTTAAAACTAACATGTACACCATTCTTGTGTTAACTTTTTTCAATGACATCAACTTAAATTAAAACTCCATTGAGAGGTCAAAAGGGTATACTAAATTTGCCATTTTGTCATTATACTAAGTAAATAGTAGTTATCTTGAATTGCCAACGTTTGAATAAAATATAGTCGATGGTTTAGAAAGGGTTTAAAAATTTGCTTTTCAACTTATTTTTTGTTTTGTACTTACCTGAAAGTTCTACTACGCTCTTCCTCGTTTGCTTATGATTTTATGAGAGAAATGTAGGCTTCTTTCTTGGAAAAACTGTTTCAAAATTCTATGTATTTAAGCATAATATATAGGAAATTGAATTATTTTTGATTTTTAGATTTTATTTGAAGAAAACTGCTACTTTACACCGAAATCTAATTAAACACCGAAATTATTTTTTAAAAAACAACAACTGCAAAGTAGATAAAAAACAAAGACTTATGAAATGTAGAGAAGGAAAATGTTACTTAATATAAAATTAAAGATATCATTATTCGGGTTCTTTATTAGCTTTATTTTTATTATTATTAATATTAGCTCATTTAGCTTTTGCACTATTTGAGACTATTTGAGAGCAAAAAAATTAGTATTATTAATTAAGTGAGCTTTTGGAATAAAGGTTAACTTGCGTTAATACTAAAAATTAGAAAATTTTATTGAATCAAATTAACCCTGTGTGTTTTTATAATTAAAATGCTGATACAAAATTTTCAATAAATTCTTTTAATCGTTTAAGCAAATAAAATTTATAGAAAACTTCAAGGCGTCGTCGTGGAAAACGGGTTAATCGAACTTAATCCTAAAACTTTTGGACTGCCATATCAACCTGTAAAATTGGACACAAATTGGAAACACAATTTTTTTTGGAAGCCTGCCAGGACGAAATGGGTTAATTTATTCCAACCAAATTTATACAACTAATGCCAGTTGCTAAGAGGAACATTTGTGCAAAATTTCAAGTCAATCGGTCAAAACGTTTTGCCTCGACATCCAAAAAAAGAAAAAACTTAAATTGGCTCTGGAGGCTCAACCTATTGACTTATAAAAATGTGACATAGTCTATGTCACCCCTCGGGCTCTCAGAATTTTTCCTTTAAAATTTTGTGACAATCGGACCAGTGATTTTCATGTGAATCCTGGACAAACAAACAAACAAATTTTCTCATTTATATATTAGATTACACTACTAGCTGGTATGTTTGAAATTTTTCCAAAAGTAATTAATGTTTATAATAATAATGATATAATAATATTTATATAACGGTCATAAGGGTGTGCCAGAGTTGGCACAATCTACTCTACTATACTTTTCCTCGTTTAAGTTTGGTTCAAATATAAAATTATAAAAGTTTAAACTTAAATTAATATTAATTTGAAAAATTATAAAAAAGTTTTAGTTTTGAATTCAAAGCTAGCAAAGCTCGTCCATTATTTTTTCTTTAGGTAAACAGTTTTTTAAGTTTGGTTCAAATATAAAAGTTTAAATTTATATTAATATTTATTTGAAAAATTAAATTAAACTTTTAGAGTTGGTTTTGAATTCAAACCTAATAATGCTCGTCCATTATGCTTGAAAATTAAGAAAAACTAAAATTAAGCTTAAAAAAATTAAACAAATTTTAATAATTTGAATTCAGTCGCTCTTCGAAAACTTTGTGAACTTTGTTTAACTTTAATCCGTGTTCAAAGCACTGTTTCAGATTTCTGTAATGAATTATATAATTTGTCTTTTCGCAGAGATCTATTATCATTTTTGGTATTTTTCCATTAGGTGTAATTTTATTTGTAGCACTAAAAGGTAGATCATTGTGTAAATCAGGTAATTCAATTTAATAATTTAAATAACTTCCAAAATATACCCTTTTCTTGAATCATTTGAAATCTTTGATACATCTACAACTCCATTTAAACTTTTTGTATGGTACAAAATGAGACATTGCCCAACCGTATAAATTGTTTGCATCAAGGTAAGCTATGTAAGTTCAAGCTATATTCTCGTAGTATTTTTCAACCACGTATTTATTATTGGAAGCAGCATGACGCATGGAGCATTGGCTAATTCCTCCACGTATTCCTTTTTTTTAAAAATTATGCATATTGATGTTAGTAAGTAAATTCAATTTTATTTGTGTGTATTTTAGCATTGCTTGCCAGGAAATACCAGGTGCTGTAAAAAAATTGGCTGGATCTAAGTTGTACTCGTAAATGTTTTTACAAATACTTCTAAATTTTTCAAAAACGTCACATAAAATAAAAACATCGGTTTTTAGGTAATCAAACATTTTTTTATTTTTATTTTTTTTTAAGCGCTAACTGTTCAACTGTTAGGATAATAAGCCTGTCTATACCATAGGTACATGTTGGAACAGGGGGTCATATTATAATCGTGTTATTAGAATTGGTCTTATTGAATTCCACATACAATTTAAACAGGCCTAATAACATGTAGAAACGTCTTAGATGTTCAATATTTACAATTCTATTTTGTGTTTATATTGTAATATTTTATATATTACTTATATGGTATTCTATATCTGCGAGTTATATTATTTAATTAAATTATTTGTTTTTATTTTTATATTAAAGTATTTTTTATTAAAGATTTATAATTATTAATTTTTGATTATGCCATTAATTTGAACCCAATGGCGAATGGTAGCTGAGTCGAGTCGAAAACCAGAAAAGTTTTTTCACTTTCACTAGAATGCGAACCCGGGTCCTTCCGCATGAAAGGTCGGCACTCAACCACTGTGCCACCCAGACGTGTAAATGTTGCTGCAATTAAATGTTCTCTACACTTCAAGCGCGTGATTATAATCATCTTTTGAATAGAGTGTTCCAGTCATTTTATTATAAAATTATATTTGAGGAAGTAGGGTTTTAGCATTTAGTCTTTCCCAACTATTTAAATAATCATATGGAAAAACAACTTTTTTCGTCATAAAATTTGAGTTAATCCCAAAAACACTTCTTACATGGATCATTTCCGATTGGTTTAAATCATTACAAAGTGAATCTAAACTGGCTGCCATTAATCGCAAACTGTCAAGAAAGCGCAATATAAAGAAACCGTTTTTTTCTGCAACAAATACTTTTTTGCTTAAGGATTAAATTGTTCTTTATTGAGGGGTATAACTGAAATATAACCAAAAACTGAATTCTGTGGCTGAAATCTAATTCTTTGATACATATATGACAATTAATGTCAGTAAGTTGTTTTAATCGTTAATTTAGAGTCAGTTCGTACATTGGTTTTGGCTTCATTTAATAATTTTTTTTGGCAAGTTACAATCGGCTGCTAGTTTTTTAATAAACTTTTCTGTGCAATCAGACCCAATGCATTTATTTACACTACTATCAAAAGAACATTTTATAAAATATGAAAAAACAGCAGGTATGAGCTGTTGAATGTTGGTGGTTGGAAGCTTTTTTAAATTAGGTAAGCATGTAGATAATAATATTAACAAAGTTAAAGTAAACTTTTCTACATATTAAACTTTTATGAAATGATTTGTTATAAACAATTGTTTGATATAGAAAATAATAAATGATTATAATGTAACTTTTTAATAAGATTTGATCAGTTTTTAGCCTTTTTAATTTATAAAGATAATTTACAAAGTTATAAATTAATTACAACTAAAATAGACATTTATTACAATTTTTATAGATATTTTATTAGTGTTCCTCAAGATATTCGGAAGCAATTGTTAAAAACTAATAATTTTAAAGGTACAATTTACAAAAATAAAATGAAAAATAAAGAAAAAGCGTGTATATGCATTATATAGCATTAGGACTAAAAAAAAATTAAATAGAAAGTTATGGGTTAAAAAGTCAATTAAGGAGAAACACAAATTCTCTCATATGAATCTTTTAAATGAATTAAAGATAAGTGAAAACTATGATTTTAAAAACTATTTTCGTATGAGCTGTGAGAATTATAAATATTTATTAAAAATGGTAGCACCATTAATTACAAAATAAGACACGCAATTTAGGAATTCTATTAGTCCAAAAGAAAAGTTTGCTCTAACCCTCCGATTTTTAGCGACAAGAAGAACTTTCGCAGATTTAAAATTTACTGCAGTTATGGGTGAATCTACGATTAGCGAAGTGGTAATAGAGACATTTAAAGCACTGAATATTGTTGTGAAAGAGAACATCAAGGTACATAATATATTTCACTGGATTAAATAAAGAATTATTAATTTAAGTGTATTTTTCCATTTATAGATGCCACAAACTGTAGAAGATTGGAAAAGAACAAGTATGAATTCCGTCGTAAATGCAATTTCTTCAATTGTTAAGGAAGTATAGATGGAAAACATATAGCAATTAAAAAACCACAAAAATCAGGTATTAATGGCTTTCGTGAATGCTAATTACAAATTCATTATGGTCGATGTTGGTGCAAATGGTCGTGTGTCGGATGGAGGAGTTATCCTTTACACAAATTTTTGGCAAAAATTAATAAACGATTCGTTAAATATACCGAAGTAGAATGTATTACCACAGACAAATTCCTCTTTTCCTTTTGTTTTTGTTGTGGATGATGCATTTAGCTTATCCGAATACTTGTTGAAACCCTATGGCGAACAAAATTTAAACATCGAAAAACTAATTTTTAATTATCGCTTGAGCCGTGCTCGACGTGTTGGCTAAAACGCTTTCGGTATATTAGCTTCTCGCATAAAAGTAAATTGCTAAAATCACAGACAGTTTTTCTTTTTGCTAGTATTAATCCACCAATTTACTTTTATATTAAAACACTTTTAAATGCAAAAGATCTACCATCAATTTTGGTTAATGAAAATTTTCAATATTTTGAGCTCAAAAGTTTTCAAAAATTAAAAGAACTGTTTCTTACACCAGCAATTTTCTTTTATATTAAAACAGTAACAAATTCCAAGATCTACCTTAAATTTTTAATTTTCTATATCTTAGTGGGCCAGTACTACTTTAAAAAAAGTATATATTGAAAAAAAAATATTTTTTTTCTTTTATTTTATTTAATACTTTTTAGTTTTATTTTAATTTCTTTACACATTTATTTATATAAAATTATTAAATAAAATATTTAATTTGACAATTTCCAAGTTGCATCAAAGTCATTAATAGGTAATCGGTTTATCTATTTTTATAAAAATATGCCCTGTAATAAAATTATCTAAATTAATTTAAATTTTATTAACAGAAGACAAATAATCATTAAAATGCATTATAAGTACCTACTTAATAAAATCTTTATCTAACATCTAGTTTGATAAACAAAATTGTTTTATATTTATTAGGTATCTTTAAGTCTGAACACATTTGCAAATTGTACATAAATATGTATGTTTGTTAATGTTTCACATGTATCGTAACAGAAACATATGTACCTACCTCTAAAGTCTACAATAATAAAAACTACTTAATGTAATTTGTTTTCAAAATTGTTGCAAAATTATATTTTTCTTCAAAATTTCCAAAACCAATTCAAAAATTAGTTGTCAACAGTTTTTATTTACGGCTTAGAATATATGTTTTCATTTTTAAAGAAACTTGGTTTAGGTATCTATACAAATAGGTATTCAAACTTTTTTTGATAGTAATTCTTATAATAATTTCGATAATGAATAATAAAACGAGATATACCTAGTTCTTTGTTTATAGTTTTTTAAATTAATTCTGCATACATATACATACATATGCTCATATTAATCTAACAATACCATGGTTGAAAATCTAATTCGAATTTATGTCATTAATAAAAAATATTCACTTAAATATTGGCTGCTTACATTTGGATATACACCAAAAACAAATAAGGCACTCGCTTATTATACCCGTATGACTATATAGTCAAAGGGTATAATAAATTTGCCATTACGTTTGTGACGCAGAGAAGGAGGGGAGGTAGATATAGACTCAAGTGTATCGATCGGATCAGAATCGAAAAATAAATCGATTTAGCTATGTATGTCCGTCCGTCCGCCCGTCTGTCCGTCCGTCCGTCTGTCCGTCCGTCCGTCCGTCTGTCCGTCCGTCACCACGATAACTCAAAAACTAAAGGAGCTAGGATCTTGAAATTTTCGCAAATTCGTTTTTTTGCAATAGCCGTCATCGCTATTTAAATCCAGCCATTTTGGTCCATTGGTTCGGGTAGCTGCCATACAACTTCTGTTTTTATATAAGTATTACTCTGTTCCTATTACAGCTGCGTGTCTGAAATTTGGTCAAAAGTAGTTTAGTTTTATGGCCAAAGTTACTGCAAAATTTGGTTGGTCTACTGCAGTGGGTTCGAGTAGCTGCCATACAACTTCTCAGTTTATATGAGCATTGCTCTATACCTATTAAAGTTGGGTGTCTGAAATTTTGCCAAAAATAGTTTAGTGTAATGGCCAAAGTTACTACAAAATATGGTTGGTCTACTGCAAAGGGTTCGAGTAGCTGCCATACAACTTCTTAGTTTATATAGGCATTGCTCTGTACCTATTAAAGTTGGGTGTCTGAAATTTTGCCAAAAATAGTTTAGTGCAATGGCCAAAGTTACTGCAAAATTTGGTTGGTCTACTGCAGAAGGTTCGAGTAGCTGCCATACAACTCCTTCTTTTATATGAGCATTACACTACACCTAATAAAGCTGGTATGTTTGAAATTTTGCCAAAAGTAATTAATATTTAAAATAATAATGATATAATGTTTATATAACGGTCATACGGGTATCCCAGAGTTGACACAGTCTACTCTACCACACTCTTCCTCGTTCATATATGATTTTTATCTTACAAAATACAAGTAAACTTACATTTACACACATTACACATTGTACTAAAATTTATACATTTACATTAATTGCAAATTAATACAAATAAATAAAATCATTTCGTACCGTTACATTTTGTATTACGCAGATTATGCTTCGATTCTAATGTACACATACAAAAAAAGTAAACAAAAACAAATGACTGATAAATTTTTGTTTTTGCATTTTAAAAATTGGAAGATGAATAAGTTACGTATTTTAATTTTTGTATGTTTCCTATTTTATAAAATGTTGGGGTCGTGGGTTAAAATTCGCTTCATGGTGATTTTTTTTTTTTAATTTCAATCTAAAATTTTTTTTTATTAAAGTACCTGCTTATATAAATTTTAAATTAATGAACCAAAACTGTACGGACTGACTTAAGAAAAACCGTAAAAATTTTTTATATGAAACTGATCGTCTATATAATTATTTGGTCTATGGTTTTATAATACCAAAGTTAAATTTTTAAAGAAACTATCCAGTTAAATTAATTTTATTTGTAACTTTTCTTATTATATCTTTTGAATTTAAATAAAAAAAAATTTTTTACCTTTTAAGGAGCATCGAACTAGGATCCATTTACACCCTAAGCCACTTCGCTAACCACTGAACCATTCAATCTTTATAAATTTAAGGTCAGATTTCTAATATAAATATATCACTAACTAACAGAATGAAAAATAAAGCCATAGATACAGGCAAGTTCATATAAAAGTATGTAATACAGAGAATATTTGCAGAAAACAAGAGAAATTTGGCAAAATAATATGATCAGTAAACCTTGATGTTCAATACACTCTCAAATTTAAATATTACGCATTTTAATGCCAGAAGTCTCAGAAAAATATTATCGAAATAGAATCATTTATAAAAATGTATTGACATAATTATGATTGGTGAAACTTGGATATACACTGATGAGGAGATATTTTTTAATATTCCTGGGTATACAGCTTTATTTAATTCAAATAATTTAAGTAGAAGAGGCGGAGCTGCTATTTATGTCAAACAAAATATACAATATAAAATATTAGAAATCATAGAACAGTTCAATACTATAATTATAGTATTACTAGCAGATTTACCCGGCGTTGCCCGGAAGCTTGCAAATTGTAAAAGAGCAAGTTTCAGCCAATGTTTTGAAATACTACTTTGCCTATAATTGCCACAAAAAAATATTTGTGGAGTTCCGTTAACCCATCGCGGCCCAACAGTTTTTTATAGGTTTTTTCGTTGTTTTGCTATATATTAAAAATTTTTTAACAGATTAACATCAAATTTCGTATATGTGTTCTTCTTTGAAAATGTACACACAAATTAACCATGTGGGTTTTAATTAAAATGTTGGTACAAAATTTTCAATAAAATACTTTTAATCGTATAAGAAAATAAAATTTATAGAAAACTTCATGGCGTCGTCGTGGAAAACGGGTTAATCGAATTAACTAAAACTTTTTGCAGCCTCTCTTTAGACTGCAAAATCAACCAGTAAAATTGGACACAAATCGAAAACACAAAATTTTTTGAAAGTCCGCCAGGCCGAAATGGGTTAAATTATTCCAACCAAATTTATACAACTAATTGCGGTTGCTAAGAGGAACATTTGTGCAAAATTTCAAGTCAATTTGTCAAACGGTTTTGACTCGAAATCAAAAACATTGAAAAAGCTTCTTTGCGCCCTCGTGCTCAAACGGGTTAACCGAACTCAACAAAAATTTGTGCCAGACTCTATTGTCGACTGCGAAACCACCTTGTAAAATTGGACACAAATCGGAAATACAAAATTTTTTGGGAGCCCGCCACGTCGAAATGGTTTAAATTATTCCAACCAAATTTATACAACTAATTGCGGTTGCTAAGAGGAAAATTTGTGCAAAATTTCAAGTCAATCGGTCAAACCGTTTTGACTCGACATCAAAAACATTGAAAAAGCTTCATTGGGCCCTCGTGCCCAAACGGGTTTACCGAACCCAACAAAAATTTGTGCCAGCCTTTCTTTTCGACTGCAAAACCACCCTGTAAAATTGGACACAAATCGGAAACACAAAATTTTTTGGAAGCCCGTCGGGCCGAAAGGGGTTAATTTATTCCAACCAACTTTATACCATTAATTCCGTTTAATAAGAAGAACATTCGTGCAAAATTTCAAGTTAATCGGTCAGACCGTTTCGACTCGACATCAAAAAAAACGAAAAAGCTTAAAACGGCTCTGGAGCCGCAACCTGTTGACTTATAAAAATGCGACATAGTCTATGTCACCCCCCGGGCTCCCAGAATTATTCCTTTTAAATTTTGTGACAATCGGACCAGTGGTTTTCACGTGAATCCTGGACAAACAAACAAACAAACAAATTTTCTTCTTTATATATTAGATGTAGTACTAGTCCAGTTATTAAACTTGCGGTTTGTTACAAAAGTCCTAGTGAAAATAATAATACATTTATATCACATTTAGAATCAATTTTTAATAGATATAAAAATATTGTAATAGTTGGCGATACTAACATTGATTTATTATCTGATACCGAGCTCTCTAGATCCTACAAAACAATGCTAGAATCTAATGCTTTAGATGTAAAGAACAATTTAAGGAAGGAAAATGCTACTAGAGTTACGGAAAACACTTGCACAATTATTGATCATGTTCTATCAAATCTAAAAAATGAAAAGTATGATTTTAAAACTTCCACTGAAGATGTTGTTAACTTAGACCATAAAGCCATTCAAATAAGTATAAATAAAGTTATAAAAAACCGTGAGCCCATTTTCAATAAGGAAATAATCTTTACATATATCAAAAAATACAAAACTCAAGTTAGCAGTGTACTTTCAACAAATAATTGTGATAGTGTAGTTGATCTCATGAAAATATTACAATTGGCCAAAGAGAACTCAACGGAAAAAAAAGTTATAAGAACAAGAAAAAATAATGACTGAATTACTAAAGGAATAATAAACCTCATCCAAAAAAGGAATAATTTATTTAAATACTTAAAGAAAAACCCAGAAATTCAAGCCAAATTTATAATAGTGAAAAATAGTGTCACGAAGGAAAACAAGTGATGATAAAAAACCAAGGGTTTTTAAAAAAGCACATTTTCAAAATAATATAGTGTTACATACTAAGTATTTTATCGGAATATAATGTTGAAGCTTCAATATTAACGTTTAATTTAGGAAATATATACGTTAGTGACTAAGTTACTGCTTACTTATAAAAACAGTAAATTTTTAATTTTTAAGCCCTATTAGCTCCTTTATGGGGAAGGTTGCCAAATTTCTCAAGGACCTAACTTCATCTAACCCCGCCCAGTCCCCCCACTCCCTCTCCACTTTGTAGTTTCTAGGAATTAAACCAAAATTTGGAATTTTACTTAGAATTTTATTATCTAAGCAAAAATGAGTAAAACTGAGACTTTCTTCAGTTTAAGGAACCGCTTTTAAATTTAAGAAAAGCTTTTAACATATGTTAAAATATAATGTTGGACCTTCAAATTTTGTATATTAATAAAAACAAGTAAAGAAACAGTCAGTCGGTGCAACCGACTTAGAAATACCCTACACCTATTTGGTTGGTAAGGACATATCCATAAGTCATTTTAACACCATAAAATCTGTAATTAATTTGATCGTAAGACATAGCTAACCAAATTAACTTTATAATACTAAAAACATTTTCTAATTACCCTATCTATTAAAAAATATTGCAAATTCTTACTAATTTATCTATTTAAAAATATTAAAAAACAAACAAACTTGAAATAAATGAAAATATATTTATTCCAATTCAATTACAGAATGAAAAAATTCTAATTATTAAATTTTGTGATAAAAAAATAATCAAAGCATAATATATTTAATAATCCAAATTTTTCAAAATTGCAATTATTTTAAATGGTTAGTTTATATACCTAATAGAAAAGCTTATAAACGCAAAATATGCAATAAATGTATTTCTAAAATACAATTACAAATTTAGACTTTTTCATATAATTCATTTAAATATTCAAATAAATTTTACATAAATGCAGCAAGTACCTTTAAACATAGCTGAACCACTACAATTAAGTCTAGATTTCGGAGACACATAGGACATAGGAAATATATTCTTTGGCTTTGAAATTAAACTCGACCAGAACCAATTTCCATGGTACTTTCATTACTAGTAACCTAGAGTTTAAATTTCATCAAAATACCGGCACTATTTTTTGAGTTATGGTGTTTTTAAGATATATGTTTTTTAGTCCTTGAACTTGTCAAGGGTTCCAGAACCCGAAACCATGGTACGATTTCGCCCATATGCAGTCCCGTCATACTTTCAATACTAGTTAACCCTTATATACAATTGGAACGTTCTATCTTAATTTTAATTTACTAGTTTTATTAATTTCGATGATAAGCTTTTACACATTTGGGGGGTCTAAGAGAGGTCCTGAACCACCAGTTTAAATGATCCCAAATTAGGGGGGCACGGAAAAAATAGTAAAGAACACCCTGGGCCAAATTTGAAGCTTCTACATTTGTTTCAAGTTACTATTTTTATTAATTTCGAAAATATGCTTTAAGGTCCTCGGAACTGAGTGGCTGGTCCCCGACCCACTAGTCCAATGGGGCCCAAATTTCAAAGACACTTACGCAATAGGAAGGGACACCCTGATACCAAAGGTTGGAGGTTATATCTTCATTGGTTTCGGAATTACGTTAGTTTGGCCTAAATTCGATCAAAAAGTTCTCAGTTCCGAACCCATTGTCCAATCCTCACCGTACGTAATCACCGCCGTAGTTTCATTACCAATAACCTACAGCACAAATTTCATGAAGATAGCCTCATTAGTTGTTGAGTTATCGTGAATTTTAATATATGTTCGTTTTCCCTGACACCGACTTAAAGGTCCAGAATCCGAACCCATGGGCTGATTTCGCCCTTATACAGCCCGCGCTTTACTTATAGTACTAGTTAACCCTTGTACACTATTTGAACGGTCTATCTTAATTTGAAGTAACTATTTTTAGTAATTTCGATTATAAGCTTTTAAAACTTGGGAGGTCTGCGAGGGGTACTGAACCACCTCTCCAATTGATCCCAAATCAAGGGAACACGCAAGAGATAGTAAAGAACACCCTTGTGGCAAATTGGAAGCTTCTACATTTTTTCAAGTTGTTATTTTTATTAATTTTAAAGATATGCTTTAAGGTCTTCGGAAATGTGTGGCTGGTCCCCGACCCAGTACTCCAATGGGACCCAAATTCCCAAGACACTTAGGAAATAGGAAGGGACACACTGATACCAAATTTGGAGGTTCTATCTTCATTGGTTTCGGAATTATGCTCGTTTGGCCTAAATTCGATCAAAAAGTTCTAGGTTCCGAACCCATGGTTCAATCCCAACCTTACGCAATCCCCGAAGTAGTTTCATTACTACTAACCTACAGCACAAATTTAATGAAGATAGCGTCATTAGTTGTTGAGTTATCGTGATTTTTTATTTATGTTCGTTAGCCCTTCGATCGATTAAAAGGTCCAGAATCCGAACCCATGGGCCGATTTCGCCCATATGCAATCCCCGCCGTACTTTCAGTCCTAGTAATCTACAGTTAAAATTTCATCAAGATAGCTCCATTATTTTTTGAGTTATCGTGCCTACGGACGGACGGACGGACGGACGGACGGACGGACGGACGGACGGACGGACATGGCTATATCGACTCAGGCGGTCACGCTGATCACAAATATATATACTTTTCCATATCTAGCTCGCTTCCTTTAGGTGGTTACAAACACCATACCAAAGTTAATATACCCCTTTACCTATTCTATAGGTGTAGGGTATAAAAAAATTGGACAGGTCTTCAAGTTACAGGTGCTTAAAAATAGCAAAATTTCAATTTTCGAGCCCTTATAGCTTCTAAACAGGGGGCTTGACAAAAAAATTTTGTTAACCGACTCCTACTAGCTTTTGAGGACCTAACTTCTCCCAAAATTTCAAGGCCCTATCTTAAACCGTTTAAGAGATATGTGGGACCAAAAATTTTGCAAAAATTGAGTTTTATATAATGCTAAATTTTAGTACCGTATGGCAACCCTATAAATTTGATCGACATATTTTTGTTGAGTCTATAAAAGCAGCTCTCTTATACCGTTTTTCGATTGAAAATAAATCTAACAGAACTAATGTTATATCATTTTAAATATAGGGCTTTTTTGCAATTTGCAGGGGCTGTAGCTTCGTAACCCTTCAAAATTAAGAAAAACCTTTTACACATGTTGAAATATAATTATAGGGCTTTGAATTTTGTATATCACTAAAAAAAAATTTGGACAGGTATTCAAGTTACAGGTGTTTAAAAATAGCAAAATTTCAATTTTGGAGAACTTATAGCTCCTAAATAGGGGGCTTGACAAAAAAATTTTGTTAACCGACTCCTACTAATTTCTGATTATCTAACCTCTCCCAAAATTTCAAGACCCTAGTTTGAACCGTTCAGAAGATATGTGTGGTAAAAAATTTTGCAAAAATTGAGTTTTGTGTAATGTTAAATTTTAGTACCGTATGGCAACCCTAAACATTTGTCTATCAAAAATTTATAAAGTTTATGAAACCAACTATCGTTTGCCGTTTTCAGATTGAAAAGATATCTAATAGAACTCTTGTTATAACCATTTAAATATAGGGCTTTTTCCCACATTGGGGGGCTGTAGCCCCGTGTCAGGTGGGGCTACAAAAAAAAATTCTTCTACGAAATTATTTTTTTTGCAAAAACTACCCATGGTTAAAATTTCTTTACTCTATTTCAAACGGTGTAAAAGTTTTTGTAACATACGGACGGACGGACGGACGGATGGACGGACGGACAGAGTGAAGCTATGTAGGCACATTTTTACAAAATTTTTTGAAAATGTGCTAAAATGAGGGAAAAGCAAAATTATTTTAAAAATAAAATTTACTTAGCTGGGTCTAATTATAGAAAAATGTGGGAAGTGCTAAACAACTGTATGCTAAAAAGGTCATCTAATGGCAGTAAAGTTATCAATGAATTAAATATCAATGGCATTAAAGTATTTGATAATTTCTGCATTGCTAATACTTTTAACACGTATTTTAGTGAAATGGGAAATAAAGTGGGCGGATAATATTACTATTACTGAACGATCTATTTTTCTAAGAAAAACAAATGAAATAGAAGTATTAAAAATCATTAAGCTGCTAAAAAATAGTTCACCAGAAGTTGATGGTATAACAGCATCAAATCTAAGGCATGTGCGAACCATTACAGCACTTAGTAATCGGGTACCATTATAGCACTTAGTACTTTGTATCTGTTTTATATTCACAACATCCAATGTGCTTATTTACAAGCCGATTACAAGATATTTGCGGATGACACATTGCTCATTTAGAGTTCTAAAACCAGAGATGAATTAGAAAGAACAATAAATGAGGATTTGTACAAATATTTTAATTGGCTTAAAGGCAACAAATTAAGTATAAATGCTGATAAAGCTAAATTTATCACATATAAAATGAGGAATGAAGCTGATATAAATCTAAAAATATTGATAAACAATGTCCAAATCGAAAGAGTTGATACATATAAATACCTTGGTGTAATAATTGATGAAAAACTGAGATTGGAAAATCATATCAATAAAATAGCATCCAAAATTGCGCCAATGCTTGGTGCCATTAAAAGAAGTGGAATTAAACTAAACAGGCAAGCAGCCAATAATATATATCATGCTCATATCATGTCACATATTAGGTATAATATATGTAACTGGTCCAGTTGAGCTACATGGCTGAAAGAAAAGGTCAGTACTTTGATTAACAAAGCAATTAAAAGTTTATACAAATTTAGCTGGCTGACACCAACAGTCGAAATTTATAAAAAAACGGGAAATTAATTTTTAAACTAAAGGAAAACGAAAAAGGAATTTACAGAAAGAATATTCATGTTACGAAAAGAAATGGCGTACATAACTATAGCGCCAGGAGTCTGAACTATTTGAATCATACAACATCTAGAACGAAGTTATCTCACAGCAGCGGACTATCCTCAGCTATAAGAATCTATAATAAGCTACTAAATGATCTTAAACAGGCCTCTAACATCAAATTATTTGTTAAAAACCTGAAGTGCCTACTAAAGCGGGATACAATAGTGCTTGACAGCGTTATGCAGAATGAATAATTGTATTAACATAATAATAATGTAATTAATATTATAACTTAAAAAAGTATATTTACATAACTTATATATATATAAGTAGATATATATTATATACGTATACCTGTATATTTTTGCTTGGCTTTATTTAGTTTAGTTTTAGGTTAATCTGTGTTATTTTATCCAAAATCAATTGTTTTGTTTATAGCACAGTTAAAAAAAAAACAAGTATTATATATTATATAAAAGCATAAAAAAAGCATTTGTAATAGATAATAAGAAAGCTTAATAAGGTACATAAATTAAAAAAAAAAAAAAAAAAAATATTAAGTTTTTGAATTATTTGTATTTTTCAATATCAATATTATCGATATTTTTAATACTTTCTAAATAAGTTCTAATATTATACTCAGTCGCTTCGTAATTTGAAAGGGCATCTGATGTTCTTGTTAGCTGTCTTGCAATAGGATAGGATATTTGATGACTTGAAGATGGTTCTGCAGTCGATGAATTTTAAAACGGACGGGATGAACTTTCTTCTGATAATGCTGTTCGTGAAAATAGCACTGGTGTCGATGAAATTGGAAACGGACGGGATGAACTTTCTTTTGATAATGCTGTTCTTGAGAATGGTACTGGTGTGGATGAAATTGCAAATGGATGGGATGAACTTCTGATAATACAGTGGATCGGCTTAAAGGACGAGAAACATAATTCAATTCTCCTGTTGAATGGCTTGGGCCCCGCGTAAAACAACCCATTTCAGCTTCATAAAAAATATCATTTATCTTCATTTCCACTTCTAATTGTTTTTTTCTTGGTAAATTTCTTAATTTTCTACCCACGTTTTGGACATACAAGAAAAAGTATCATCAATCTTGTCCTTTTGCAAATAAATACAAGCTAGTGACAATAGTTCTTCTTCCTTTCCAGATTTTGTTTAATAATGATGTTGAAAATGACTCATTAGGACTTTTTTAAATTTGCAAAGTTGCATTAAAATTATAAAGTAAATATTATATCTATATGTGCAAAAATAAAATACAATTTGAAATTTTGGAGTAGACTTACTAGTAATTCTTCATCTACATTATGATTTACTGTTGTTACTGAATCCATAGGTTTTTAACATTTTTAATGAATTTCATTAGTTCGAACCACCAAAGTGAAGGCTCATAAATATCATCGGTTCCTGTCCCGGAATATTCTGATTTTTTAATATTTTTTAATTCCTTCCTAAATCCACTTCGCAATATATTTATTTTTCTTTTAACATCATTCATAGTAGAATTTGGCTTTATTATACCCGTGCATACATATATGAACATCGGGTATATTAAAATTACTCCTCCTTTTGTAACGCATCGATCTAGACGAGCTAGATCTAGTGTCAAGGGTACGTATCGAATCAGCATTGAAAAGTGAATCGATCTAGCTATGTGTGTCCGTCCGTCAGCACGATAACTCAAAAACTAAAAGGGCTAGAGTCTTGAATTTCACACAAAGTCATTTTTAGACAATTTCTAATGAATCGAGCACTTATATGAAGTTTCAAAATGTTAGGGCCCCATTTTCGGGGGGCTGCCATATAACTTCTTTGCACCAATATGAATTTCTTCAAAACTAATTGTAAAACGAGGCTGAAAATTACACACGGTTAGTTATATAATGAATCGAGCACTTATATGAAGTTTCAAAATGTTAGGGCCCCATTTTCGGGGGGCTGCCATACAACTTCTTTGCACCAATATGAATTTCTTCAAAACTAATTGTACTACGAGGCTGAAAATTACACACGGTTAGTTATATAATGAATCGAGCACTTATATGAAGTTTCAAAATGTTAGGGCCCCATTTTCGGGGGGCTGCCATACAAAGTTTTCAATTCAATAACTTTGAATCTAATGAAGCTACAAGGTTAAAATTAAAATTGGGCAGATAAATTAATAGGGTAAGTTACTTGCCCTGGGACAATGAATGAAAATTTTTTTTTTTTTTTTTTGATTTTTTTTTTTTGTTAATTTTTTTTATGTTTTTTTTTTTTAAGCTAAAGTTATTGGACAATGAATGAAAATTTTGTTTTTGTTTTGTGATTTTTTTTTTTTTTGTTAATTTTTTTTTTTTTTTTTTTTTAAGCTAAAGTTATGGGACAATGAATGAAAATTTTGTTTTTTGTTTTGTGATTTTTTTTTTTTTTTGTTTTTTTTTTTACGTCAAAATTATGGGGTAATGAGTTAAATGTATAAGGGAAGTAAATTACGGTTTATTTTATACACCATAGTGGGTATGCACGGGTATCTAAAAGTTGACAAGGGCAACTATAATCTTCCTCGTTTTTTTTTTTTAATTTCCAAAAGTTCTAGGTATCCATTAGTTTTTAATTGTCTGTTTAAATAATTCGTATTTGTCACAACCCATAATATTGTATTTCTTTTGTAACATTCAATAAATTCAATTAAATTTTGTTTCCCGATTTCTGAAATTTTTTATACCCGTATGACTATATAGTCAAAGAGTATAATAAATTTGCCATTACGTTTGTGACGCAGAGAAGGGGGCGGGGGTAGATATAGACTCAAGTGTATGGATCGAAAAATAAATCGATTTAGCTATGTATGTCCGTCCGTCATCACGATAACTCAAAAACTAAAGGACTAGAATATAGCCGTCATCGTTATTTAAATCCAGCCATTTTGGTCCATGGTGTCGGGTAGCTGCCATACAACTTCTTTTTTTATATGAGTATTACTCTGCTCCTATTAAAGCTGCGTGTCTGAGATTTTTCCAAAAGTAGTTTAGTTTTATGGCCAAAGTTTCTGCAAAATTTGGTTGGTCTACTGCAGTGGGTTCGAGTAGCTGCCATACAACTCCTTCTTTTATATGAGCTTTACACTATACATGATGAACCTGGGTGTCTGAAATTTTACAAAAAATTGTTTAGTGTAATGGCCAAAGTTACTGCAAAATTTGGTTGGTCTACTGCTGAGGGTTCGAGTAGCTGCCATACAACTCCTTCTTTTATATGAGCATTGCACTACACTTAATAAAGCTGTATGTTTGAAATTTTGCCAAAAGTAATTAACGGTATGATATAATGTATATGTTACGGTATACGGGTATCCCAGAGTTGACACAGTCTACTCTACTACACTGTTCCTCGTTTCGTTCCTCTAACGAATTGTTTAATTAAAAGACACCTTCTTAGTGGCAATGATACAAAAAGAATGCTCTACAATGTTTATTTTTTTTGGAGTTAACACATTCGGTTAGATTACTGGAATTCCCTTCATAAACTTTTTCTTAAATAAAATTATTGCGGGAAATTCGGCTAGTTCTAAATTTAAATTTTTTATCCGCTCAAAACTGAAAATTAATATCAATGGGCGTAATTATAATGTTTAAAATACTAGTGGAAACATTTTTTCAGGTAATAATATATTGTCCGGTAAAAATACAGGCATATAACAATTTCAATTTCAATTTATTATTATTTTTTTTTTGTTAACAATAAAAGATAAGGAACAATATTTATACAAAAATGAAACATGAAAAATTTTGCTAAGGTTTTGTGAAATGATTACTCAGTTTAATTAAAGTAATCAAAAACAATTCAAAATAAATGTAAGATAAAATTATTGTATTATATTATTATTATTATGGATTATTATGGATTGGATAAGTATAAAAAGTTGCATCGAAAATAACACCAACCCCAAAGTTGGTTTATTAATTAAAGACAAATTATGAGAAGTCAATGAGTGCAAATTTTTAGACACGAAAAGAGGACTTCGTGAAGAGGACACGAAGTTAAAAAACCCATAAATGATGACAAAGTAACTATATTAATGCCGGATCGATTTTCGAAAAAAATTACTAATAAGTTACAGTTGGAGGAATCATTAAATTCAGGGGACGAGATCCTAACAGATAGAATATTTGATCTTATTCCACACATTGGTTGACCTTTTTGGCGTTATTTGACCTTATTCCACTAACTGATATAATATATTTGCAGGGAAAATTAACTTTAATTATTAAATTAATATATTTAAGAAAATTTAACTTTGGTAAGTTTTCTCAGTAATACATATTCACAGGAAAAATTTATTAAATAAATACAGTTTTTATTAAAAATATTTAACTTGCTTTTTTATTTTCTTTAAAATATTCAAAAAATTTCAGTTACTAGAAAAGGTTTTCTTAGGTCCTAAAACGGTCTCCAGAAGTCTGAAAAGGCTGAATACTCCGGCCGCTGCATTTGAATCTGTGCCATCACGCAGAACTCTGACAAATTTGGCCAGAACTCTGGCGCCCGGCGAATTCACTAGACCTCTGGCGCCTGGCCAATTCGACCGGACTCTGACCGCGTTGAGTAAATTGGTTTCGAATTCAGTAAAAGTTATCAATTTAGATAATAAAATTCCACATCTACAATAACTATGAAATTGAATTTTTAATTGAATTTCATCACCATTTATCCTCACCATCACAATACTGAAAATTTACAAAGATATGGTGTAAAAAATTGTATGAATTTATATATGCATTTAATAAAAGACAATAATTGGTTTCAAAATCTGTTTGTTCCCTTTGTTGTTGACATATATATCTTTTTTGACAAAAACATAGGTATTTCATAAAATAGCCTGAAATAGTTGCACTGAGCTATATGTAAACTCATAGGTATGTAGAAATCTTCTTATTCGAGTTTGGGTTTGTTCTTTTCAATACATCTCTCAAAATATTTACATACATATTCTCGTACATGCAGTTCAGCTCAATTTTTGTATGACATCAATGTTTGTATAAAGTCTAACATTAGAAAAAGGCGGGTGTACTCATCTAGTTGCAATGTAATTTTTTTGGTTTGCCCAGTATGATTAAAGGTTAAACAAATGTAGAAGCTTCAAATTTGACACAAAGGTTTTCTTTACTATTTCCTACGTGTGCCCGTAATTTGGTTCAATTGAAGTTTGGATCAATTGGAGTGGTGGTACTTCTTTTAGACCTCCCAAGGTTTAAAAGTTATCATCGATTGTATTAAAAATTGTAACTTAAAATTAAGATAGAACTTCCGATTGTGTACAAAGGTTAACAGTATCGAAACTATTGCGGGGACTGCATATTGCCAAAAAACACGATTAATCAAAAACTAATGGAGATGTTTTGATAAAATTTTAACTGTAGGTTACTAGTACTGAAAGTACGGCGAGAATTACATATTAGTGACAATGAACATATAAGTTAACGACACTTTCCAACGCAGCTCTAAAATAATACAATGTTGCTTTGTAATGTTATCCATTGAGTAATAAATTGTTCATAATAAATTGAAATAAAAAAACCCTAATAAATTACTTACAATAAATTGTAATAAAAAAAACTAATTTTATTATAGCCGTGCATACATATATGACATCGGGTATATTAGATTTGCTCCTCCGTTTGTAACGCATCGATCTAGACGAACTAGATATAGTGCCAAGGGTACGTATCGGCTCAGAATCGAAAATTTGTTTTTAAACTATTTTACTTTCTTATATTTTTGTAATATTTATAATAGCATAGGGGAAATAAATAACGGTTAGTGGGTATGCACGGGTATCTAAAAGTTGACAAGGGCAACTATAATCTTCCTAGTTTTTTAATTAAAAATTATAATATGATAATTCAAGTCCAATGTTTTAATTTTTTATTTTGTTTATATTATTAATGAAAGAAAATACTATTAATTAAATATTATAAAACTGAAATATTATAAGTCAGCATTTTTTTATTTAATTTTGTTTTGTACTACTTTTTGACCATCTGGTCATGAATTGTTATTATAATATGATTATTTGGGTTAAATTTTGTTAATGTTAAATTTTTTGACTAAATAAACATTTCTTTGATTTATAATTTTTTAAATAAAGAATTAAATTTTTGTTAATATTAATGTTGGATTGGGGCCTCGGTGGTGCAGTGGGTAAGCATTTGGCTTATTAACCGATGGGGTCCGGGTTCGATTCCCGGTCAGTTCATACAATATTTAATTAAAAAAAAAATTATTAAAAAATTATTTTTCTTTACGAATCCCCATGGTGACCAAATATAATATAAATATACAAATATATAATATAAACAAAATAAATAATATAGTAGTTATAAATAAATATAAAGTATTTAATGAGGGGTGCACAACGGGCAAATAAGTAATTAAATTGAGTTTACCATTTTGAGGTTTTGAGAATAGGGAAGTTAAAGATAAGCAAAGTTAAATTCTATAAATGAATGTGAATTGTAACAAAATTGTATTATTATAATCTTAAATTTTGAAGAATAAAGATCTATCTATTTTAAAAGTAAAAAGTTATTATTTTATTTGTTAATTTTTTTTTTTTAATTAATATTTTTTTAATACAATACATATTGTATTAAATTAACTGGCGCCCGAGCAAGGACCGGCCAAGTGAAGTGTAGTAGTGGATGTGAAAAATTTTTTTGCAAAAATTACTATAAAAAAGATAAACAGAAAACTTACTTACTAGTTAAAAAACTAAACTTATTAAATAAAAAATAAAAAGATATTAGTTATACTACTCATAGAAATAAAAACTAAAAAAAAAAAAATTTTTAAAAAAAAAAAAGTGAAAAAATTTGGCATCGGGCTTTCCTTTCCTATTCCCTTAGTGTCCTCGAAAATTGGAACCAATTTGAATAGTAGGTCGTGGTGGACCATCCACATAGTTTCGAAGACCTTAAGAACAAATGTAGATGCTTCAAATTTGCACAATTGTTTGCACGGTGTTCTTTACTGTTTCCTACATGTTCTCTTAACGTATGATCAATTGGAGTGATGGTTCAGATAACTCTCTTAAACCTCCCAAGGTATAAAAATGCTTATCAAAGAAATTAATAAAAATAGTAACTTCAAATTAAGATAGAGCTTTCCAATTGTGTACAAGGGTTAACAATTATTGACAGTATGACTGGAACTACATATGGGCGAAATCATACCATGGTTTCGGGTTCTGGAACCTTTGAAAAGTTGAAGGCTAACAAACATATATCTTAAAAACACCATAACTCAAAAACTAATTACCCTATATTGATGAAATTTAAATCCTATTTTAACTGTATTAAATATTCACAGCCTCTGTTTAAGGTCCAACCTGATTTAAAAACGGTTTTTAAGTAACAAATAAAACTCCCGAATATATTTCCAAAACCACGACCTCTTTCAATGGCTGGATAAAATTGTAAGGAATAATATCTCATGTAACCTCTTTCCATGTTTGATATGATATCCTGAATGCAAAAACTGGCTTTAAGTAACGAATTAAACTCCCGAATATATTTCCAAAACCATAACCATCTTGAATAGCTGGATGAAATTGTAAGGAATAATATTTTACAAATTTTAATAGCTATCGTTTCAAAACAATGTTTTTCCATAGGTATTGGACATTTGCAAATTCAATATTTGTAGGTATTCTGCAATTTTTTATGTTTATTGCAATTCTACTTAATGCACGTATATTTCTACCTCCAAAAACAGAAGATTAAGCTATATTGCAATAAATTATCACCATTCCATTCAATTCGTCTTTATTATAAGTAAGCTAGTTTGAATAGTTCGGGTAATTTTGTTTTGAAATTTTTTATGTTTTTTTTTTGTTGAAATAGTTCAGTTAATAATATTTTTACATTATAGCTATGATTAACTTTTATATAAAAACTATCTTCATCAAAAGTTTGCGATATACGAATTAAATCTTTTCGATTAGATTCTGAGATTTTTTTAAGTGAAACAACATCATCATTTTTGTATTGGAGATATATGCCAAAATTTCATTAAAAGATTCTGCAAAAACCTGGTTTCGAGTTAATCCAAAATTAGGAGTTATATTTTTAATAAGCTCCCCAATATTTATAAGAGCGCAATTCTCTTTGTTAAATATTTCCATAATAATTTAATTAATAATTTAAAAGATAATTTAAAGGGTTATAATTTAAAAACAATAAAATTAATTTAAAAAATTAAAAAAATTATAAAAGATTATAATTTAAAAACAATAAAATAAAAAAAATTTTTGTAAACTTAAGTTAAATAAAGATAAATAAAAACAAAATTATAATAAAGCGCCTAAAGGTTAAATAAATTAAAAAAAAAAATAAATAAATCTAACAATTTGATCATCACCAACATCAAACATCATACATAGCTAATATCATCATAGCAATATCATCATAGCTACATCATCAACAGTTATAATAAATAATTCATCAACAACCACCAATTTCGGGATTATCATCACCAGCATCAGCAGCAACAAAACACATTTTTTAATTCTGTAACAACAGCATCAAACATCATGCATAGCTAATATCATCATAGCTACATCATCAACAATCATAATAAATAATTCATCAGTTCCAACAACCACCAATTTCGGTTCATATTTTGATTATCATCACCATCATCAGCAGCAACAAAAGTTAATGTTAAAATAAAAGGTAAAAGTTAAAATAAAAAGTGGAGAATAAAAATTAAATTTTAATAATTCAAATTTTTTTGTCTAAATAAGTAAATACCACTATTTTAAATTTCTTTTAAATGATTAAAATTTAATTTAAATAAACAAATTTTAACTACGTTAAATTCTAAATAATTAAAATTAAAATTTAAGCAAATAAATATTACCTACCACTTTAAATTTTAAATAAACAATACAATTTTCTATTTCTAAGCAATAAGCATCTTAGTTTACTTTATAAAACCAAAGTCTAATTTAAATAATTTTTCCAAATGCCTAACGCAAACGAAAGTGAAATACCTGCCTTTAATCTAATCGTAAAGTGCATATCTCAAATCCCTTTAATGGTGATCAACGTGTCCTTACTAGTTTTATAGAATGGATAGAATCCTTTATACCTCTTATAGAAGGTCTAACGGAACAAAATTACAAAAAACTTATTTTGGGGCATATCCAAGATAAAATTGTAGGCAAAGCAAAACAATTCTTACTTGCTCACGGACCAATAGAGACATGGGCCGTATTGAAATCTGTTCTATTAAAAAATCATGGAGACACAGTTCCAGTTTCCCGTCTTGTGGACAACCTAATATTAGTTAGATGCAACTCCACAATAAAAAATTTCTATGATGAAATTAACTCAAAATTAACATGCATCAATAATGTGTACTTGCTCCAGGGAGGAGACAATAAAGACAGAATAGAAGCAAATAACAGAATTGCTTTAAACACTTTCAAAGATAATTTACCTGAACCAGTCAGGGGAATTATCATTAATAGAAACCCTACAACGCTTTTCGACGCTTACGAAATTATAGCCCAAAACGACTATTTATACTTCAAAGTAATCCAAAGTAAAAATAACTATTCGGTTAACGATAACCGAAATAAACATAAAATTTCTAATAATTTTCAAAAAAAATATGATAATCCTAATAATAACCAACAACAAACAAATTTCAAAACCTTAAATTTTGCCACGAATAATTACCACAATAACAGTTTCAATAGACAAAACTCACAACAGTTTCGCTACACTAATTCAAACCAACCTAAGTATAATTATGATAATTCAGGACCAAACAATCGTCCAGTTAACTCACAAAATTCTGCATGGTTCAATAAAACAAACAACTATCGCAATGCACAACCTCAATCTGGAAGGTATTCACGAAATCACCGAGGTTTAAGTCCAGATATCTCAATGAACCAATGGATATCGCAATGAACCTAATTGGTGAAACAAACACAAATTCGCGACAGCACCTCAAACAACTACCCTATATAACAATCAAAACAAAAAGTAAAATACTCAGATTCATTATCGATACTGGTGCCGAGTATAGTATAATTAATACCAATCTTTGTCATCCTAAATGGAAAACTGTAATTAAACCTGTCCGACTTACAGCTTTCAATAGGAAACTTTCTTTAAATATTAGATGCAGGTTCCCCCTCTTCGAAATTTTTAAGGAACCTAACTTTTTCGTCGATTTTCTCGAATTTTCGTTCCATAGTTCTTTTGATGGACTAATAGGTAATTATATTTTGTCTAGATTAAACGTTAACATTGACTATAAAGAAAGGTTACTTACAACACAAAAAGCTTCTATCCCATTCTTCCTAAATTATGAAGAAGAACAATACTTTAAAAACAAATATGTCGATGATTCAATAAATGTTTTTAGCTTTAACCAAAGCGATTCTAATAATGAACTTAACTTTAAATTTCCATCTCATCTAAATAACAAAAATATCGCACAATTTAAATTCCAATAATTTAAATCAGTCTAAAATAACTTTAAAGACATTTTCATCAAGAAAATGAAAAACTAAATTTTACAAGTGAAATCAAACATAAAATAATAACAAACGAGGAAGAGTGTAGTAGAGTAGACTGTGTCAACTCTGGGATACCCGTATGACCGTAACATATACATTATATCATCTGGTTAATTACTTTTGGCAAAATTTAAAACATACAGCTTTATTAAGTCTAATGTAATGCTCATATAAATGAAGGGTTTGTATGGCAGCTACTCGAACCCTCTGCAGTAGACCAACCAAATTTTTCTGTAACTTTGGCCATTACACCAAACTATTTTTGGCAAAATTTCAGACTCTCAGCTTCATTAGGTGTAGTGTAATGCTCATATAAAAGAAGGAGTTGTATGGCAGCTACTCGAACTCTCTGCAGTAGACCAACCAGATTTTGCACAAACTTTGGCCATTACACTAAACTATTTTTGGAAAAATTTCAGACACCCAGCTTCAATAGGTATAGAGTAATGCTCATATAAAATTAGAAGTAGATGGCAGCTACTCGAACCCTTTGCAGTAGACCAAACAAATTTTGCAAAAACTTTGGCTATAAAACTAAAATAGGTACAGGTAATAGGTACAGAGTAATACTCATATAAAAAAGGAAGTTGTATGGCAGCTATCCGAACCCATGGACCAAAATGGCTGGATTTAAATAGCGATGACGGCTATTGCAAAAAAACGAATTTGCGAAAATTTCAAGACCCTAGTTCCTTTAGATTTTGAGTTATCGTGCGGACGGACGGACAGACGGGCGGACGGACGGACATACATAGCTAAATCGATTTATTTTTCGATTCTGATCCGATCCATACACTTGAGTCTATATCTACCCCCCTCCTTCTCTGCGTCACAAACGCAATGGCAAATTTATTATACCCTTTGACTATATAGTCATACGGGTATAAAAATGACATACCAGTTTACTCTAAAGGATATCGTTATCCTGAAATTCACAGAGACGAGGGTGACCATCAAATAAAAGAAATGTTACATCAAGGTATAATTGTTAATAGCATGTCACCATACAACGCACCCATTTGAATAGTCCCCAAAAAAATGGATTACTCCAATAAACAAAAGTGGAGGATCGTTATCAACTATCGTCGACTTAACGATAACACAATTGATGACAAATTTCCAATGCCCAACATCCAAAATCTTTTTGGGAAATTGGGAAATTGTCGCTATTTTAGCACTTTAGATCTGGCGAATGGATTTCATCAGATTAAAGTTCACCCAAATGATCGGTTCAAAACGGCATTCTCAACTAGAAGTGGTCATTACGAGTTCACTCGTATGCCCTTCGGTCTAAAAAATTCACCGTCCACTTTTCAAAGGTTGATGAATCACGTGTTAAGCGAATTTATTAATAAAATATGCGTCGTCTATTTGGACGATATCTTAATCTTCTCGTCATCATTTGAAAAACATTTAGTTTCAAAAAAGAAAATCTTAAACAAATTGCGCCAAGCTAATTTAACAATACAAATAGACAAATGTAATTTTGCTCAACTAACAACTAACTTCTTGGGCCATGTAATCACCCAAGGTGGTATAAAACTTGATCCTTCAAAAATAAGCACTATTCAAAATATCCCTCTCCCATCTTCACAAAAAGAAATAAAATCCTTTCTAGGATTAACCGGCTACTATCGAAAATTCGTGAAAGATTATTCCAAAGTAGCTTACCCGTTAATACGTTACTTAAAGAAAAAATCGAAAATTAATAAAAATGATAAAGAAAACATTGAAGCTTTTAAAAAACTAAAAACACTTTTAACAACAGAACCTATTCTAAAAAACCTGGACTTTCACTTTAACTACAGACGCGTCCAATTTCGCCTTAGGTGCCGGGTTAAGCCCAAACAATCATCCGGTAGCCTATGCGCTGAGAACACTAAATGACCATGAAAGGTACTCACCAACAGAGAAAGAACTTCTCGCTATTGTGTGGTCCACCAAACATTTTCATACCTACCTTTATGGTACATTCTACATTCAATGTGATCATAAACCTTTGGTGTGGCAAAGCAACCTTAAAGAACCAAATTTGAAGCTACAAAGGTGGAAGATCAAATTAAACGAATATAAATTTACAATTAATTACATAAATGGGAAGAATAATAAAGTCGCCGATAGTTTAAGTCGACTCTCTTCTGCAAATGAAAACCTTTACGAAGAAACAGATTCATTAATTGGGTTCTCAAATTCACAATTTATGAACGAAGTAGACACACATAGCGCAACAACAGTTGACAATGATTATGAAATCATGACAACTAATGTAAACATGAACTCTTCAACACACGACGACAACAATAATGAATTATGTTTACTTACAGAGAAGATAAAACGCTGTCTACCCGAAAAAGGACTAGTATGCGTATATAGAGATGACATTGATATCTTTCTTAACTTTCAAAAACTTTATCTTAAATACTTTGCTAATAACCAACGTCTAAAAATATTAAAGTTCAACAAAAAATTAAAAGACATAACGGACAAAAATTAAATCCTTGAAATTATAAAAACTGAACATCTTCGCAATAACCACCGTGGCATATCTGAAATTTTTTCAGAAACTTAAAGAAATGTATTATTACCCTAATTTGCAAATGCACATACAAAAATTCATTAACAATTGCGAAGTTTGTACTTTAGCTAAACACGATAGGAGACCATTTGAGATTACGCAATCTCCAATACAATTTAACGACATAGTCCACATGGACATTTGGTTCCCATGCAGGAATGTTATGTATCTGACTATGATAGACAAATTTTCTAAACATGCAACCATCAAAAATTTATAAAGTTTAAAAAAAGAAGCTGTTTTGTGCCGGTTTCAGATCTAAAATACACCTAACAGAACTCTTATTATAATAATTTAAAAATAGGGCTTTTTCCAACTTTGGGGGGCTGTAGCTCATTAAAATTTCTTTTCTCTGTTTCAAACGAAGTACAAATTTTCGTGAACACTGACAAGACGTCAAACACAAACCGACAGACGGACAGAGTGAAGCACAAAATTTTTTGAAAATGTGCTAAAAAGATGAGAAATAACCAATTCAAATCGCAATATTTCAATCTGAGATTAATTTTTTCCATACCTTTAATCTGGAACACGTCATATTTCAAGGAAATCTAAGTAGTATTCTTAAAAATCTATAAATTAATTCTTACCAGAATTTTCCAACCTAAAAGAATTAAAATATTAGAAAAAAGTAGATTTATATATACTACAATTATAAATATACTACAACAAAAAAGCCTGAAAAGAGATAATTGCTGCATGTGTGTAAAATTTTAATGACTTGGATAAAAAGTTTTAAATATTTAATTTTTTTTCAAGTTTTTTGGTTTTTAGCACATTTTCAAAAAATTTTGTAAAAATGTGCCTATATAGCTTCATTCTGTCCGTCCGTCCGTCCGTATGTTTACAAAAACTTTTACACCGTTTGAAATAGAGTAAAGAAATTTTAACCATGGGTAGAATCTAAAAAAAATAGTGGGAAAGGGGGGGGGGGATGCGTGGTGTTAAATTAAGTTAGATCCTTGAGAAATTTGACAACCTTCCATATTGAAGGGCTAAAACAACTTTAAAATAAAAAATTTTCTGTTAGCACTGAATTTTATAAATAAGAAGTTACTATTTCCAAGTAAATCTTTTCAAAGTTAAACTCAGGATGTAATACAATATAATTTTGAAAATGTGCTTTTTTAAAAACCTTTGGTTTTTTTTCATAACTTGTTTACTATTTAATATAGATAAATTAGTAAAAAATAACTTATGGAATTCTCATTCAATTTTAACCAAATAGGTGTAGGGTATTTCTTTACTTGTTAAATTTTGCATATGGGATAATTTCAATTAAATCAATTTACCGAGTATCATTTAAACCGCTTTGAATAAATTTTGTTCTAGAACTACTATGAATTTCAGACACAACTTGCTCGGCATTATTATCGCACTATTTAATTAAATTTTCAAAGTGATTCTATTGTATGACATTCACATTTATCTATTCTACTTCTGAATTATCTTATGCCCACGGAAAAAGTGTAAACTGAATATCATAAATTGAAGTGTATTTATTAACTCTAGAAAAATTTTTAATGTGTTTATATAGATGTTATATTAGTCTTTTATGATCATCTAATAAGACGGAGGAATAATTATTTAAGAACCCCTTTTCTTCCATAATTTAAAATGAATGTGCTAAGAATATATTCGCTGCTTTGATATTGTCTTTATATTGTATTTTAAATTCAGTTGCTTGTCAGACACAGACCAAAACTTTTTAATTTTATTCATCCATTTACAATGATAATAGCGAAACCATCTGGATGTGGAAAAACCACATTTGTGTATAATATAATTGAAAATATTGATAGAAATATTTATTTGAAAATTGAAACAATAATTTCTCTTCCAAAAAATTCCTAATAAAGACATTTTTGCCAGTATCCCAAAAGAAAAAAAGTGGTAGTGAAAATAATCCTACTTTAATTTTTCTAGATGACTTCATGTTAGATTCTGCAAATAAACTGGATTCGCACCATCGTAATTTATCTTTTATATTATTAACGCAAAACGTTTTGCATCAGGGAAAATTCTCAAGAGATATTTTTTGTAAGAGACATAAATTGTAAATATTTAGTGCTTTTCAAAATCCCTCGGGAACAATTTTTTCTCTTGCTAGACAACTATATCCGGAAAATATAAAGAGTTTCTTCATAGTATATGATGTCAACATCAAAACCTCATTGTTATATTGTGTTGGATTTAACACAAAATATTAATGATTTTTTTCGTATTAGAACTAGTATTTTTTCTAAGGAATATTGCGTATGTTTCTGTGATACGGATGATTTCAATAACAGCTGCCAAAAGTATGAAACGATTAAAAAAAAACCTACATATAGTTTTAAATTATTATTCAAATAAAAATAAAATCGTTTTTTATTTATTCTAATAATTTATTTACAGAGAAACCCCTGTTCTCTTTTCGAGTTGTTCTTAAAAACTGACTTAATACAAAATTATTTTATAATTGAATTGTTTTATGTTTCAATGAATAAAATTCTACGTAAGCAAAATTCTAATACATAACAATATTTAACTTGATTAGAATCATACGATTATAGTCAAGTTGGTTTTTTGTTTTGTTATTTTCGTAAATTAGCGTTTATCCAATCCAATTTTACTTCGAATTTTCCCATCAAGTTTAGGTATTAATGAATTCAGAGTATGTTGTAGGCTTAAAAATTCTGTCTTTAAAATTTTATGTTCTGTGCTTGTTTCATTTAGGTTAAGAAGATAGAAATTATTATTTAAATTTCTAACTATTTCTCGGTATTCAGTAAGGTTTACAATATGTAAATAAATATGTAAATATTGTAAACCTTATTGTAATTATATGATTTCGTATAATTTTCAATAATTTTTTGTTCTTCCAGTTTTATATAGCGAAACCATCTTCGTCTTTAAGTTGACTTATTTGTATAGATTGAAGGGATACTTGTGAAATGAAGAGGAATAATAACGGTAGTAGTTCCATTTCCTAAAAATAAAAGGTATATATTAGATTAAAAGGTATATATTAAAAGGTATGTATTAGATTTATTGAAATTGAATTTTCGTTTTCGCTGTTTTTTACAATATTTAATTGTTCTTTTATTGCTCGTATCGATTATGTGTTTGCCGTCTATTGTAAAATTTCTTAGAATTTTATATTTTGGTTTAGATTTACCTACATCTCTATTAACGACCATATTTGCATGTAGATTTTCATTTGATGTTTTATTTTTATTTAAGTTCGCTAACCTTCTTCTTTTATTTTCTTCCAATTCCTTTGCTAAAATTTCTATTTCTTCTTTTGGAATATTTTTATTAAAAAAATCTATTGGTCTTCGTTTTGTAGTGGAATGAATGGTTCTATTATACGTCATGATAATGTTGAAAATTTTAAATGTACCGTGTAATCGTTCAACGTCCGAGTTACCGGTTTTATTTCCAGGGGTAGTTTGGTGAAACTCAATTTCATTTTCTATTAGAAATTGTTCTATGGCACTATGTATTATGCACTTTTCATTGTCTGCTATTAATTTTTTCATTTTTCCCAAATAAATTAGCCTTTCTTTTAGTTCTTTTAAGTTGGAAATCCACGTTCTATCATTAAGTTTTTGGTCCTTGCATATCTACCTATTAGAAAGGCTTATAAATACCAAATATGCTATAAATGAATTTCTAAAATACAATGAAAAATTTAGAACTTTTCATACAATTCATTTAAATACAAAAATTAACTTTACATGAATGCAGCAAGTACCTTTGAACACAGTTCAAGTATCGTGCAAAATTTCTTAATTATATATTACATACGGTAATAATTCAATAAAATATCTAATATAATAAAAATTAAAAATAAGAAATTTTTATTCATTTATTAAAAAAATATTTTAGTTTTTAATTTTTAAAATATAATACATAATATGTTTTATATTAAAATATAATTACCTTTTTAGCATTTTAAATTTTGATATAAGAAATTAAATAAGTATTAAATAAGAAAGCAAAAAGGAAAGAAAACTCGAGTTTCAAACTTCAGGTTTCTAACGGCTTTAATTTGGATGATATTCTCGTTAAATCTTTGTAAGATTGTGGAGGCACTTGAACCACAACTTCAATTAATCTCGTATGATAGGAACGTAATGGAAACAAAAAAGTACACTCGTGTATCAAATTTAACGTTTCTTTGTTTATTAATTTTGACGATATGCTGTAAGGTCTTTGGAACAGTGGGGGTGGTACCTAAATTTTGGTTCCAAATTTCGTAAAAAACACCCTTGTATCAAAATTTAAGCTTCTACATTTGTTTCAATTTACTATCTTTATTAATTTTAATGATATGCTTTAAGGTCCTTGTAGTTGTATGGGTCGTTGCTTAATTGCAAATCCCATTGGTCCACATTTAAGAGCACTAAGGAAATAGAAAGAGATCTCCTTATAATAAAGTTGGAAGTTCTATCTTTATTGGTTACGGAGTTTTTCTCGTTAAGCCTCAATTCGATCAAAAGCTTCCAGGATCTGAACCAACGCAGCTATCTCTGCAACACGCAATCACCGTCGTAGTTTATTTACTAGTAACCTACAGTACAAATTTCACCAAGATAGCGTCATTAGTTTGTTGAGTTATCGTGATTTTTGATATATTTTTTTGAGCACTTAAACCCGTCAAAAGGTCCAGAATCTGAATGCATCGAATGCATTATAAGCTCGCGAATATGAGTTATAATATGTAAAAGTATTCATCGATTCATCTAATTAAAATATCAAAATTAAATATTATTCATTAGAAATTCTATATAATTTCATACAAATCAGTTTTAATAAACAAAAAAACAAAAACAAAAGTATTAAGTAAATATTCATTTTTATACCTGATGAAAAATAAATTTAATTGTAAAGTTTGTACTTGAACTTAACGAAATGTGCCTAAGAATGCATTAATGTTGGCGCTGCGATAAATGATAAGAGGGTCGATAAGAACATAGCATAGAAAACTATATACTCGTACACGATTTAAATGGAGGTGTTTATATTGCAGCATCGCTGTGATCATCGATAAACGATAAGAGCATAGAAAACTCTTTATTCAGTTTTATTCGCTCGAATCGATGATCAGAACTTTTAAATAAATAATTTGTTCTTCTTTGTTACTTTATTTTTTTTTGATTAAAAATTTTGTCATTTTTGTTTTTTAATACAAAATTTCAATCGGGTGCAATGCATTTTATAATATAACTAGCAGATTTACCCGGCGTTGTCCGGAAGCTTGCAAATTGCAAAAAAGCAAGTTTCGGCCAATTTTTCGAAGTACTACTTTGGTTAAAAGAAAGTCTCAAAAAAATATTTGTAAAGTTCCGTTAACCCGTTGTGGACTAACAGCTTTTTATAGGTTTTTTCGTTACTTTGCTATAAGTTAGAAATGGGTTGGCCGATTGACTTCATATTTTGTATATGTGCACTTCTTTGAGAATGGAGTTCACTCTATTAACAGACTTGGAATTTGTTAACCCTTTCCGCCTGACAATTATTCCAAAAAAAATTGGGAAGGATACCACGTCAAATTTTGCGAAATATTGCTTGATCAAATTTTCAAAAAGCGGTTGGTTGTGCTGTTAACCCATTGTGGCTCAGCACCTTTTTACATATTTTTTCATTACTTTACTCTTAAGCAGAAACAGTTTGACCATTTGAATGTAAAAACATGTATATACTTATCATTCCTACGATTATTCAAAAAAAAATTTTTGTAAGTAAATTAAGTCCAATTTTTGAAAGTAGGTAAAACTTCTTTGAATTAGGGGAATGTTTAAAAAAATGTTTTGTCGAGTTCTTTTAACCGATTGCGAAATAAAAACTTAAAAAAACAGTTTGCAAAACAGTTTTAACGATTATCTCTAATTTTTTTTAACGTTTTTCTTCTGCTTCTTGACTATTTGGTGCTGCTTGAATTTTTATTGTTATTATTAAATAATTATGAAAAGTTTCAAGTGAAATTTGATAAATTTGTTGCAAATTGCTAGAATAAGCCCTAAAAACTCGTTTTAAAAAAATTGCTTTATTACATTTTAAAATTAACATGTACACCATTCTTGTGTTAACTTTTTCAATAACATTAACTTAAATTAAAACTCCATTAAGAGGTCAAAAGGGTATACTAAATTTGCCATTTTGTTATTATACTAAGTAAATAGTAGTTTACTTGAATTTCCAGCGTTTGAATAAAATATAGTCGATGGTTTAGAAAAGGTTTAAAAATTTGCTTTTCAACTTATTTTTTGTATTGTACTTACCTGAAAGTTCTACTACGCTCTTCCTCGTTTGCTTATGAATTTATGAGAGAAATGTAGGCTTCTTTTTTGGAAAAATTGTTTCAAAATTCTATGTATTTAAGCATAACATATAGGAAATTGAATTATTTTTGATTTTTAGATTTTATTTGAAGAAAACTGCAATTTCACACTGAAATCTATTTTTAAAAAACAACAACTGCAAAGTAGATAAAAAACAAAGACTTACGAAAACATGTAGAGAAGGAAAATGTTATGTTATTTAATTTTAAAGATATTATTATTATTATTCGGATTCTTTATTAGCTTTATTATACCCGTGCATACATATATGACATCGGGTATATTAGATTTGCTCCTCCGTTTGTAACGCATCGATCTAGACGAGCTAGATATAGTGCCAAGGGTACGTATCGGCTCAGAATCGAAAAATGAGTCGATCTAGCTATGTGTGTCTGTCCGTCCGTCTGTGTGTCAGCACGATAACTCAAAAACTAAAAGAGCTACAGTTTTGAAATTTTCACAAAATATTTTTCAATCAATTTCTAAGTTTCCTATTTTTTTTGGTTAAGATCGGACCAAAACTTCGGGTAGCTCTCAAACAGCTAACTTTTTTAACTCTAACATTTTCATATAAAAATTTGAAATTTTTTCTATGCATCTTCTATTTAACATGAAATTATATGAATTTTGTTTGTTTTTGTTTTTTTGTTGTTTTGTTTTCTTGTTTTTTGTACGATTTCGAGGTGCAGGGTCAGTACTCCCAGGGTCATAAGTCCCTTAGGGACTTATGACCCACTTAGTGGGTCATAACTCCCTAAGGGACTTATGACTCATTAAAGTGGGTCATAAGTCCCTAAGGGACTTATGACCCTAGGGAGTTTTGACTCACCGTGGTGGGTCATAACTCCCTTTTACAGTTCTCAGCTGAAAGGTAGTAATATTAAAACAAATACATATTAATTTTAATTATATTTTTATTAACAATTTTATACAATTTCATTTTCTTCAAAAATTTGTTTAATTTCAGTTGGAGTTGTTGGTGGTTTCGGAAGTGCTTCACTCTTAATTCTATTTATAGATCTTTTAATTGTTTTAAATTGTATCAAATTCGCTGCAGTAGGATTATTTTGTCGGTTTACATCAAAAATTTCTCTAGCTGAATATTGTCTTTTCAAAGACGTTGTGACGGATTTAGAATCATTTTTCATTGAATTAATTAATTTCATTTTATTTCTTGTATCTTCTGCATAAAAGTGAGGATGCAAAGTTTCATTTTTTTTTATAATTGTATTATTCTCAAAGTCAATTATTATACTGGCCTTACAATGCCTTGTGTTATTATTGTAGCATATACACCGAAAAATGTTTTCTTTTTGTTTCGATTTTTTAATATATAGTTGTTTTTCAGCAGGCACATAAATTATTTGACTGTTTTTTCTAAATCCCTGAAGAACCTCAAAACAATTATTGTCATTATCCGTATTATTATCCATATTTTAATTTAAATTATGAATTAAAAATAATTATTTTTATTTAATTTATTTCTTTTACTTTTACTTTTAAACTGCACTACAAAATTAGAACTGAACTGCAAGAAGTTATGTAGAAGCTTTATAGAAAAGAAACACTACTTATACATTTCAATGTTGAGAATATAATATATTTTTCTACTTTATATTATATAAAATAACAGCAACATGAGTGACGGGTACGATATATACAGAGTCTCTTGAACTATAATTTCAAAAATAATTAGCACATATTTTGCAGTTGGATTAGAAACTAGGGTATTCCCTTTTTCCAAAATAAAGAAAAAAACAAAATTTTACATATAAACTACATTTTAAAAAGCTATTTTTTCAATTCTTTTACCATATCGACGAATATCACCATTACAAAAAATTATTAAATTCCGTATTACATTATAACTATAATATTTATAAGAAAATACGGGATTTTTCAAAGCGTTGAATAAATATATTATTTTTGTTTTGTCCTCTTTTGTTAATAATTTTTTTTTCAAAAGTTCAAATAATTGGTTTATGTTTATACCATTAACAAAAGCAAAGACAGTAACAAGCATTCTTGACTTATAGCTTGCCTTTTCAAAAAAAGCTTCCACAATATGGTCTGGTACTTTTGAAAAGTCCGTTATATCCATCTTATTTAGAAATTTTTTCATAGCATCTAATTTTTTTCTTTTAATAATATTTTTGTTATTGGAGTTCATCTTTAATAAAAAAGGAAAAAAGTGTAATTGTAAAAAGTATGAAATTACATTATATACCTTCAACTTATAAAATGCTACGCCACTAATAATTGTTTTGTTTTTGAAAAAATATAAAATAATATAAATTTATTTGCACCTGCAGTAAGTTTTACTGATAAAAATTATGACAATAACAATTTGTTGTTATTTACTCTATTACTTGATTTTAAATTATTTTAGTTTATTTAATTATTTTTTATTAGAAAATGAAGTAGAGATATATAAAGATTTTGAAAAAAAGGGCAATCCTGATTTTATAACCAAATTTTTCATACATGAATTTATAAATATTCTGGAAAAAGGGTAAACTTCGATTTTTAACAAACCCAAATATGCTTCCTAATATATAGTATTTCGCATAGATAAATATATAAATACATATTGTTGTACATCTAATATTTTACTTACATATATTTTTATATTATCATACTTTAAATTATAAAGATCAGAAAAGACTTTCAGAAATTATTTCAAAATTTCGACTTTCATATATTACACTCAATCACACAATTTAAGTTATATGATTTTATAACTCAAAATTTAAAAAAGGGAGTTATGACTCACTTAGTGGGTCATAAGTCCCTAAAGGAACTAATAATTTAATAAAGGGACTTATGACCCACTTGTAAAGGGACTTATGTCCCACCTAAAAATTTTTAAGTGGGTCATAAGTCCCTTAGGGACTTATGACCCACTAAGTGAGTCATAAGTCCCTAAGGGACTTATGACCCTGGGAGTACTGACCCTGCACCGATTTCGAGTTAGAATTTCATATGATTTAAATGATGCGTAGTTTATTTAAGATAAGCAAAAAAAAAGAAGACAAAGATTTTTTTAAGTAAATGGCTTATTGATATTGATAGATAATTATGAATATATATGATGAATCATTTATGAATATGATGAGTATTATCTATCATGATTATATGAATATGATCATGTCACATGTGAAGTTGATTTGGCTTAAGTTTAATATATTCGTGAATTAAAAATTAATTATAAGAGATGGAATTGAAAAATTAGAGCAAGAGTTCACACAAAACATTTTTGGGACATTTTTGAGGTTCCCTATTCTTTTTGGTTAAGACCAGATCAAGGTTTTGGGGAGCTGCCACACAACTTCTTTGCACCAATATGAATTTCTTAGTAACTGATTATACTACGAGGATGAAAATTACACACTGTTAGTTGGACATCACTCGGACCAACTATTAGGGTGGGCTATTTTTTTTTTTTTATGGGATAATAAGTTAATTAAAAATTATGGGATAATAAGTTAAATTTTTTTTTTAACTATTTTTCTTTCTTATATTTTTTTTGTAATATTTATAATAGCATAGGGGAAATAAATAACGGTTAGTGGGTATGCACGGGTAACTAAAAGTTGACAAGGGCAACTATAATCTTCCTCGTTTTTATTATTATTAATATTATCTCATTTAGCTATTTTTGTACTATTTGATACTATTTACGGAAAAAAATTAGTCTTATTAATTAAGTGAGCTTTTGGAATAAAGGTTAACTTGCGTTCATACCAAAAATTTGAAAATTTCATTGAGTCTTTGTTGAAAACGCGCAAACAGGTCAAAACCAAATTAACCCAGTGGGTTTTAATTAAAATGCTGGTACAAAATTTTCAATAAAATTCTTTTAATCGTTTAATCAAATAAAATTTGTAGAAAACTTAATGGCGTAGTCGTCGAAAACGGGTTAATCGAACTTAACTAAAACGTTTGGCAGCCTCTATTTTACACTGCAAAATCAACTTGTAAAATTGGACACAAATTGAAAACACAAAATTTTTTGAAAGTCCGCCAGGTCGAAATAGGTTGATTTATTCCAACCAAATTTATACAACTACCGGTTGCTAAGAAGAACATTTGTGCAAAATTTCAAGTCAATTAGTGCAAAGGTTTTGACTCGACATCAAAAACATTGAAAAAGCTTCATTAGCCCTCGTGCCCAAACGGGTTAATCGAACTCAACAAAAATTTGTGCCAGACTCTATTTTCGACTGCGAAACCACCTTGTAAAATTGGGCACAAATTGGAAACACAAAATTTTTTGTAAGCCTGCCAGGCTGAAATGGGTTAAATTATTCGAACTAAATTTATACAACTAATTCTGGTTGCTAAGAGGAAAATTTTTGCAAAATTTCAAGTCAATCGGACAAACCGTTTTGACTCGACCTCCAAAAAACGAAAAGGCAACCTGCCGCAACCTGTTGACTTATAAAAATGTGACATAGCCTATGTCACCCCCGGGCTCTCAGAATTATGCCTTTAAAATTTTGTGACAATCGGACCAATGGTTTTTACGTGAATCCTGGACAATCAAATAAACAAACAAACAAACAAATTTTCTTCTTTATATCTATATATATAAAAGCCAAAGTTTGTTTATTTGTTTGTTTGTTTGTTTGTTTATTTGTATGTAGCGAATTGACTCCTAGACTGCCCAGCCGATTTTCATGAAATTTGTATGTAGAGGTTTTTGGGTACGGAAAGAAATCGTGGCCCAAAAATTTTGCTCTAACGGACCGCCAAGTTGGGGTTGTTGTGGAAGTATTTAAACTTCTTTGTTCTAAAATGGAAACGGTTTGTCCGATTGACTTCAAATTTTGTATACGTGATGCTTTGAGAATTGCGTAGACACAGTTAACAGTTTTGAAATTTGTTAATCCATGTGGGGCCGACGGGTGGTCAAAAAAAATTTTGGGTCAAAATTTTGTCCGATTTTATGAAATTCTGCATTGGCTTAAAAGAAAGCCCCAAAAAAATTTTTGTTGAGCTCCATTAACCTATTGCGGCCCAACAGCTTTTTGTAAATTTTTTCAATACTTTACTCCAAATTCGAAACGGTTTGACCAATTGACTTTAAATTTTGTATACGTGATGCTCCTTGAGAATTGAGTTGACACTATTAACAGTTTTGGAATTTCTAAACCCATGTCGGGCCGACGGGTGGTCAAAAAAAATTTTGGGTCGAAAAGAAAGCCCGCAAAAAAATTTTATTGAGTTGCATTAACCCATTGGGGCCCAACAGCTTTTTATAGGTTTTTTCAATACTTAACTCTAAATTAAAAACGGTTTGACCGATTTTCATCAAATTTTGTATATGTGCTCCCCTGTGAGAATTGAGTTGACACTATTAACAGATTTGGAATTTGTTAACCCATGTCGGCCCGACGGTTGGTCAAAATAATTTTGGAAGCTAATATTGTCAAAATTTGCGAAGTACTGCTTTGGCTAAAAAGAAAACCTCAAAAAAATTTTGTTGAGTTCCATTAACCCATTGCGGCCCAACAGCTTTTTATAAAGTTTTTGGTTACTTTACTCTAAATTAGAAACGGTTTAACCGATTTTCTTCAAAATTTGTATATTTTATTTTTATTTTTTATTTTATTTATTAAACCAAAACAAGGTTTTTACAAAAAATATCTTACAGCTATTGAAAAAAACAAAAAAAAATTAAAGCTAACAAAATGCACAAACAAAAAAAAATACAAATTTGATTACTAAGTTAAAAATTTACAATGAAAAATTAAAAAGTTGTACTATATACTAAATTTTAAAACAAAAAAACGAAAATGCTTACAGGACAAAAACACAGTATGAGATATAAATAATTGGAATGTATGTGATATGTATATGAACTTGAACTTGAAAAAATTTTAAATGTTTACAAAGTAATTAGGTAATTTAAGTATTTAGGTCATTTAGGAATTTCTGTTTTAATTTATGTTTAAAAGAGTTTCTTGATATGTCTGATGAAAAAAGATGACTGTGTTTGTTGAATATAGTGCAACATCTGTTTATTGGCTCATTTCTTCCGTATTCTGTTCTGTGTGTATTTTCTAATAAAAATTTAGTGTTTCTTGTATTTCTGACTATATTGTTTAGTCTAATCTTATTTACTAAGAATTGAACGTCAATACTTTTTTTTATGACGTCAAAGGTAAAGCAAGATGAAAGCATTTGCCTACGTGAAGATAAGGTTAACATATTCAATGAATTAAGTCTTACAGCATAGCTTGGAAGAGTAGAATAGTCTGTAGGATTATATTGGTTTCTCAAGGCAAACAAAAGGAATTGTTTCTGAACGGATTCTATTCTGTTGGAATGTAATTGAAACGCTGGATCCCATACGATGTTACCGTATTCTAGAATAGATCGAACTAACGAGCAATAGAGAGCTTTTGTTACTGCTGGGTTATTAAATTCTTTAGCTCTTCTCTTAATAAAACCTAACATTTTGCTTGCTTTGGAAATCATATGATCATAGTGAATATGGAAGTTAAGCTTATAGTCCAGAAGAATGCCAAGATCGGTTATACTGGACACCCTTTCAAGAACTATGTTATTTATTGCATAGTCGAAAAACATTGTAGATCTTTTACGTGTGAAGCTTATGACCTTGCATTTCGCTATGTTAAGTTCTAATTTATTGTAGAAACACCATTCTTGTAAAGAATGTAAATTTGATTGAAGTAATGCCAAATCAGAACTGTTTTTGATAACGTGGTAAATTTTACGATCGTCAGCAAATGCAATATGTGATACACCCTCTAATTTTCTAGAAAGGTCTGAAATAAAAATATTAAATAGAAGTGGGCCTAAATGGCTACCTTGCGGCACTCCTGAGGTGATATTAATTATGTTTGATAAATAACCTTGAAATTTAATATTTTGAGTTCTTTCAGTAAGATAAGAGCAAAGTCAAGCGAGGAAAGAACCTGAAATGCCTAAAGTTTCAAGCTTTTTAAGCAAAATATTGTGATCCACACGATCGAAAGCTTTGCTAAAATCCGTGTAGATAGCATCAACTTGATAACCATTTTCCATTTCATTTAGTATTTCCGATGTGTAAACCGTAAGATTAGTTGTAGTAGAACGACCTTTTCTAAATCCATGTTGTTGTTCGTTTAATTTTGTATTTATGACGGGTGTAATTTTACTAACTACAATTTTTTCGAACAATTTTGGAATAGTGGATAAGATAGCTATACCACGGTAGTTTTCGACGGAAGCTTTGTCACCCTTTTTATAAATGGGGGTCAAAAAAGAAGATTTCCACGCATACGGAAAAATGCCTGTCGAAAGCGATAGATTAAAAATAAAATGAAGCGGTTGCGTCAAATAATTGCGTCAATTATATAAAAAAGAAGGTGGGATCAAGTCGGGTCCAACACCTTTTTTTTGTATCAAGGTTGGTAATTGCTTCAAATATTTCGTTTTCAGAAAGATATAGATCTGTAATAATTGAATTAGATCTATTAAGTGAAATAGGAAAAGCGAAATTGATACGCGAATCTAATGGCCTATAAACTTTTTGAAAACAATCTGCAAAGAAATTACAGATTACATTAGGGCAAGAAGAAAAAACATTATCTTTAGACATAGAACTTGGATATCCATATGTTTTTCGCTTTGTATTAATGAAGTCAAAAAACTTTTTTGGATCTGTAATTAATTTATTACCAATTTCATTGACATAATTATCGTATGCTAGATTTGATTTCTGTTTAAATTCTAAAACAAGATCGTTGTACCTGTTAAGTAAAATAACATTAGGATCCTTCGTAACTTTAATTTTTTTGTAAAGTTTGTTGCGTTGATTACGCAATGTCCTAATTTCTCTATTAAGCCAAGGTTCTGTTGTTTTATCTTTTTTACGAATTTTTGGCACAAAGCAGTTAATTATGTCAAATATTTTTAAGTAAAAGATAGAGATTGAAGAGTTAATATCCTGTTGTATTAACAGGTCGTCCCAATTTAAAATTGATAAAGCATTATTAATGCTTTGATAATCAGCGTTAAAAAAGTCATATACAATATTATTATTGTAAGATTTCGCAAATTGAGGCATAGAAGTGGAAATTTCGAAGATGACTGCGTTATGATGAGGAGTGTTAGTGAACAGGTTGACTGCATCATCAGCGAGTTTTACCACCACTCTGTCATATGCATTTGAAAATGCAAGATCTAGCCACTTATTGTTTTTATTTGGAAAATTTATAATTTGTTGTAAATCATTACCATAGAACTCCGAAATAATGTCAAAATCAATTTCATCATGAAAGTTAATTGGTAATAACAAATTATCTGAATCATCTTCTATAAAAGATAATGATGGACGATTGAAATCGCCAAAAATAAAAATTGAATCATCCTCATTCATTTTAGATATAATATCGTGATAAATATCGAAAAATTCAGAATATGAGGAATTGTCAGAATTTGGTGGAAAGTAAACAATTCCTAGGTAAATAAAATTATTACCTAAGTTTACTCTAATAAATTGGTGATCGAAAGTGTGGGAGGTCCTAGTGATTAGTGGAATACTAGAAAGGTTATTATTTACTGCAAGTAAAACACCGCCTCCACGGGTGCAGTTTGTAGAGAAAAAGTCTCTATCCTTTCTATAAATCGACCAATTATTGTCCAGTATTTCTTCATTTATGAAGGAATCGTTTAGCCATGTTTCGGTAATAGCAAGCACAACGAAGTCACAAGACTTAGCATCAACATATAATTTTTTTAGTTTACCTCTCATACCACTACAGTTGTGGTAGAAGATTTTGAGATTGTCACTAAGATTACATTTATTATCTGTTGGTTTTAACTTCTTAAAGCTAGATCTTGTATTTACTAAAATAAGATTAGTGTTAATGTTATTTTCTTCCGCTAAGGGGACGAAAAAAATCATTACTACTTTTCCTAATTTTTTGCAAATAATCGATTCTCTTACTTTTAAGGTGACTACAATAAGCTTGTAAATCTTTTTCAACCGATTTGGACGAAGCACCGAAACCTTCATGATATTTTAAGTATAATTTCATTAATTCCTTAGGGTTAGAAGGCAAACCTTCTTGATCAATAAAAATTTCAATATTGAGTTTGGTTTTACCATCTACACAAAGGTCGTCATCCTCCTTATGTAAGTAAGCTAAATATAGCCTTACATTTTCGTATATTTTTTGATCTCTAAAACGTGATAAAACATACGTATGATCGTCATTAGCTACAGCATTTTTCGTTAATCTGACTATAGGAGGTAACATAGGATTAACAAAACTTGCAATAGATTGGGATGAAACCGATGCAATTGGCTTATCGTTAATTGAAGTCGTGTTACAGTTTACGTTTAAGCTCTGAGTACACGGAGTGCCAGCATTAAAGGTTTGTCCCTGAATGAAGTTAGAATATTTTTGTTTAGACGTAATTGGTGTTGTTGTAATTAAAATTGAATTTGGATTTGAAATTGAAAATGAATTTTCAGAAATGACTGAATTGCACATTGTGCTAGACAATGCACTTGAACTTGTATTAATGGCTGGAGTCTCAATTAAATTGGGCTTATTTAGTGAATATGTAACTAAGTTCGACGGAGGCAAATAGTTTTGAAATTTAATAGGTGTTTGTGTTAATAAAATGGGTTGTGTTTTGTTTGAATTTAAAATATTATTATTATTATTATTATTATTTTTATTATTCTTATTATTATTATTATTCTTATTATTATTATTATTATTATTATTATTATTATTATTATTATTATTATTATTATTATTATTATTATTATTATTATTATTATTATTATTATTATTATTATTATTAATATTATTATTATTATTATTATTATTATAATTGTTATTATTGTTATTATTATTATTATTATTATCCTTTTTTTTGATTTGTTTATTTTTTGTTTTAATAATTTTAGGCAAATTAGTATTTCTATTGTTTGAATTTTTAGTGTTTGTTTTATTATTATTAGAATGTTTTGTGTTTATTGAATGTTGTGTGTTTGTCCTTAAATAATTTTTACCTAAACTTTTGAAACTGCTGATATTGGTTCCTATGCGCCACAAGCTCCTGTTTTTAATTTCATTCACTTTTGATTCCGGAACACTAACTTTAAATGTGTGATAGTTCGGTTTATACTTCAGCCACTTCGGTGTTATTAATTTGCAGTGAACATCATCGCATTTCAACTTGCTTCTTATGTATTTGGCCAGTTTGACTTCAGTTGTGTTAACGCTAAGATTCGAAATTCTTATGTTAAATTTCGGCTTACTTATAGCATCTGGTGGATCGACAACTTTTGTTTCTTTTTCAATATCCATTGAAATATCGTCCTGTTTTTCCTTTGCTACATTATTGAGTTTGTCTGACCCAGCGCTATTTATTTCGTTAAATTCGTCAAACAATGATTTAGGTAACTTATTTGAGCTGTATTGATTTGGATGAGAATTATTGTGGTTTTTCATAAATTCTTGCATCTCCTCCATTTTACTCTTGAGAATATCTAAATCAGCCAAAACTAAATCCCTGAAGCTCAATGAAATCTCATTCCTGCTCGCATTTTCAGAAATAGAAACACATATTTTAGATAAGTTATCAATTGAATCTTTTAGTTCCATATTGTGTGAGTTATTTGTATCTTGAGGTAATTTATTGGAAATTAAAATTTCATTTTTTAATTTACCTATTTCAACTTTTATTATATCTCTAATAAATTTTTTGTTGTCTGTGTTGAAACTAATTACGCTATTGTTTAGCGATTCAAAATTTTTTTCCATTTCTGAAAAGTTGGCGGAGTTATTTTTTACAACTTCCAATAATTTAACAATTGTTCCTTGGAAGTTGTCCCTGACATCATTAATATTCTTTTTGATTTCCCGCGAAAATTGTCCGAGAGAATTTTGTTGATCCAGACAACTTTCACAAACAAAGTGCTGCGATAAAAAGCTGCTGTACCAGTTTCTTGGAGCGTTTAAGCAGACTCCATGAAATTTACGATTGCAGAAACCTTTGCATTTAATATCGAATTTCATATCGGTGACTAAACAATTTTCTACGCTGCATTTGAAATCCATTGTAAATTGTATATAATGTTAAGTAAAAAAATAAAGATGATGAATCACTTATTATTTGTATTCTGATTTTAATTTTCTTTATTAGTTATTTATTGTTTAACTGTTTATTTATATTGTGACTTTACTTGTTAATGAAATTAAGTAGGTCACTATTTAAAAAAAATTTGCACTTGAAGAATTTTATTTTTAAATTTTATTTTTAAATTTTAAATATTATATTTAAGTTCTTAATTAGGTTTAATTTTAATAACCTTGTTAATTAAGCAAAAAATAAAAGAATTTTTTATTATTATTAAAAATAATTAAATATTAAAATTAGAGTAAAAAAAAATACGTCTAAACTTAATGAAGAATGAATAAAGAATATGATAAAGAATGAATAAAAATATGTGTTTCGTGTTGAGAATGAAATTAACTCTCTTAACAGACTTGCAATTGGTTAACCCATGCCGGCCCGACGATTGACAAAAAAAAAGATTTGGAAGCAAACTACGTCCAATTTAGAAACGGTCAAATGGATGACCTCAAATTTTATATGTGTGAAGCAACTTGAAAATGGAGTTGAGTCTGTAAACAGTCGGTCCTACGATTGGTCAAAAAAATATTTTTGGATGTAAATTACGTCAAATTTTGGAAAGTAGTTTGTACTGCTTTGAATTACAGAAAGTTTCAAAAATTACTAGAATAAGCCTAGAAAAATCGTTTTAAAAAGATTGCTTTAATACATTTTAAAATTTACATGTGTAAACCGTGTGTAATTTTTGTGGTAACTTTTTGCAGCAACATCAACTTCAATTAAACCTCCATTGAGAAGCGCAGCAACGCGCACCGGGTATTAGCTAGTATTAGATAAAATAATAAATATTTTTTTTAATTGATAAAATTGCTCTCTCTTTGTTTGTATTTTGAATTTTCAACAAATAAAAAGATTTTTTTTAAATTTGATTCAAAATTATGGACGTTGAGCTTTGAATCAGGGAAATCAATGCTTTTTGGACCAGACGGATAAAAACCACTATAACGGGTTCATTTTTGACAAGTTATAGCAAAAAAAAAAGGTTTTGAGGCTTTCTCTTTGACTAAAGCAGTTGGACAATATTTGCTTCCAACTTATTTTTTTGGCTAATCCAAATTAATTAATATTGTCAATTGTTTTACATATAGCCTGTCTACTATAGTGATATAGTATAGGGACATGATTCAGGTTTTGAATATAACCATTTTTATCTAGATATATAAAATGCTCTGGTGCTATAGAACCCGCGAGCAGAGTTTTTTTAATGTATTCCTCATTATGGTAATATATGAGATATAAGACCATTTTCTTGAGTAGTTGTTGCTCTAACATAATGATTTCGAATTAATTTTATTTATTTGAATAAAAACATTTGTATTCAGATTCTGGTTTGTGTGATTTACTTATACATACTCTTATGCACTTTCTTTAAAATTTTCTGATTTTTTCCATGAGACTGCCGTTCATATTATACCATACTGGTATACCATATGATAGGAGTGGTCTGATCAATGTAAGGTACGCAATGATTTTAACTTTATTGATGAGTGCTTTATTATAAAAAAGTTTTTTACATGCATAAAATGCTTTGATGCCTTTTGCTGTTACACTTTTTACTTGATGTATATAGTTCAGATTTCTATGTAGGTAAACTCCTAGGTACTTCACTGTTTTTTTGTTAGCTATCTCGATTCTGTTGGGTGCCTTTATAATGAACCTTTTCCAGTTTTTCTTATAATTGTAATTAAGGTTACAATAAGTATTTCTAAATAATATGCTTTGGCACTTGCTAAAATTAATTTTTAGCAACCATACTTTACAGAAATCTATAATAATATTGAACATTTTCTGAACACACTGCTGAGTTTGAACCACCCTATTACTGGCAGAGTAAATAATTACGTCATCCGCAAAGGCTATATAATAATTACATCCTTTAACCAGTTTTAACATTTTTAGCATGTCGATGATATAAATCGAAAATAAAATCGGTGCATTTACTGCACCTTGTTGAAGTCCATTACCCAATTGACAAATTTTTGGATAAAGTTCGGTTTCATATATAAAGATTATTGTCGCTAATCATATCTTGTATTAAAGCTACTAGATGTTGTGGGAATTTATACTTGTATAGAAGTTTGTATATTAGGCCATCAATCTAAACAGAGTTAACAGCTTTTTCTAAATCAATGAGACATGCTCCTACTCCATTATTTTTATTTATATGCCAACATATGTCGAATGTCAATTTTGTTACTGCATGTATTGTCGAATGTTTGAATCGAAATCCGAATTGGTTTTAAGATAAAATGTTTTTTGTGTTAATATAACTTGTGATCTTACTATTTATTAGGACTTCATAAATTTTACTAATGCTGGGAAGCAAGCTTATAGGCCTGTAATTACTAGGGTTTGTTGGATCTTTACCCGGTTTTTTAAATACCATTACACGGGCTAGTTTCCAAGTTGCAGGATAGTACGAGTGATTTAGCGCGTTACTAAATAATATCACATATTTATTAATTATTTTATCGCTCAAATTCTTTATTACCAGATTGGGAATTCCATTTGCACCAATCCTATAATACCAGTGTATTCAAAGCAACAGGAATTATAAACGAAAACAAAACTATCATCTCAGTTATTACATCCATCAATCCGTGAACCCGATTCATCAGGCCATAACATCTATCTTGGGTGGAGAAGTAACGAATCCTATACCGGATACTGTAAGAACAATTAACACATTTTATAGGTTAGCCTACTAACCATTAAATAGTGCCTATGGGCGTAATCGAACAATCTGGAAATTTTTATCGGTTCAAGAGCTTAGGAACGTATATCCAAAAAGCACGATAACTCAAAAATTGATGGATAAGATTTGAACTCTTGGTAACTAGTACTGAAAGTACAGCGGGGATTACATATGGGTCAAATTGGGCTATGGGTTCGGATTCTGGACCCTTTAACCCGTCTCAATGCTAACGAACACATAAAAGAAAACAAGGTACCTCAACAACTAGTGACGCCATCCTTATGAATTTATAAGTAATAAAAATTAGCAGAGGATATACTGATATATAATACATATATATCATACATTGTATTATATTATAACATTGGTAATATGTAATTAAGAAATTGTGTACGATATTATAAGTATAAAGATAAAAGAATTAAAAAAGGTTTTTAGTATTATAAAGTCAATTGGGTTAGCGATGTCTGACAATAAAACTAATTGAAACTTTTATGGTATTAAAATGTCTTATGAACTTCTCACTAAATTTGAACCAAATAGGTGTAGGCTATTTCTACGTCGGCTGCACCGACTGACTGTTTCCTTACTTGTTTTTATATAAGGTCATTATCTCTTGAACCAATCAGAAGTTTCAGAACCCGAACCCATGGCCCGATTTCAGGCATATGCAGTCCCCGTCATATTTTCAATACTAGCTAACCTTTGTACACAATTTCAAGTTTTATCCTAATTTTAAATTACTATTTTTATTAATTTTGATGATATGCTTTAAGGTCCTCGACACTGTGTGGATGGTCCCCGACTCACTACTCCAATTGGTCCTAAATTTCAGGAACATTAAGGAAATAGGAAGAGGCACCTTGATACCAAATTTGGAGATTCTATCTTCTGCGGTTTCGGAATTATGTTCGTTAGTCTTTAAAACGTTTAAAAAATTGAGAATCCGAACCCATGGGCTGATTTCGCCCATATGCAATCCCCTCCGTACTTTAAGTACGAGTAATATACAGTTAAAATTTCATCAAGATGGCACCATTAGTTTTTGAGCTATCGTGCCTAAGGACGGCTACATCGACTCAGGTGGTCACTAACACCATACCAAAGCTAATATGATCTTTTCCTATTTCAAAGGCCTAAAATATAAAAAAAAAAATGAAATTGAAAATTTATACAAGTGTTGTTTTTATTTTACTCAGCTAATTGAATTGAGATACACAAACCAATTTCGGAGCAACGCCTTTTTAGCACATTTTCAAAAAATTTTGTAAAAATGTGCCTATATAGCTTCACTCTGTCCGTCCGCCCGTCCGTATGTTTACAAAAACTTTTACACCTACAGCCCCTCAATGTTGGAAAAAGCCCTATATTTAAATTGTTATAACAAGAGTTCTGTTAGATATATTTTCAATATGAAAACGGCAAACGATAGCTGGTTTCATAAAATTTATAAATTTTTGAAAGGTAAATGTTTAGGGTTGCCATACGGTACTAAAATTTAACATTACACAAAACTCAATTTTTGCAAAATTTTTTACCACACATATCTTCTTAACGGTTCAAGCTAGGGTCTTGATTTTGGGAGAAGTTAGATAACCAGAAATTAAAAGGAGTCGGTTAACAAAATTTTTTTGTCAAGCCTCATGTTTAGGAGCTATAAGGGCTCGAAAATTGAAATTTAGCTATTTTTAAAAACCTGTAACTTGAATACCAGTCCAAATGTTTTTTTAATGATATACAAAATTTAAAGCTCCATAATCATATTTCAACATGTTAAATCTGTTAATAGTGTCAACTCAATTCTCACAGGGGAGCACATATACAAAATTTGAAGAAAATCGGTCAAACCGTTTGTAATTTAGAGTTAAGTATTGAAAAAACCTATAAAAAGCTGTTGGGCCGCAATGGGTTAATGGAACTCACAAAATTTTTTTGCGGGCTTTCTTTTTAGCTAAAGCAGAATTTCGTAAAATCGGACAAAATTTGGACCCAAAATTTTTTTTGACCACCCGTCGGCCCGACATGGGTTAAGAGATTCCAAAACTGTTAATAGTGTCAACTCAATTCTCAAGGAGCATCACGTATACAAAATTTGAAGTCATTTGGTCAAACCGTTTCGAATTTAGAGTAAAGTGTTGAAAAAACCTATAAAAAGCTGTTGGGCCGCAATGGGTTAATGGAACTCACAAAATTTTTTTTGAGGCTTTCTTTTTAGCCAAAGCAGTATTTCGTAAAATTAGACAAAATTTGAACCCAAAATTTTTTTTGACCAACCGTTTTTTCATTTTGTAATTGAATTGGAATAAATATATTTTCATTTATAACAAGTTTTTTTGGTTTTAAATATTTTTAAATAAATAAATTAGTAAGATATTGTAATATTTTTTAGGAGATAGTGTAATTAGAAAATGTTTTTAGTATTATAAAGTTAATTTGGTAAGCTATGTCTTACAATCAAATTAACAACAGCTTTTATGGCGTTAAAATGACTTATGGATATGTCATTAAATTTGAACCAAATAGATGTAGGGTATTTCTAATTTCGTTGCACCGACTGACTGTTTCTTTACTTGTTCTTAATAGCGGTAGTTAGTTTTGCTACCGTTCCTTGATTATCGTTTTTAATTTCGTTGATTACATTAAAGATTTTGCTATAAAATTCTTGAAATCAGTTATTTTGTATCAAACAATTCTCGCAAACAAAATATTTAGCAAGAAATGAGCTATACCAATTTCTGGCTCTGTGAAATAGCGTCTAATGAAATAAGATCTAAAAGTAAAAAATGAAATAACATCTAAAATTTTGCTATTTTTTACATCTTATTTCACAATGAAAAAACATCTAAAAATTTTGGTGAAATAAGATCTAATTTTGAATGAAATAACATCTAAAATTTAACTGAAATTAAATCTAAAAACCAATAAAAAACAAAACTAAAATGAAAAAAATGAAATAAGATCTAAATAAATTTTATTTTCTACAAAATAACAAAAAAAATTCATTTTTAAAAATAGAAAAATAAAGTTTTATACAAAAACTTGCAAAGTATCTTGCACAATGGCTCGGCAGTAAGGACAAGAAAAGCTCGTTGTAGTTCCATCCGCTAAGGCGTTTGCCTGCATTTTTAAACTGCATTCGCTACAAATCTTCATTTGTTTGCAAGGTAATAGCACGATATTAGATCTATTATCCTGACAAACAACACAATTGATAGTATCATTATTATTGAATGTGTTATCCACATCCGTATCAGCATTATCAATATCCTCATCTTCTGATTCAGGGAAATCTTGAAAAAAGTTTTCTAACGGTTCCATATCTGTGCATATTCTGTTTTTGGGATAAACCATTCTATTTAGAAAAGTGGATACGGTAATGTTTCTTTTTTCCAAAAGTATGCTGGCTTCCATAATAATGTCGGCTCTATTTTTATAAATTTCTTTTTTTTACCTCCTACAACAATACCACTACTTTCGATTATTATTTGAAAATTTTTACTCTTTTCAAATTCCTCTTCTCGAATAGCTTTGACAAATTTAAAAAATTTCCATTCTTTTGTAACAAACGACTCAAAACTCCGTTATAACCTTCTGCTGCGGAAGTAGTTCTTGTCACCTCTTTAAACACAGAGAAACCTTGAGGAGTAACCTTAAACGACAAAATAAAAAGAAATTTTTACAAAATATTTGTGCTTAATATAACGGGGTGGGTAATAAATTCCAAAAAAAAAAAAATCCCATATCCGAAATACCATTTACATAATTCCAAAAAAAAAAATCCAAAAAAATAAAAATTACACAAAAAAAAAATGCTGAAAATATAAATATTCTGGAAAAGGCGGCAATCCTGATTTTGAATCCAAGTCTAAAATCCCTCTTAATTGAGAATCTCACATATCACGTATAAATAAATATTCTATAAAAGGTGGCGTATATCCCTGCTTTTGAATCCAACTCTAAAATCCCAGCTAATTCAGAATCTCACGTAATTCTCAATTAAGAGGGATTTTAGAGTTGGATTCTAAATCACGAGTGCCGCCTTTTCCAGAATGATATTTATATTTTTGGTATTTTTTTTTTTTTTGCGGATTTTTAATTTGTTTGGATTTTTTTTTTTTTTTTGGAATTATGTAAATAGTATTTCGGAAATGGAATTTTGTTTTAGAATTTCGCACCCAACCTAAACACACCAGCTCTTACTCTTTTTATCCATTGCTTTTCAAAATAGTTAGTAAAATTTAAAAATATTTTTTTCTCAACAATGGAATTGATACTTGATAGCATATCATTATATGTGTTTTTTATAAGAGTTAGGGGAAGTAAAGCCAACGACATAAACTTATGATAAACTAGCAGTGCATTTTTAAGTTACTGAAGTTAGCAGTGCGACAAATATTTGTATTACGTTTTATATAAATAATGCTAAAAAAACAAAAATGCTGTTTTTTAAAAATTTATTTTCGAACGCGTTACCAATTTGATTAGTGATAAACTAAAAACTTATAAAATTGTAAAATTTTTATACGCTTTGTCAATTTTTAAATTTTAAAACTCCGACTACTTATAACTTAAACTACATATTTCAAAAAATTTTTAACAGAATTTGTACGTCGTACGCTATGATTTTGGTTGATTCCTAAGGAACAAAACAATTTTCTTAAGAAATATTAAATTTTTATTGTTTCTGCAAACATATTATAGGTATTTTTTAATAAACAAATATTTTACAAAAATTTTAATTTAAATTTTCTATTTGTATTTTTCGCTTTGTCAATTTTTAAATCTGAGGTACCAGTACGTCGTGTATTTCGGTTGCTCACACGTAAATCCATGTACCTAACTATTTGTTTCAAAATTTTTGCTAGAAATTTTACACCGTAAGCTTTGATTTTGGTTAGGCCCCAGGTAACAAATAATTTAAATTACAAAAATATAAACGAATATCGTTTAAAAAAAAACGAAAAATGTGCAAATTCTAGAATGGACACTTTGAACCCATTTGCTAGAATTTTATTTTATGTGTCAGCCTATGTATAGTGTTTTTTCTTCTAATTAAATTTATTTTTCTATTTTTGATGTGTTATTATGATTATTTTTTATATTCAAAACTAAATAAAAACACTAAATTAATCACCCAGCAACATTATTATTGAATGTAATAAACAGCTTACATTTCTAGGTTAAATTTAATTTTTTGCAACTTTATTATAATACAAGTTGATAGGTACATCAAAAGAAGCATTTTTATAAGAGTTAGGGGAAGTAAAGCCAACGACATAAACTTATGATAAACTAGCAGTGCGTTTTTATTTTGTCTAATAAAATTTAGAAGATTTTTATCTTTCATTACTTTTTTTTTGTATTGCCTGGCAATAATGAAACCAGCAACCTTTTTGTTTCATATTTGGAAAGTTTGCCGCTATAGCATTTCTGAATCCTGTTTCAGAATCCGTTATAAAGCTGTTAGGTTTAAATTCAAATATATTCTCATTGATGTATTGAAATAATTTGAAATAACATTTTTCGGATTTTTTTGTTAGCAAAATATAAAAAAATGGAAATATCTATAAACAAGTGATGAAAAAAACCAAGGGTTTTTAAAAAAGTACATTTTCAAAATTATATTGTGTTAAAAACTCAGTTTAATTTTGGAAATACTTATATACTATGGGGGAATAAGTCACTGCTTACTTGTAAAAATAGTAAATTTTTAATTTTTAAGTCCTAATAGCTCTTCAATGGGGAAGGTTACCAAATTTCTCAAGGATCTAATCTCACTCACCACCCCCTCCCTCCCTCAATTTTTTTAGGTTCTGGGAATTAAACCAAAATTTGGAATTTTACTTAGAATTTTACTATCTAAGCAAAAATGGATAAAACTGAGAGACACTTTCTTCAATTTAAAGAACCGCTTTTGAATTTAAGAAAAACACTTAACATATGTTAAAATACAATGTTGGACCTTTAAATTTTGTATATTAATAGAAAAAAAATTGGACAGGTATTCATGTTACAGGTGCTCAAAAAAAGCCAAATTTCAATTTTGGACCCCTTACAGCTCTTAAAAGGGGGGCGCAACAAAAAAATTTTCTTAACCGACTCCTACTAATTTATGGGGATCTAACATCTCCCAAAATTTCAAGTTTCTAGCTTGAGCCGTTCAGAAGTTATGTGGGGCCAAAAATTTTGGAAAAATTGAGTATTGGATAACGGTAAATTTTAGTACCGATGGCAACCCAATGAATAAGTTTTTTAGCAGTTTGTAAAGTTTATAAAAGCAGCTATCTTTCGCCGTTTCCAGATTGAAAAAATACATCATAGAATTTTTGTTATAACGTTTTAAATAAAAAGTTTCTTCCAAATTTGAGGGGCTGTAGCTTCGTAACGGGTGGGGCTACAGAAAAAAGTTCTTCCATGAAATTATTTTTTTTGCAATACCTACTCGTAGTAAAAATTTCTTCTCTCTATTTCAAACGGTGTAAAACTTTGTGTAAACATACGGACAGACAGACGGACAGACAAATTCAAAATTAAGAAAAACCTTTGACACTGGTTGAAACTTTCGTTTTGGAGCTTTCAATTTTGTATATAAATCAAAAAAAATATTGACAGGTGTTCAAGCTATAGGTGTTTAAAAGCTAAATTTATAGCAAAATTTAAGGTTTTGGACCCCTTACAGCTCTTAAACAGGGGGCGTAACAAAAAAAAAATCTGAACTGACTCCTACTTATTTCTAAGGATCTAGCTTCTCCTAAAATTTCAAGTTTCTAGATTGAGCCGTTCAGAAGTTATGAAGAGCCAAAAATTTTGCAAAATTTAGTATTAGATAACGGTAAATTTTAATACCAAATGGTAACCATATACATTTGGCTTTTAAAAGTTCGTAAAGCTTATAAAAGCAGCTGTCTTTTACCGTTTTCAGGTTGAAAATATACCTTATAGAACTCTTGTTATAACTATTTAAATATAGGGCTTTTTCCGACTTTGAGGGGCTGTAGCTTCGTAACGGGAGGGGTAATAGAAAAAAGTTTTAACATTAAATTATTTTTATTGCAATACCTACCCGTTGCTTATATTTTTTTGGCAATCGTACGTAAAAAGGGACGGACGGACGGACGGACAGAGTGAAACTATATAGGTACATTTTTACAAAATTTTTTGAAAATGTACTAAAAAGCGAAAAAAATATGAAATTAGTATAGAGATTTTATAGTTGGATTTAAAATCGGAATAAAATTTATATAGGTAAGTGCAAATATGCTGGAAAAAGGGTTTTCCGAATATTTTTAACAACAGATACATATTTTCTATAATATTTTGGCCAGCCATGATGGAAAAGAAATTAAAAATACTTACTTGCTCAAAATATTCTATATGAATGATCAATAATTGGTTGAAACAACCAACAGGTACAATTTTGAATGTACCATCTACTATATAATTGCGCCTTATTGGATTAATGTTTTCATTAATATTTTTCATAATATTGTCAGAGCCAAAGATACAAAAAGAAAAGTCATCATCCTCAGTTGTTATACATCCTTTGTAAAAAGTTGTTGGATTATGCTGGTGCTTAGTTATTCCAAAATTTTTTCAAATCGATTCATTTTGAAATACCTGAATAACTTCTACAGGTTTCTTTGGAGAAGTTACAAAAATTTTACTTGTTATATATTGCAAGCTACGTTTTATTTTGGAAAATGATATATTTTTCGATTCTTCTTGGTTACTTATGAAAAAGGAAAAATTCCAAAATGAATAAATTAAAAAGACAAATACTTTATTACACCCATTACAGAAACAATACAATAAAATTTACAAACAAACTTAAAAATATACACAAAACATTACTTTTCACAAACCCTACGATACTTGTTCCGGATCCCACCAAGAGCATTAACATCACTTAGCATGTTCGCAGAATCAACGCACTGTTTTTTAATTGTATTTAGCACTTTAAATTCATTATATTTGCTTTCTTGATCTCCATGATTATGATCAATATATTTTTTTGATTTTTCTATAAAATCACTATTATTAAATAGTTCCATTTTTGATTTACAATTTTGTTTATGACAAATATAATAAGTTTTATTTTTATATTCTAGTCTTTTTTTATACAATATTGTTTTTGTTCAAGAACATAAATTAATTTAGAGTCTGATCTTTGACCGGTAATATATTCAAAATTAAACCTTTCCATATTATTTTTTTATATTTTTACTATTTTAATTCACAACACTTTAATATTATCAGTATCACTAATTACACTCTGAAAGGTCGTCAAATACTAAATGAATGATAAATGCAATAATATTTTTACTGGATAAGTTAGTCACAATTTTAATACCCAGGTAATATTAATAAATTTTTCAATGAACAATTATAATAAAAATTTTTATTTTTTTCTTTTTATAAATTTTTAGAGAAATGAAATAAGATCTAAAAATTTATTTTGTTATTTTATTTCATTATTCACTTTTAGATTTTATTTCATTATGAAATAATATATAAATGAAATAGCATCTAAAAGTACAGGAAATAAAATCTAAAAAATTTTTTGAATTTTTTTAGATGTCTGGTGCTTGATCGAAAGTTCTATTTTATTATCTTCTAGTTCACATGATGGGTGAATATTTCTTGCCATAACTTTAATTGGTCTAGTCAGTTTATTTTGATATGTATGCCATTCCAACTTGGCTTTATTTATTGATTTTGTCAAAACTCTATATGCATTTTCGTTGTCTACATTAATTTTTAACCTTTTAATTCTTCCTCTTGGGGTTTAAATAGCGGTTCTAAAGATGTGTTAACATCTGGCAAATTATCCGGTTTACGTTTCTTTGGATTTCTTTTTCAATTCAGGTTCCAATCAGTTCCTCTGATTAGTTCCACTTCTTCCGTTTCGTATGTCTTAATTTGAGTATCTGTGGATACATTTGGCAGATTATTTTTTTAATTTTTTAATTTTAAATTTTTTGCCTTAAGTTGGCAGATTTATCTTTGTAATTCTTTACACAAGCGAAGGGGCTTATTAATTTATCCAGATTATTTATATTATTAATATTCTTATTATTGAACCACTGACGACTTATCTAAACGCCTTGAACGTTCAGCCAAGTCCTCCCCTAGGATCAGTCGCAGACCAGGTAGCCGTCCATTCTGGAACAGTCTTTTTGGACTTTTTTTCGATTTTAGCGAACTCGTACCACAACCATACCTCACTGAGAGTATTTCTATTCCCCTACTCTCCGGGGTAATTGATACTATTAGTATAAATTATGATAATATTGTTATTGATAATAGCAATGCACACAATAGTAATAATAATACTAGCTCTTTAAATACATTAACTAATTCGACTTCGAATAATAACATTTCTTTAACTTCAGTAACTTACTCAACTTCTTATAAAGATAAAAATAAGTACTCTAATTTTGTACATGGTGGTATCCACAAAATTAATGACAATGTTATATAAAATAAATAATATTACCAAATATGCAAATGTAGCCATTAATTCGGTTTCTCCGAATAAAAAAGTCGTTTGTTAAACCTCTTATGCCACCCATTACTAGAATGATTCATAAATCACTACTCGGAGAGAGCGCATATGCTTTTTCAAGATTTCAGAAGGAACAGTAGTAGAGGATATAAAAACTTTAACTTCACAATGATTCGAATAATCGTGTTTTAGAAGGTAAAACTCGTATTAACCTTAAAGTTTTAATTAATAACGAAGGACTTCCAACTAAATACGAAAACCTTAAGTCTTTAGTCCTAAAGATGAATTGGTTTTATGTGACGATTTTCATTTTCCCAATCTTAAATGGATAAAGCATGGCGACGAACATTTTATGATTCCGAAACATATTGGGACTGAATGTGAATATGTATTTATTGATAAATTAAATACTAATTATTTGCAACAAGTCTCAGAATTTAAATGTTTTGCGAAAATACCTTCCCTTTAATAAGTATTGATATGTTTCATCCACCATTAAGTTTTACTCTTTGTGTAAATTCACCAATCAATTCTATTTATTCTAATTTTCATAGTTATAATTTTTACAAAGCTAACATTGCTGCTTTGACTGAATTCATTAATTCCTTTGATTTTTAATTCCTTTGGCGTTGTTATCTTAAATCGAAGAATTCGCATGACTATAAAAGATTTCTTTAGTGAATATTTCTGTTCTTCTTATAGTAATTCTCTTTTTACACCAAATTATAATGATTTCTCTCATTTGGATAGTTTTTCCGAAAACTACTTGGTCTAATATAAATATTAATGAAGGTACAATAAAAAAGTATTTAGACCAACTTGGGAATAATAATTATCCTGGACCAGATGGTATTCCGGAAATTTTACTCAAAAAGTGTTCAACGGCTTTGGCTATTCCCCTTTTAATACTGCCTGATTCTTCTTTATATTCAGAGTTTTTCCTTCTATCTGGAAACACTCATATGTTAGACCTATTCATAAGAAAAATGCCAAAAATGAAATTTATAATTATGGACCAATTGCGAAACTTCTTCACTTCCAAAACTGTTCGAATTATTAATGTATGATTCTATTCATAGTCATACTAATCTTGTTGAGTCAGTTTCAACTTTTACAGAAAATATGTAAGAAGGTTTTCAGACAGATGTTATCTTTACATTTTTTTTTAGGCATTTTTTGCGAAAGTATTTTATCTATTCTAGCATTAGATACCTAATACTGTCATTTTGAAGTACTTTGTACTACTGAGTTACTATAGAAAATTTTTAATACGGCGACAAATATTTGTATTACGTTTTATATAAATAATGCTAAAAAAACAAAAATGCTGTTTTTTAAAAATTTATTTTCGAACGCGTTACCAATTTGATTATTGCTAAACTAAAAACTTATAAAATTGTAAAATTTTTATACGCTTTGTCAATTTTTAAATTTTAAAACTCCGACTACTTATAACTTAAACTACATATTTCAAAAAATTTTTAACAGAATTTGTACGTCGTACGCTATGATTTTGGTTGATTCCTAAGGAACAAAACAATTTTCTTAAGAAATATTAAATTTTTATTGTTTCTGCAAACATATTATAGGTATTTTTTAATAAACAAATATTTTACAAAAATTTTAATTTAAATTTTCTATTTGTATTTTTCGCTTTGTCAATTTTTAAATCTGAGGTACCAGTACGTCGTGTATTTCGGTTGCTCACACGTAAATCCATGTACCTAACTATTTGTTTCAAAATTTTTGCTAGAAATTTTACACCGTAAGCTTTGATTTTGGTTAGGCCCCAGGTAACAAATAATTTAAATTACAAAAATATAAACGAATATCGTTTAAAAAAAAACGAAAAATGTGCAAATTCTAGAATGGACACTTTGAACCCATTTGCTAGAATTTTATTTTATGTGTCAGCCTATGTATAGTGTTTTTTCTTCTAATTAAATTTATTTTTCTATTTTTGATGTGTTATTATGATTATTTTTTATATTCAAAACTAAATAAAAACACTAAATTAATCACCCAGCAACATTATTATTGAATGTAATAAACAGCTTACATTTCTAGGTTAAATTTAATTTTTTGCAACTTTATTATAATACAAGTTGATAGGTACATCAAAAGAAGCATATTTTTATTTTGCGTTGATCTAAAAAATACAAAACCCAACATATGCTAAAAACTAAAACCATTATCTGCATACCATTATCTGCAACATCTATCGCTGTAAACATAATATCGTTAACCCTACAGTACCCGCGTAAAGGCCCTTTCGACCCAAATCGATTTTAAAAGCATATAACTTTGTTTTATGAAGAGTTATGCCCTCCATTTTCAAAGTAGCTGAGTTTTAATATTATCTGAAACGTTAACTGTCATTTGCCCATTGATTTTTTAGAAACTTTAGCCACATCCGTCATTTGAAAACCTGTTTGAAAAACTTAGACCCAGCGCGAGTAATGGTGCTTTGTGTTTTTGGTCAAATAGACCCAACGCGAGTAATGGTGTATATTTGAATTTCTTTGTTATTTTTTTAATTTGTACGTTTTAAATTGGGAAATCCCCTATTTTGTTTCACAAAATTAATTTTTTTTTTGTTATTCATCAGTCGTATAAGTTTCATTGAAGTTCATAGTTCTCCAATTTGTCGCATTTGTATGTATGTGAAATAAAACATTTTTTATTAAATTATATTATTGATTGCACAATAAATTAGTATTTAAAAAAATTATTTCATTACTGAGTAAGTAAAATATAGAATAAAAAATTGTTTTGGTTTGACTTCCGATTGATTTTGAATAGAACTAATATTGTAAATTTTAACACAGAAATTATATAACATAACATGATTTAAATTTTCACATTATAAAACCGATTTCGAATATAAAACAATATATTATATTTTTTTTAAGAACTCAAAATTAATTTTTAAATTTGATGAATTACTTTTTTATTTAATTACTTTTAAATATAGTTTTATTGCGAGGAAAATTATGAAAATGAAAGTAATCATTCTACAGATACAGAAGAGGATGCCAATGAAGAATCAATCTTCACAGGCGACCTTAATTTTGATTCAGTGAATATTTATGGAAGAGATGAGACAACTTTGTGGAAAAAAATTTAGATCAAATGTTTGAAGATAGTTATTGCAACCATGAGCTATAATCAGTTTCTATTTTTAATGCGTTGTCTTCGTTTTGGTAACGTTATTGATCGAGCTGAACGTAGAACTATCGATAAGCTGGCACCAATAAGAGAAATCTTTGAAGAATTCAACTAAAATTGCCAAAGAAGCTATAACATTGGATAGTTTTCGTGGTAGATGCTCATTTAAACAATACATACCAAAAAAACCAGCAAAATATGGAATCAAAATATTTTCTGTTGTTGATGCATGCACATATTACATTTCGCGCTTAGAAGTTTATTGTGGTACATAACCTCCTGGACCATATAATTTTTGCAACAAACCTCATGAAGTTGTAAAAAGAATTACTTCTCATTTACTGCATTCTGAACGAAATACTACGGTAGACAATTGGTTTACAAGTATTTCACTTGCAAAAGATTTTTCATCGCAGAAAACAACAATGGTCGGCACTATTCGAAAAAATATGCGAGAAATTCCCCCAAGTTTTATTTCAACAAAAAATCGCGAACTTAAATCCACAATTTTTTGCATATCAAAAAAAGATGACTCTGTTATCACATGTATCAAAAAAAAATAAATGTGTATAAGTTTTATCCACGCTTCATCGATCAGGTAAAACAAGGTCAGGCATTCATAAAGCATTGCCAGAAATAATTAAATTTTATAATAAAACAAAAGGAGGTGTGGATACAACCGACCAGCTATGGGGAAATTATAATGTTGCCATAAACTTTCGCAGATTATCACTTGCGATTTTTTACTCAATGATAAATATAGCTGGTATAAATGCACAAATTATTCTTTCTTCCAATAATGATTGTAATACAAAATACAAAAGTCGCAAACTATTTTTAAAAGAATTATCATTTTCACTTATAATTTGTTAAAATATTCTAGTACCATAGATGTTGCTTCTGGCCTAACCGCGATAAAAAAAAAAGTGAAAAACTATCTCGATGACAACTATGCCAAGTGTCACAAGACCATAAAACAAAGAAATAATGCTTTGATTGTGATGCTATTTATGGAGAGCGCACCATAAAGGTTTGCACCACTTGCCGCAGTGAAAAATTATGCAATGTTCCTGCCAAATCCTGCCGATACATCTGATTAATTGAATTATTTTTTTATTTTTTTTTTAAATTTCTATGAATTTTTATTTGTTTTAAATTAGATTTTGTTTTGATGCACAAAAAAATAGAACTAAATGAGAATTATTCTATAAATTTTTTTTTTTATTATTTTTTTTTAACTTTAATAATGAAATATAATACAAAAAAAAGTTTTATTATTTGTAAAAAGAACTTATATTTTCTAAAAAAAGACAAACTGTTAGGATTAATAACGCACATCTATGTATTATTAGATTTGGGCCAATATGACCCAGCGCGAATAGTTACGACAAAAATATAGCGCGACTACCGAAGGGTTAAAACCGAGTTCGTTATAAATGAAAAATACTGTATAAACAAAGCTTTTATTTTGAACGGAACTAATTTTTTTTCATCAGAATTTTAATGCAAGTTCACTTGTTAAGATAAAGAAAAAAAAGAAAATCAAAAAAAAAAATTAAAAAGATTTTAATCTTCTTGTTCAGTGAACATTTTAACTAAACAAAAAAAAATAAAGATATAAGTCGACGCCTGTTATAGTTTGATTGAGCTGTGAGTTACACAGAAAATCGGCGCATAACATTAGATTCATTAGCCCAAACTTTGAACCGCGTGACCGTTATATTAAAATTTCAGTTATATTTATTACAGATTTTCACCTGGAAAAACGCAAAATTCTAAAAAAATTTTTATTGTAATATGAAAACAAAAAAAAACTTTCCTTTGGCTGTTGTTTCATTCAAATTCGTCGAATCCGTCCTAAAAAGGGACGTTTATTTTTGTATGTGAATACATAAATTATATGATCAATATCAATATAAAGGTATCACCATTAAGAGATCACAAAAGACCTAACAACATATAGGAGTCGCATTGACAATAAGTACAGAGAGCATTTGCAAAAAATTAGAGAGTCATGGTAGACCTATATGATTTCTAGATGATGGAACACACAAAAGATTTAAAGATAAATTACATAAAAATTCTATATGTGAACATATGCCGTTTTAGAAACCAACCCTTTGAATTAGAAGCTACAAATAAGAAAATTAACAGCGTACTTATAGTGATATTGAATGAAATTTGTATATACGACAATGAAAAGGCTAACTATAACTTACCAAATTATATCAATTGCAGAAACAAGAAAAATGGAGGACGTACAGCTATATACATAAAGAATGGTATAAATTTATACATAACTATACAAGACGAACTACAGAACCTGACCATCATTGAGTTACTAAACACAACACTAAAACTCAAAATAGACACGTTCTACAAAGCGCCAAACGAACACGATAACCTTTTTATAGAACACGTGGAAAAACTAATAGAGCAGTTATAAACTAATAGAGCAGTAATTTAGTAAAAAGAAAATTTAGTATTGTTTCGAAAGAAATTACTGTGTACAATGTTAAGTTTTGTTTTGTCTTAAAAATAGGAAAAGGGTATATTAGCTTTGGTATGGTGTTTGTTACCTAAAGGAAGTGAGCTAGATATGGAAAAGTATATATATTTGTGATCAGCGTGGCCTACGAAATCGGCCCATGGGTTCGGATTCTGGATCTTTTATTCGCTCTAAGGGCTAACGAACATATCAAAAACTTAAGAATAACTCAACAACTAATGGCGCTACCTTCATGAAATTTGTGGTTCCAGTTTATTGTCTTACAGGAAAAACATCTTAGGAAAATTTTGTAATACATTTTTCGACCACTAGATGGCGCCACTAATAGTATATATATTCGGAAACTTTTAGATATTTAGTAATTTTTAATATTTTTGAATTGATAAAATAATTATTATTATAAAGTTAATTTCGATAGCTATGTCTTACGATCAAACTAATAGAAGCTTTTATGGTTTTAAAATGACTTATGGACTTCCCTTTTAAATACAACAAATTGGTGTAAGGTATTTGTAAGTCGGTTGCACCGACTGACTGTTTCTTTACTAGTTTTTTATATTAAGAATTGTTATATTTTTATTTTATTATTATTTGCTTTTAATATAAATTATATAATTAGTCTAGTGATATAATAATACATTTAGTTTCTTACACACAATGTAATTTTGTCTGAAATTAAATTAAAAAACAAAACAAATAAAAAATTAAAATTAATAAATAATAAATATCACTTACAGAATTCAAAACAAAAGCAAATAAAACTTTAACTTAATGTTCTTTAGGTTTTAATTATCCATTTATTAATTCTTTAACGCAAGAGTCAAGAGAGAATAGAATATATGTATATTAAAAGAGAAATTAAAAGAATGTCTTTTATGTATGTGTTTTAAATAAACAAGTGATGAAAAAAACCGAATGTTTTTAAAAAGCACATTTTTAAACTTATATACAGTTTCTAACTGACTATTTTATCATTTATTTTTATAAAAATATATTTAAAAACAAATGATATTATAATTAAGTTATTTCATCAATTTATTAACTATGAATAGTGAAATAAATTCTTAGAATATAATCCCAATGCTCACAAGAAAACCTGTTAAAAAGTGCGAAATATATAAAGTGCTTCAATGTTAACATTTTATTTTGGAAAAATATACATTGGTGAATAAGTTACTGTTTTATAAAACATAAAAGTTTTAATTTTGAAGACCTAGCAGTCCTTCAATGGGGAAGGTTCCCAAAATTTTGCTAGCAAACTAAATATGGATCTGCCCACCCCCTCCTGTCCCCACCAACTCCTACTAATTTCTGAAGATCTAACTTTTAGGTATACGTATTTTTGTAAAGTCTTTAAAAGCAGCTCTCTTCTACCGTTTTTCGATTGAAAATAAACCTAATAGAACTCTTGTTATATCAGTTTAAATATAGGGCTTTATTGAAATTTGCAGAGGCTGTAGCTTCGTTACCCTTCAAAATTAAAGAAAACCTTGGACACATATTGAAATATAATTATAGAGCTTTGAATTTTGTATATCACTAAAAAAAAGTGGACAGGTATTCGAGTTACATGTGTTAAAAATAGCAAAAATTCTAATTTCGAGCCCTTATAGCTCCTACATAGAGGGCTTTACAAAAAAATTTTGTTCAGTATCCTACTAATTTGAGTATCTAACTTCTACAAAAATTTCAACACTCTAGCTTGAACTGAAAAATTAATTTTTGCGTAATGTTAAATTTTGGTAACGTATAGCTACCCTAAACATTTGTCTTTTAAAAATTTATAAAGTTTATAAAACCAGCTATCATTTGCCGTCATATTGAAGATATATCTAACACAACTCTTGTTAGGCTCTTGAGAGGCTGTAGCTCCGTAACAGGTGGGGCTACAGAAAAAAAATTCTTCTACGAAATTATTTTTTTTTGCAATACCTACCCATCGTTAAAATTTCTTTACTCTATTTTAAACTGTGTAAAAGTTTTTGTAAACATACGAACGGACGAACGGACAAACAGACAGACGGACAGAGTGAAGCTATATAGGCAAATTTTTACAACATTTTTTTAAAATGCGCTAATAACTAACTGTAATAGTTTCTATTTTTACAGGGGAAAAAACTCTACAAATGTATTGCTATGAACAGAAAGAAAAACAAAATATAAACGAACAAGATGTCTTTTCGAAGGCACTTATGTACATAATGTTATAATAACAAGTGAAGAAACCATAAATCATTTTAAAACCAGAACAGCTTTTATTAGTTTGATCCTAAGACATAGTTAATTAAAATCAGATTTATAATACTAAAAACATTTTAAAATTTTTTTATCAGTTCAAATGTATTAAAAACTCTTACTAATTTATCTATTTAAAAAAATTTTTTCATAAAATGCGAATACAAAATTACATATTTAAAACTTTTTATTCAATTCAATTACTAGCAAAAAGCAATTACTTCTTTTCAGGATTTTTTGTTGTAGTGCATTTACTGTTGAATGATTTGGTACCCTTGATTAATTATTTCACTTTTAAATAATTTTTAAATTTATTTTCTTAATTACCCTATTTTTAATCTAATATATAAAGGAGAACATTTGTTTGTTTATCCGGGATTCACGTGAAAACCACTAGTTCGATTGTCACAAAATTTTAAAGAAATAATTCTGAGAGTCACATTTTTATAAGTCAACAGGTTGCAGCTCCAGAGCCATTTTAAGCTTTTTCGTTTTTTTGATGTCGAGTCAAAACAGTATGACCGGTTGACTTGAAATTTTGTAATTTTGTAAAATTTTACAAATGTTCCTCTTAGCAACCGGAAATAGTTGTATAAATTTGGTTGGAATAAATTCACGCATTTCGGCCTGGCGGGTTTCCAAAAAATTTTGTGTTTCCGATTTGTGTCCAATTTCACAGGTTGATTTTGCAGTCGAAAAGAGAGGCTGACACAAATTTTTTTTGGGTTAGGTTAACCCGTTTGAGCACGAGGGCTAATGAAGCTTTTTCAATGTTTGTAATGTCGAGTCAAAACGGTTTGACCGATTGACTTGAAATTTTGCACAAGTGTTCCTCTTAGCAACAGGAATTAGTTGTATAAATTTGGTTGGAATAAATTAACCCAACCGTTTGCGTTAATACCCACCATTTTTTGGTATTAACGCAAGTTAACCCCTATTTTAAAAGCTCACTTAATTAATAAGACAATTTTTTTTGCTCTCATTAAATAGTCTCAAAATTTGCAAAAGCTAAATGAGATAATATTAATAATAATTAAAATAAAGCTTATAAAGAATCCGAATATAAAAATCTTTAAATTTAAATAACGTAACATTTTCCTTTTCTACATTTTTTCGTAAGTCTTTGTTTTTTATCTACTTTGCAGTTGTTGTTTTTTAAAAATAGATTTTAGTATAAAATTGCAGTTCCTCAAATAAAATCTAAAAATCAAAAAATTCAATTTCGTATATAATATTCTTAAATACATAGTATTTTAAAATAGTTTTTCCATAAAAGAAGCCTCTCATAAAATCATAAATTGAGTTTTAATTTAAGTTGATGTTATTGAAAAAAGTTAACGCAATGTTCCATATGGTGCACATATTAATTTTAAAATGTAAATAAAGAAATTGTTTTGAAACGCTTTTTTAGAATTATTCTTGCAATTTTTCAACAAATTTATCAAATTTCACTTGAAACTTTTCATAATTATTAAATAATAAGCAAAAAAAATTTTAATTCAGTTATAACATTATTCACCGGAAACCCACATTTTTAAAGCTTATGTTTCGCAATCGTTTAAAAGAACACGACAAAACATCTTTTTAAACATTCCGCAAATGCAAAGAAGTTTTACCTACTTTCAAAAATTGGATGTAATTTATTTACAAAATTTTTTTTTTGAATAATCGTAGGAATAATAAGTATATGTACGCATACAAAATTTAAAGTCAATTGGTCAAGACATTTCTGCTTAAGAGTAAAGAAACGAAAAAAATCTGTAAAAAGCTGCTGTGCCGCGATGGGTTAACGGAACTTCACAAATATTTTTTGAGGTTTTCTTTTCAACCAAAGCTTTTCAACCCTTCCAAAAATTGGCCGAAACTTGCTTTTTTACAATTTGCAACCTCGCGGGCAACGCCGTATAAATCTGCTAGTGTTATATATAAATCAATTTTTAATGTTTTAATTTATAGATTTTTAGAAATCCTATTTAGTTTTTTTGAAATATAACGTTAACCAGATTACAGGTATGGGTAAGATTAATTTCAGATTGAAATACATATTGCGTTTAGAATTAGTTAATTCTAATATTTTATATTTATGATAAGAAATTTTGAGCACTTCTGTTATAAAAAAGTATTACAATCAAAAATATAAGAACGGAAATAGGAAACCATCATAATATTTAATCGGCTTATTTTTTCCAATACAAATATAAACATCTATTTTTAGGACAAACCATTAGACCAATTTTAATGAAACAACAACCAAAAGAAAGGTTTTTTTTGTTTCCATATTACAATTATTTTTTTTTTTTTTTTGGAATATTGCGTTTTTTCAGGTGAAAACCGTTTTTAATTTAACGTAAATTTGAATTTAACGGTCACGCGGTTAAAAGTTGAGGCTTATGAATCTAATATTATGCGCCGACTTTCAGTGTAAATGTAATTCATTTTCGGTTGCAACTCGCAGCTCAATCAATCTATTATAGGCGCCGACTTATGTCTTTCTTTTATTTTGTTTAGTTCAAATGTTCAATGAACAAGGATATTTACATTTTTTTAAATTTTTGTTTTGTTTTTGTTTTTTCTTTACCTTAAAAAGTGAACGAAAAAAATGAGTTCTGCTCGCAATGAAAGCAATACATTTGGTTTATACAGTAGTTTTCATTTATAATGAACTCGATTCAATTTTAATTTCAATAAGCTTTACACTTTTTGCTCAAGAATTAAATTTTACCTAAAAATGTAAGTTTTTGTAATAACATTGATATTTCTTTTATTTAAACTTATTATATCTATTAATGTTGTTTGCCGATTAATTAATTGTTTTTTATTTAGTTTTGAATATAAAAAAAAATCATAATAACGCATCAAAAATATAAAAAAACGAGGAAGATTATAGTTGCCCTTGTCAACTTTTAGATACCCGTGCATACCCACTAACCGTTATTTATTTCCCCTATGTTATTATAAATATTACAAAAAAAATATAAGAAAGTAAAATAGTTAAAAAAAAATTTAACTTATTAGGTATCCCATAATTTTTGATTGACTTATTATCCCATAAAAAAAAAAAAAATAGCCCACCCTAAAAGTTGGTGCGAGTGATGTCCAACTTTGCCAACTAACTTGTCCTATTACTTTATCTGCCCAGTTTTGATTTTAACCTCGTAGCTTCATTAGATTCACAGTTATCGAATTGATTACTTTGTATGGCAGCTGCCCGAACACGGGTCCGTAACATTTTGAAACTTCATATAAGTGCTCGATTCATTATATAACTAACAATATGGAATTTTTATCCTCGCAGTATAATCAGTTTCCAAGAAATTCATATTGGTGCAAAGAAGTTGTATAGCAGCCCCCCGAAAATGGGGCCGTAACATTTTGAAACTTCATATAAGTGCTCGATCCATTATATAACTAACAGTGTGTAATTTTCATCCTCGTAGTATAATCAGTTTCTAAGAAATTCATATTGGTGCAAAGAAGTTGTGTGGCAGCTCCCCAAAACCTTGATCTGGTCTTAACCAAAAAGAATAGGGAACCTCAAAAATGTCCAAAAAAATGTTTTGTGTGAATTTCAAAATTTTGCTCTAATTTTTCAATTCTATCTCTTATAATTAATTTTTAATTCACGAATATATTAAACTTAAGCAAAATCAACTTCATATGATCATATTCATATAATAATCATCATGAAAGATAATAATCATCATATTCATAATCTATCAATCTATCAATATCAATAAGCCATTTACTTAAAAAAAATCTTTGTCTTCTTTTTTGCTTATCTTAAATAAACTACGCATCATTTAAATCATATGAAATTCAATAGAAGAAAAAGCACTATACATAGGCTTAAGGCTGACACATCAAATGAAATTCTGGCAAATGAGTTAGAAGTCTCCATTCTAGAATCAGCACATTCTACAATGTTCAAATCTTTTGCTAATTTTTCAAAATTCACAGTATTCTTTTAAAACGACATTCGTATTTAAAATACTGTATTTTGTTTTTGTTTGCTTAAAAATTTTTTTTTGTAAATCGTAAATTGTTGTATTGCTTTTTGTTAAGTTTTTTGTAAAATAAAAAACCAACTTCTGAAATATATTCTGAAGTTGCCATTACGTTTGAGAGTAATGCTATTAAAAAATATATGTATTTGCAAAAAATTGATAAAAAAACAAATAATCTTTCTCAAAAAAATAATTTGTAATTTAAATAATTTCTTACTTAGGGCCTAACCAAAATCAACGCGTACGGTGTATAAATTCTGGAAATTTCTGGAAATTTTAAAATAAATAGTTAGGTACATGAATTTACATGTGAGCAACCGAAATATGCGACCTACTGATACCTCGAATTTAAAAATTGACAAAGGGAAAAATAAAAATAGAAAATTTAAAATAATATTTTTGTAAAATATTTGTTTATTAAAAAATACCTATAATTTATGTTTGCCGAAACATAAAAAAAAAACAATATTTCTTAAGAAAAATGATTTGTTTCTTATAGATCAACCAAAATCAGCATGTACGGCATTCAGTTTCTGTCTAAAAATTTTGAAATAAGTAGTTATGTAAAATTATTTACATGAAAGCATACGCGACGTCAGAGTTTTAAAATTTAAAAATTGACAAAGCGTACAAAAATATTGTAATTGTTTTTTCTTATGTTGCTACGATTATATTTTAAAAATAAAATATTTTAAAATAACATGCTTTTTTAAATAATTTTGTTTAAAAAATGTATTCAAATAAAATGAAAATACCTACAATATGTTATATAACTAAAAAACTTATCTTTCTTAAAAAAAATTATTGTTCCTTAGGTGCCAACCTAAATAAAAGCGTACGGCGTATAATTTCTGTCAAAAAATTTAGATAAAAGTAGGTACATATTAAATTTACATGAGAGCAGCCAAACTACGCGTAGCGCGATGTACTGTATTTCAGATTTTTAAAATTTACAAATATTTACAAAATATATAAAAATATTATTATTTATGGTTTTTCTTATATTTCCAGTATTATGCTTTAAAAAAAAATATTTTTTTAAAATAATTTTTATTAAAAAATATCTTATATTCAAAATACCTATAATATGAAATTAAAAATATTTTTTGTAGATACTAAATTAAAACATTCAAATAAATATTTTTCGATAAATTAAATACTGTACGCGCGTATCGATTTAAGGATATGTAGACAGACGTATTGACGTACTGCCGTATAAAAATTGTTCGTCGTATGTTTTGATTTCATTCTAATAATTGAGAAGTTTATTTTACATTTTTAGCATCGAATAATGTTTTTTAGAATACAAAAAACTATTTTTAGTTTTACTTTGACAAAACGAACGAATTTTATATATTAAAAAATGTACATGAAGATTAGGTAGGCGTAGTTTGTAAATGGAAGGCTAATTTTTGTTTCAGAAGTACATAATTGTCAGATTAATTGTCATATATATATTTGACATTTTAAATTATATTTTATATATATTTGTCATTTGAGAAGTTAATTATATTTAATATATTTAAATAATAAAAATAAAGTGAAAAAATTTAGGTTTATTGCTGATATAAATATAAAGAATATTTTTTAAAATGGAAGAGGGTAAGTGCTTATTGGTTATCAAATAAAAAATTTGATTTAACATAACCTATCCAAGTGAATTTTAATTAAAGCCATCTGTCGAAAATTATTTATCTAATCTGTCATATACTCTTTTACAAGAGATGGTGTAGCTGACAATAGTTGAGAGTAGAAGTAGTATGTATATGTCGTTTCAGCGGCAGAGGAACTTTTTTGGAGCTTTTTTAATGCCGTTTCAGCGGCAGGAGGAGCTTTTTTCGGCAGTTCTTCTAAAGTTATGCAATAAAATTGTGATAAGTAAAAAGTTTTGTGCTTTTGAGTATTTTAAATTAAGCTTAGCAGTTAGAATATCAGTTATGTTTAAATTTCATATTAAAACAATAATAAGCTTAAACTAGTTTGAGTCTTTGAGTATTTTAATTTAAGCTTGGTTGTTAGAATATCAGTTATGTTTAAATTTCAAATTAAAACTGTAATAGGCTTAAGATATTGTGCTTATTGTTCTTAATTAAATATGAAAAGTTTTTAAAGTTTGGTTTAAGTACAAAGTTAATATTATCAAAGTTTAAGCTTGATATAATATTTCCGCGAAAATTAAAAAAAGTTTTATAAATTAAAAAAAAAAGGATTAAGCTATTAAGCTAAATATTTTTAAATATCAGTTATGTTTAAATTTCAAATTAAAACAGTAACAAGCTTAAAATATTGTGCTTATTGTTTTTAATTAAATATGAAAAGTTTTTAAAGTTTTGTTTAAGTACAATGTTAATATTATCAAAGTTTAAGCTTGATTTAATATTTCCGCGAAATTTAAAAAAAAAGTTTTATAAATTAAAAAAAAAAACCAAAAAGCTTAAGCTATTTAGCTATATATTTTTAATTAGATATGAAAAGTTTTTTAAATATCAGTTATGTTTAAATTTCACATTAAAACAGTAATAAGCTTAAGATATTGTGCTTACTGTTCTTAATTAAATATGAAAAGTTTTTAAAGTTTGATTTAAATACAAAGTTAATAATATTAAAGTTTAAGCTTGATTTAATATTTTTGTGAAAATTGAAAAAAAGTTTTATAGGTTTTGAGATGAATATTCTTGATTAGATATGAAAAGTTTTTATTAAGCTAACAAAAATATGTTTTCTTTTTTTTTTACAACTATTGCTCAATAGCATAATGCCCTCAAGCATATGTTTTTATATTATCTTCAGTTACATATCTTTTATTAGGTAAATATATGTTTTTACTTTAATGAAAGCTTCGAATTAAACGGCTGAAATTGTATTGTTAATAATATAAGTAGTGATCATGAAATACAAATTACAAACGTGATCAAGTTCAAGTTAAAAGTAAGTAAACAAAAAAAAACAAAAACTTGGGTTAAAAAGTTGTTTTTAATATTAAATAAGAGCATTGCATTTTTTTACTAAAAGTTTATAAATTATTATTATGCATTAAATAATATCTCGTTTATTTATCCATGAATCGTGTTTTTTATCAAAGCCAAGCCATCTAACCAAAACCTAATTTCCTTTTTTTCTAATTATTTTTTCTACAAGGTAAACATTAGGAAATTTAACAGATGTAAGTTCAGGTTCATAAAAGCTGCCTTTTATTTGTTTTTGTGTTCAATCAAGTAAATTGTATGTTATTGGTTGATAATTAGATTGATAACCTTTTGCAAATATACCTTTAAATTTACTTATACGATTTTGTATTTTTTCCCCAATTTTGTATTTTGCTTTTCGGAATACTTTTAATTTATTGTATACAGTTTTTAATAATAATTTCTCATTTTCTTTGTAACCTTTTTAGGTGGAAGTTTAATTGTATGATGATATGTTGAGTTATATTTTTCTATTAGTAATAGTTAGGCATCTATATGTGCCTTGTAAACTGAATTATTTCCACATCATGTTTTTAAGGGTACGATTGAAACGTTCTACAATTGATGCTTTTAGTTCTGAATATGTATGATAAAGGTTAATTTTATTTTTCGTCATTACATTTTGAAATTTTTTGTTGAAAAATTCCGTACCTTGATCAGATTGTAAATTTTTTGGTTAGATCAGCGCTTTTGTTTTTAATCGGTTGAGCATACGCAAATTTTGAAAATGTGTCAATAACTGTTAATAAATATTTATATGCCTTATTAAATTTTGCATATGGAATCATTTAAACCAAATCAATTTGCCAAGTATCAAATTTTAAACCCTTTTGAATAAATTTTCTTCGTGTAAATTTTCTCCTAGCACCTCTTTGAATTCTAACACAACTTGTAGTCTCGACGTAATTCTCGTACTATTTAATTAAATTTTGCTATAGAATTTTATACCAGTATTCAAAAGAGTTTAGTGGTAATGAAAATAAACCTACTTTAATTGTTTTAGATGACTTAATGTTAG